>JAOXYF010000009.1:9308874-9346808 GCA_028565775.1 Sternarchorhynchus goeldii
TACTCAACACCTGAGGCCAGTAGTTAAATCTCTCTGGATGATCAGAGTATGGCTGGACTTTCTCACTCCGTGTCACCTTCATTGTTTTAGGAATGACCATTCCCACCCAAGACATCCTGTACAATGCCCTGGGAACACTCATTAAAGAGAGAAAAATCTATCACACTGGAGAGGGGTACTTCATTGTCACGCCTCAAACATATTTCATCACCAACAGCATGCAGAAAGAGAAGAACTGGTGGACAAGTGATAGTGACTGTCCCTCTCCTCCTCCCGTTACCTACCTCGTAAGCAATGAGAGCTGCATGGATGCCTCCATTGAAGTCCCCATTATGGCTCACTGCAAGTCTTGTAGTTGCTTCACACCCCAGCCAACTGCAACTCCATCAGTCCATGACCAGTCTATTAGTATAAGTGAATGTACTGGAAAAAGCTTCAAGTGGCCAAAAGACCACAAACCTACTGTCCAGCATCAGTCCACATCTACGGCAGCAGACTACCAGGCCAGTGAGATCAGCAAGTCCACAACCACTAGCCGTAAGGACAAAGAGAAACCTGGACGCAAGTTTGGTCTGAACTTGTTTCGTCGTAACACAGGAAAAAAGGAAAACAAGCTAAAGAAGGAATATGCCACTTTCTCTGGACAGTTTCCACCTGAAGAGTGGCCAGTCAGGGATGAGGATGATCTTAATAATCTTCCTAGAGATCTGGAGCATGCTATCATTAAACGGATTAACCCCGAACTCACTGTGGACAACCTGGTCCGCCATACAGTCCTCATGAAGAAACTAGAAGAGAAGGCAGAAAGAGTGACAAAGGCCATAACTACTGACAAAGGCATGTCCACAGAGGTCCTAATTTCTAAACAGAGGCATCATTCATCCAAGGCTGGTGGCAAGAGATCGGTCCCCAAAGCCACTCGGAGCAAGAAAAGAGGTGCTTTATCCAAAGAGAAAAACATAAGGACAAAAAATAAGGCTGTCCCATGTGATGATGATTTACATGGAGATGACCTCAGGCCTGAAATAGTTCCAGATGAACCTGAAAATCCTGAAGATTGTACTGATTTAGAGGCAAAATGTGTTTACAAGAAGCGCATAGAGAATCCATTTCAGTCACTGCCAGGGCGGGACACAGTACCAGCCATCGGTCACAAGGAACAAAGGAGGAAAGAAGTTAAAATCTCTAGTCGACGAGAGCGAGCAGGTCACAGGTCAAAGTCCTGGGATCCCCATCGTGCTAAGGGGCTTACTGAAGAGGTGGAGAAATCCCATATATTGATGGACAGATCTTGTGAGCAACTTCATGAAACAGAGCTAAATTTGGACTCCATTATAGATGCTAAATGCACTGAAGAGCATTCTGGAGATTACAGCTGTGTCTACCCTAAGAGCAGCACACTGAGGATAGAAGACAAAGTCAAACTGAGGGACAATAAAGTTAGAGGTAGAGAGTTCAGAGATAGGAGAGGAAAGGATATTAAATACAAGGTTGGTCAAGAGGGAGATATGAAAAGTATTTCTGATCAAAAGCACGCCATGGGCCTCACTTCCCATCAGTATGAAACAACAGAATTACCTGTGTTATGGCCCAAACCTAAAGTTCAACACAGACTCTCTCTTCATCTAGTCAACAGTAAAGAGGAATCTGACCACTGTCCTGACCTACTGTCCTCACACCATCAAACAGGCAGCATGGCAAGCAGCCAACCATTAGCAAACCCTGAGAGCACATGTCGAGACAGCAGTCATGCAGACCTTGAGGTATATGCTGATGATGAGCAAAGCATTTATCAGAAAGTCGAGGAGGAGGAGGAGGATGGCTGTAGCTCCCTGTGTCTGAATGAGGAGTTTGACAGTGAGATTGTTCACCCCACTACAGCTCGCTGCCGAGAACCTGTCTGTCTGGATGGGGACTGGGACAACACTTTCATGGAAGATAACACGTCAACTCTTCCTCAAGATCCTGAATGCACCCAGAGACAGCATGAATACAGATGGCACCCAACTGAACACCAGCATACGTTGTCGCACTTCCCGACAGATGCCAGCCCCAGGCAGAAGGCACAGTGTTTGAATGAAAGACTGCATGATCTCAGCCCAGGACACTGTGAGTCCACCAAGGCCCTGGACAGCAGCATCTTTGATTACTGTCAGACCAGTGAGAGGGACTCAGATGCTGAAACAGTTCTTAAGTCTGCAGATGAAACAGATGGCCAGTCCAATCTTTGGACTTGTCACTCACAAGGGAAGGACTGCAATCTGAGTCAATCTGAAGCATCAAGGGATGCTGTGGACCATCAATGTACAAGTGTAAGTCATGGTGACCAGATGGGAGTCTGTATGGGAGAAGCAACAGAGAATCAAAGCAACACAGCAGATAGTGGGATAGACTCACCAAGGTCAGTTACTCACCATGGGCTTTGCTCCAATTCCTGTGTTTGCTGTATTGATATGCATTGTCCTAGCAATTAATTTCACACTGCTAACTTTATATATTTAGAAACATATAGACTTACAGGGCAGATAACAGGTGAAGACTTGTGCAATGCCAGCAGATAAGGTACAGTCTGTTATTGTACATTTATAAAAATGCATCTATAAGACAGGTATGTCTACTAGTGGGTAAAGTTGTGTTTATATATATTTTTATGTTTTTTATATATATATATGAGTGAGAGAGAGAGAAAGAGAGAATTTTCTTTAAAGTGTACATATCATTTTCTTTAAAGGACCTTTTTTTATCTTTGTTCATCTACAGAACACGCATGAGTCTAACCTCAAGTAACTCGGTGATACTGAAAGGGCTGAAGCGCCGTGGTTTCCTGCAGAACCTTGAAAAGCTCCACTCCAAAAGCAATGGCATTCATCCTCAGAGTTCCCTTCTCCAACTCACACCTGTCATGAATGTGTAAATGGTTGAGTCAAGAGTCACAACACTGTCCTTTGAGCTTATTCAGCTGTATAAATGTATGTTCATCACATGTAAATATTCATCACACAATATTGTGCAGTATATTCAGGTGGCATTTTTGGGTACTTGAGTACTGATATGGGGTTTGCATATTTTTACTATGCGCTATTTTCATACCACAGTCCTGTTTATAAAGTGGAATACTTTATAGTTTATTATATTCTGTTTTATCAAAAGTAAAATATGATAATGTCTGTAAACAAAAAATAAAACATGTAATAAAATATTCAAGTAGTCATTATGTAGTGCAGTGCTTATGAAGCAGCCACAGATACCCAGTTTCAGCACAACAGGAAACTGGGTGTTTTTTTGCATGAAAAAATAAATGTTTATGACATGTTGCTACAAAGAGTTCCGAGTTTAACATGGCTTGTTTTGAGATACTGCAGTATTTATATACAGTGAATTAGGTTTTATCACAGTATCGGCACCACATTGGATCTTTGCTCACAAGAAAAACATTACAGCTGTGTATTATACATTTGTACTATAGATTTAAAAACAGAAGTGATACTAAACCACTAAACTGTGTTGTTGCAGGCTACTGTATATATATTTTCAGTCAAACTTGAGGAACTTCTGTCTACTGCTTAATAAGAGGATTAATTTAATAACTTTAAGATTAATAAATGTAACTTAAGCCTATAGTTTGTATTTGTGAAAATCTTCAAGTGCGAATGAGTTGACAGTAACATTTATATGGACAAGAAACAAACCGTTACCTTAATACGGGTTCTTGCAAATCCCCACTATTAGTTTATTACTAGATAATTGCTGGGTTGCTGTTTGTGGTACGGAGAAAAAGTCAGGACCTGAAGTTTTGCAGAAGTAGGGAACCCTCCATGTTACCTTCAGAAGGATGTTTACATGTCTCAAATTTCATGAGCCAGGCAGCCATTGGTCAAAAATAACCAATAACTTCCTCTTTGTGTTTTTTCCTGAATAATGGATGTTTACCATTGTGATCATAAACGCAGTTAAAACTAAAAGTGTTTCTTTTAGTGGTTTTGTTTGTAGGGTGAAACACAATTTGAATCACGTAATTTTAGCTCTTCAGCCAGGGCGCCAGTTTAACCAGAGAGCACAACTGCAGCCTTTGGTTTTCTGACTTTTGGTCTAAACATTCTGAATTTTAAATTAACTGACGTGGGGTTATCTTTCTTCAAATAGCCTAAGATGTGAGGAGATGCTCCCTAGCGGCTACTGACAGGAAAAGCATTAACAGACGGGATAAACATTAAGGCAGAGAGGACTATAGTACTATTGTTGCAAGAAGCTGTAGCATTTGACTAAGTACCACGTCTGAAAACCACTCACTGACAACCAAATTATGAGTGTTCTCATACGGTAGAAGCAGAACGGAAACGGTTCAGAATAAATGTTAAAACACTTAATCACACTTGGGTAGTTTAAGCTCAACCGAAAACGTTTTGCATGAAGGCTTATATTACGTCATCTACGAACCCTACCATTAGTCGCCACACTCGCATAGAACCAGTTTGGCAAAAAAAGATATAGGCCTAGTTATCGAGACTGGGTTGGCGCTTTGCCGCCTCCAGTACTGTTCCGTAGAGAAGGCGTAACATTTCATAACGCCAAGACGTTAGGTGGCAGACGTGTGCTCGTTTTGTTGAGGGCTCACCTTTTTGCTCATGCGCTTAAACATACTTGGCGCCAGAAGATCCGTGGCGCCAGCCCTTCTACGTACAGAGTGAAAGAGTGCAGACCGCAGCCAGGCTGTGCAGACGCAAGCAAGCGAAGATCTTGAGGCCGTTGATTGTGCAAAGCCTGCAAGTAGCGGTCTTCTTGGCTCCTGAAGATCAATCTAAGGACAAACAGGTCTGGAAATTCCCTAAAGTTTGTTTTTGTATCATAATATTCAATATGTGTGTATTTTGATGTATCCAAATTAATCCATGTTTTCAGATTAAACTTTGTAAGTTAACCTAACGTTAGCTAGGTAGCTGGCTAAGTAGCTAGCTAACTAGCGTGCTATAGTGACAAAGTTAATTTGCGATATATGTTACGTTTAACCCACTTTTGTCATGAAATATGTGTTAATGTATTACTCCGTAGTTATTACATTGGTGTTTTAACAAGCAAAAAAAATTATGTATCCTTCTCCGGCTCATGTTGGTAGTAAACTCCGTGAACGTCACTAAGCTCGAATATCTTGGTTAGCAATGGCGGTAGCCATCTCGTAGTCTGCTAGCTAGCGAGGTAGTTAGTTTAGCAAGATGGTAGGCCATGTTGTTTCATTGAGCTAAGAATGTGCTATAAGAATTTTCAGTTAGCTAGTTAGCTAGCATTGTCCACGGTGTTTGTAGTGACTGTTGACTCGAGAAAACTGGATAATTAACGAAGTTCTTCAAGCACGCAAGGTCTTGGTTCGTCATATATATTTTTTTGCGACGACAAAGGAATCGCATTGTTGATTATGTAAGATGGGGGACGCCTTTCCCGGGCTTTTTGCGAAGTGTTCAGCCATAGTTAGCCATTTTCATAGCCATTATTTTTTAAATATTAACGGCACCATATGTGACTACTTATAACAATTTATTTTAGTTTCGGGGCGAATTTGTCATCGTGCTATGAGTTTTAGTACGCAGTATTATCGTGTTTGTATTTGTTCACGGCGTAGCTGTGCTCTAGCCTAAGTGCGTGGCTACATGCACCTTGAAGGGCGGAAGCTAGCGGCGGCCATTTTAGAGCTAGTTAGCTGTTCAAACCTCAGTCACACAAGATGAACACCGCGAAAGGCGTTGTAATTCTTCGAAGCGGCTGTGTCAGAATTTCCGTGACCGGGTACCTAAGGATCTGCATATTGGATAGGCATATCAGTAAATATGGAATTCTACTTAAATTGTCTCTTCAACTTTAAATCAGCTTTATCAACTAGCTAAATTGCTAGTTAGCCAGCTAGTTAGCAGATATTGCATGCTTCACGAAGCTAACTAGCACAAGCTATTTAGCCAGCTAACCTAGCCAACAATGGCATACCAGTGTTTACTTTATGTACAGTTGAATGATGCAAGGTATTCGGTTGTAACCATAAGAACGCTTTATCATGCTTTCTGTAAAAATTATTAATACCATAGTTATATTTGCAACTCGGCGATTCTAATTAGTTTGTGTGAACTTTGTTTTAACAGGTATACCTAGCCAGCTAAGTTAGCCTAATAATAACCGTCCATCGGCTAACACTAGCCAGATTTTAGCAATACAGAAATTTGCTAACTAGCTTAATGGTAATGGCTATATAGCCTTATTTGTGTTTACTATGATTGTTGAAACGTTTGCATAATGTTTGGTAATGACTCAGTTGTCCATTGGTGTTTCACATGTTTTGTCTGTCAACTGGACTTTGTCTTATGAAAATGTTTTGTTTATGCAGCTTGTTCACTTAGTACATCATCAGTTCAGGTGTTAGCCTAGTGTCCAATCAGTTTGCTGTAAACTAGCCATTTCCAGGTTCAGTTGTATTTAGCTGAGGTCTGAGTTGGCTCTTTGTGTAAAATCCATCAAGAATTGCTTCACTGAATGTAATCATCCATACACCCCCCCCCCAATGTTATTTCTTGTTCTTTATATGCAGAAAAGTTAGTGTTTTGTCTTCCCAACAGGCAGGATTCCTCCTGGATCAGGTGGATCAAAAAGACCAAATATCTTTTTATTCTGAGAAAGCGGTGCTCCCAGAGCAACGCTAAGTTTTACTTAAACGGGAAGACGGAAGTCGTCAGGCTGGAGTGCGTCTTGATGGCCGAGTCAGAGACTGAGTGTGACACACCAGGCCTGGACACACTGGGGTCTGAGTGTGTCATCGCACACACACAAGTTGGAGACTTGCACTATGCAGCGGAGACTGAGATCATTACACAGGAAGACAAGAGGCTTGACCTGGAAGCTATTCATGGAGATCTGGGGGCTGTGGCCTGTGTTGATGCAGTGACAGAAACAGACCATGACTACATCAAATCTGACGTGCAGCATGACCCACAGTACTTTGGAAGTGCGGACATGAAGGGCAATGAGGCCCTGCTTGGTGAAGTGCTATTGAAGGCGGAGATGGGTGGAGCAGGTGCAGAGCATGTTGTGAAGGTTGAGTCAGACCATGGAGGAGAGCTTACAGTGGAATCAGAGAATGGTGTTGTCATTCATGAAGCTCAGGGTCTGCAGTGCAATGAGTGTGGAGAGATATTTGGCAGCATGACTGATCTGCACCAACACTTTGAAATCCATAAAGCAACCAATCCCTACATCTGTGTCCACTGTGGTGAGAGCTTTGCTGTAGAAGCTAGTCTTAGGGGGCATATGAAAATACATATGAAGGAGAAGAGCTATGCCACCACAGGAGTAGAGATGGTTGGTAAAGGAGTCATCGATGCATTTAACCTGAAACCACACCAGATGATGCACTCCCCTGAAAAGCCACACAGATGCTCTGAATGTGGGAAGAGTTTTGCTGCAGCCATCACACTCAGAGAGCACATGAAAATGCATTCTGATGACAAGCCCTACAAATGTACCCAATGCAGGAAGAGTTTTGTCCGTAGGCGCCATCTGAAGAAACACCAAGAGCTGCACGCTCGTGAGAAGCCGTTTAACTGCCCCCAGTGTGGCAAAGGTTTCACTACTGCTTCTAATCTGAAACAGCATCAGAAGACCCATGCTGGTGATAAGCCACACAGATGCTCCCAGTGTGGCAAATGTTTTGCTGCAGCAGCCACTTTGAGAGAACATCAGCGAATTCATTCTGGTGAGAAACCCTACAAGTGTAACCAGTGCAGGAAGAGCTTTGTGAGGAAACGCCACCTGAAGAAGCACCAGCTGGTCCACCAGGGTGGTAAACCTTACCGATGCTCCCAGTGCGACAAAGGTTTTAACCACTCTTCATCCTTGTCAAGACACCACAAGGTCCATCTGGAAGCTAAGATGTACCCTCAGTCTGATAAGGAGTTCTCTTATGATACTCCTATGAAGAGGGGAATGCACACGGGTGAAAAGCCATACAGCTGCAACCACTGTGAGAAGAGCTTCAATCACTCATCATCCCTATCCAGGCATCAGAGAACTCATTCCGATGGAAAATCTTATACCTGTGCCCACTGTGGCAAGAGGTTTAATCATTCCTCTTCTCTTGCAAGGCATCAACGTGTTCATTTGGATGAGAAGTCATCCTATAGTGCTATTCCATCAGGAAAGGGATTCCCTCATACTACCATCCTGAAACAGAGGATTCTGCAGAGTGAGAAACCGTACAGGTGTTCTCAGTGTGGAAAGGGTTTCAATCATTCTTCGTCTCTGTCTAGGCATCATAGAATTCATATTGATCAGTAAGCTCACCACTGAGGAGTTGGTATTTTACAAATTGTCCCAGTTTAGTTCCAGGCCAAACCATTTATGTGGGTGAGTTTATCTTCTCAAAGTAAAAAAAAAAAAAAACAACCTAAACTTACCTGGGCCTTCAGAAGGATATTGATGCTATATTGAAAGTAAACTTTTGGTTAAGTCCTTTACCTTTTAAGAGCGATGAATTTCAATAAGTGGTATGATTGACATTTAGCTGATGCAGATCTGCGTAATGTGCATATAGAGCTTGCTGTTTTTAATTTGACTCCTGTATAATAATGTAGACAGAACTTGTAGCAATTTCATGCTTAGCGACTTGGGCCGGTTATGCTCTTAGTAATGTCCTTGGAGTTAATTAAGGTGGGATTTTCAGAAACTGGTGCATCTAGGATGTCTCAAGCCTGTATTGAGCTTTAGACATAATTGGTGGCCAAGTCAAGCAGATTTTGACTCGCATAGTCACTCCCAGTCCTTGTATCTTTACCCATCCCATCTCCTTATGGGCTGTTCAAAAACATTTGTAAATAAGCGTTATTTTTTTTTATATATATATACACACACACACGTATGGGTAAGTAGTGTGCTTTTTTTTTTTTTCTTCCCTACTTCAGTTGGGTGTATGATCCAGTCAGTCTTAACCATCTTTATTTTGAAATTAAGTTGGGATGGTGCTTGAGGCTCCAGACAAGCTGTTTGCAAAGGTGCAAGTCCGAATAAATGGTAAAATCGGGCCATGGTTACTTCAACTAATATGTAAGGGGGCTCTACTGCTTTCAACAGCAATCACATCAGCTGGGTAGTGGGCAAAAATTATAATTGTAGCATACATTCAGAAAAGTACTTATGGCCATGCCCTTATCAAGCATGGTTTACCTCCGATATCCTGCATTGTACAGACAGCTTGGTTTTGAAGCGGGGGGGGGGTATTGAGAAGGAGAATTTAGTTCTTGTTCTGTCTTGTCTAACTTGACTGATTTGAGCATACTTTATTTGGCATATTATAAATGATTGTATACTACAAATTGTGTAATTTGATCTAAATATTCCCTCTAAAATGTTGCTTTACTAGATCCATTTGGTACTCCACCATTTCTCACTAATGGGTAAATCATTGACATTTGTATGCAAACTTGTTCCTTGCAATTGCTATAGAACTAGTCATTCATATATATATAACCTGTAGTTAACTTGTATTCTGGACACATTCAGCAATTTATCAAAATTTAGTGTAATAGATTGTGTATACTTAACAATGAATAAAGTATAGCTTGCTCTTGGTTCAGTTTTTCAAAATTCCATGAAGATACGCTTTCTACTTACAGTTCTATGTATGGAGTAAAAACTTTTACAAACTGATGTATTTTTTTAATATGGTTTGGGTAATCTGAAAGGGAAACGAAAGGAATACTGTTTTTATGGGAGTGAAAGTTGACACCCCTTCCCCTCAATTTGGATGATTGTGCTTCGACTCATAGCATAGGCTTATTCATTGTGTTAGATAGGTGCCTTATTGCATGCTGTGTAGAAATGTATGTTGAGCTGTAATAGAAAAAAAAGTTTTTGGCTCTTCCCTTTTGTTTCGTTACATACTAACCAACATATTTTACTTTGATTTCAGGTAATTTGTTTTGCTTCTCTGTATATGAATATACGTTTACACTGTTACTGCTGTCTTTTAATTTCTGTCTGTCAGCTGGCCTCATTGTAGAATAATTAGAGGTTAAAATGAGAAGTTACAATGCCATTGATCCATATTTTGATTGCCCTCTTTTAAGTGGTCAGATATTGTTCCATGTCTTTTCCCCATCTTTGAGTGGCACACATATGGATAAATAAAGGTTCTTGACTATCTGTTTACCTGTCTTTTTCCTTAATTTTTAAAAGGTATTTTGGAGTGCAAGATTTCTAGAAAATCTTTCTCTAGGCTCATGTCCTTATCAGTATCACAGAGAATGAACTACCTCTTTGAAGCTATGAATTAGGATTGTGAAATGCCGTTTTATGTAGAAAATACTATTACACTTGACTGATAATGACCATCAGTATAGCTCATGAAATCTCATGGTTTATTGCACAGAAAAAGGAGTAATGTATATTCTCAAACTTGTGAAGTCTGATGCAGTGCAGTTCACTATCCAATGTGATAAAATTCAAAATGCACCATCTTGCCTTTTTGTATGAGATTCAAAGAGCAGCAAAGGTTCTGTTGATACTGGAGTCTGATTTCTGAACAAATACAGGATTAGGTGTTTATCATTCTGGTTAAACTGCATATTTTAAAAAAAGCTATAAAAAATGAGTTGTGATAATACATATTCATATAAGTGTGTTTGCCCCTGATGCATCTCCAGAATGCCTACAGGTTTTGGTCTCAAGTTAGCAAAATGGGCAGGAAAAAACAGGCATTCCCTCCATAAATGGTAATTGCCTTTTTTTGAGTAGGTTGTAACATGACAAATCTAGAACCCTTTGTGACTCGAAAACAGTCTATAGCAATCAATCTAGCCTACATTGTATTGTGGGTTCTGATAAAGTAAACCATTTAGTCAGATTGTCTGGTGTTAAGTATCATTTTCAGTTTTGTCATGGACCATGATCAAAATTTCCATCTGCAGTCCATAGGCAGGTGACTAATACTAAACAGTAAAAATGTGGATGAGACACAAAGCTCTCAAAGCACATGCATTCAATCTGCTCTCAAGTTTCAAAGTTTTATTCGTCACATACATAGTCATACATAGTACAACCTGCAGTGAAATGCCCTCCTTTGACTCCCATCTTCCCTCGACACATTTTACATTTTCTTTTCCTTTCTGCACACTTTTCTGTAATTCTGTAATTTTAGCTTGGGTTCTGATTTTGGGTAGGATTGATGTGTGGCTAAATTCATTTGTATTTTGAGGTTCTGTGATTTATGGAATGTGTGGGTGAGGACGCTTGTACTATAGCCATGGAAGTGTGTACTGTTTACAAAAGATAGCAGACATGATGAACACTCTCAGACTAGCTGTTGGAACAGGGCTGGCCAGGTCCGGTTCTTGAGATCCAAACTAGAACACCTGATTATTAAGATGCTACTGAAGGACTTGATCAACTTGGATTTGGGTTTGAAGAGGATCAAGTGCTAGATATATGTATTTGCAGAAATTCATATGTATTTGTTTATATTTTCCTTTCTTTTCATCTATGTGTCTTAGAATTCTGAGTCATGTTGAAGTTTTTTATTTATTAAACATTTCAACAAAAATCTATGGAGCTTTCATGTTGATGCTAGAACTTGAAGAAGAACTCTATGATAAGATTAAACTAAACGTAGTGTTTTCACCATAAGGACTACAGGAGGAACCCTGTAAGAACCATCCACAATGGGATGTTGCCAAGCATTTTGTTTTGCTTCCAGAGGTTCTATTACAACAATGCATAATGGATTAATTTATCTGGCATTCTAATGCAAAATCAAACTGATTCAGCTGGTAGTTTAAAACAGGGTCATCGCTGGATCTTTCAGCAGGACAATGATCCAAAGCGTTCCTTCATATCCACAAATTGCAGAGCTCCACAAGTTCAGTTTCAAGATCTGGATACATTCTACACTGAGGAGGCACCTGAGATCATTAAGATATATGAAATCTCAGTACTATTATCTTGGCATAGAAAGATTGCTCAAAGAATGCGCAGGAGCTCCATGTCAGAAAGTCTTTCAAAAGGTTTGCCCAATAAACTGAAATCTGAACAAGCATGTGTTATGTTTTACCTGTAAACCAGGATCTATATTCTAATGGATACATTCAAAGGACAAATTTATATTACAGTTTTTTTAATGGGTTGCCCAACAAGCTCATATAATGTTCAAATGTCAACATAATTTTGACATAATATAATGTTTATATATCCTTGACTCCAGTAAAAGTCACCAGATCTGTCTGGATTACATATGATCTAGTATGACTCTAGTTAGGTTTTTTATTATTGCAAGCCAATATGTTCTTGAAGTAAATGTTTAAAAATAAGAACTATAACCATTTAGTATTATTACATTTACAGCATTCACAGAAATTCTTATACACAGTGACATTTATGAGTATGACAGTATATGTACTCCCTGTTATACACAGTGACATTTATCAGTGTGACAGTGTAGGTACTCCCTGTTAACCCATGATCTTAATGATCTTTGTGTTATCACCCCTGAGCTATCTTCAAGACCTCCAAGTAAAATCACATTTTGCTACAATAACAGCTCTACAGTTTCCCTCCTTTGGCTGAATTAACCTCGATTAGACATTTCCTATAACCATCTACTAGTGTCTGATATTGACTAGGAGAATGTTTTACCTACTCCATGCAGAGTACTTTCAGATGTGTCAGGATTAAAATCAGGGCTTTGACTCTATTCCAGAACTCTCCGTTTCTTTCTTTTGAGCCATTTCTTGGTGGATTTAATAGATTATTTTGGGACATTTGCCATGTTGTATGGCCCACCCTGATGCAGCTTCAGTTCTTGGACAGATGGTCTCACATTTTCCTCAATCACCCTCTGATACAGTAAAGAATTCATGGTGGATTCTGTGGAAGAGAGTCTGCCAGACCCTGCAGCAACAAAGCAACCCCCAAACCTCCACCTCCATGCTTCACAGTTGGGATGAGGCTCTTGTGCTCAAATGCTTTGTTTGGTTTGTCTAGATGTTCAAAGTCAAACTTTAATTTTGACCTGGTGTTTTTTTGTGGACAGCAAGGATTTATGTTTGCAGTCTGTTTCTGATGGTAGAGGACAACAACTGTGGAAAGTGCTACTTGTATATCCTGTGATAACATTTTAGGATTATCGGACACTTCTTTATACATCTTGCGGTCTGCACTTGGACCAAACACACTACGACAGCCTGACCTCACCACGTTGGCAGTTGGTTTAAATGTTCCCCACTTGTAAATAATTGTCCAGACTGTAGAATAGCTGATTTCTAATTGTTTGGGGATTTTTTAACCCTTTCCCAGACTCATATACATGTACAACCTTCTTTCTGAAGACCTCTGACAGCTCTTTGAATCTCCCCATGGTGATACCACTCACTTCAACAATCAAGAGCAAACCAAACAAATGTCTGAGGTTTAAATAAGACAGTCTCCTCCAAAGTCCTCTCTAACGATTGTCTAATCATTTGCAGCTGATGAGGTACACCTGATTCTAATGTTAGACATTTTAAGCAGCAATACATGTAGGAGTGTGCTAACGTTTTTTTCACAACAATACTGCATTTCTAATAATTATGTTTTACAAATTATTTACAGATATTTATTCAGTTTTATTTCTTTATATTACCTCCATCCCTTAGTATTGTTAAAATGAAGATCATGTTTGAATATGTTAAAAAAAGACAAAAAAAAAAGGTTTTCATGGTGTCTCCTAATTTTTTCACATGACTGTATACGATCACATATTAGAGCCATATATCAGGATTACATTAAATGAAAGCCAAATGATTATGTATTCCTTAAATGTAATTTTATAGATGGGTACATGAATATTCAATAGAAAGTTCTGTGAAATGTCATGGGTAAAATCCAGCAAAAGCAGAATAGTGAATCAACAGCCTGAACAGTGATGCAGAAATACATAAACATAGTTAGGCATTACTTAAATGAGCATACAGTAATACCAGTATATCTGAAAATCTATGTTAATTGATCTAGTCCTTTAATGGCCACTGACCATTCAAGATTGTTCTCTAATACTTCTAATTAACATTCAATACATCATAGACTACTAGTTTCACATGGATCACAACCATGCATTATATTCTACATATTTCAAAACTATATAACTGAGCTAGGATTGTCACCATGATTGTTGCATATTTATTATTTATGTAGGAATATTTATTGTTTATGTAATCCATTTCGACCACACGTTAAGTAAACAGTTAAGGTTTAGTGCATAGTATTCAAAAGAGGAATAATTAAATGAAATAAAGTGGTGTGAAAATGTTTGCCCCCTTCCTGATTTCTTACTCTTTTGCATGTTTGTCACACTTAAATGTTTCAGATCACCAAACAAATCTAAATATTAGATAAAGATAACACCAGTAAACATAAAATGCAATTTATTAAATGAAGGTCTTACAGTGTCCTGTGTGGAAAAAGTGGAGTTGCCTAGTCAAAGTCCTGACCTGAATACGATTGAGATACTGTGGCATGACCTTAAAAAAACGGTTCATGCTTGGAAACCATCCAATGAGGCTGAATTACAACAATTCAGAATTCCTCCACAGCACTGTAAAAGACTCACTGCCAGATATCGCAAATCCCTGACTGTAGCAGTTGCTGCTAAGGGCGGACCAACCAGTTATTAAGTTTTCACACTTAGGTTTGTAAGTGTGGATTTGGATTTCTTTTTCCCTTAATAATAAAGACCTTAATTTATAAACTGCTTTTTGTGTTTACTTGTGTTTATCTTGTCTAATTCGATTTGTTAGGTGATTTGAAACAAGTGTGACAAACATGCAAAAGAGTAAGAAATCAGGAAAAACTTTTCCACACCACTGTACATAGCATTTTTAACAGTGAGCTGCACATTTGTGATTCCTATAATTATTCTATAATTTTGACATAATTTAAAAAGAAATGTGTGACACTGTTGCTACAGTTTTCATATCTGTGCAGAGTTCCTCACATATTTGGTTTTATACTCAGTCAAGCACCACTGTGGGATATTGATCATGCTTTAATTTGACCATTTTGCACAGAAGCGTACATATATACATAGTTTTATTCTTCAAAACTTAAATGGAGAAGACTGTGAAAAGGTATGCTTCTGACTGGGAAGCCTGTCTCATATTTACAGGATATACAGCATTGAATTCATTATATAAACTACACAGACCAGTTCTTGTAGTCACTAGCCTTTCTTCTTAAATAGTCCATTCATTAGTCTTACCATATTTCAGGAGCTACAAGTTGGGTCTTGATAAACTTTACATACTTCTGTTTACTCAATCTTCATGCCAATAACATATCCATCATTAAAGTTCCCTCATTTCACACACTGTACATTAATACTCTCACAGAATTAGATACTTCACGTAGAACCAGGAGCATTTCAAGATATCTTACTCAGAGACCTTAACATACAACGTTTCCTTAAATGGATTCCACAGCTTTGGTGTTGGCAAACTCATCACCGGAAGCTACAGACTCACCAACATGATTAAGACGTATTTTTTTGATGGCCTCTCTTTAATAGATCTTATAGAAACATTTTAACGAACATGTATGGTGAGTTTCTCAAATTAATATGTTCCATTTTATGATCAATGCAACTAAAATCACTTTTGGGAAAAAACAGTATCAAAGAAATGGAAAATGCGCTGTTTCACTATCACAAGGAACTTTATATAATTAATAGTAAAGCACCCATCAACCTTCATCATGTACACTGGAGATCAAAATTAGAAAGCAATGTATGAACACTTGGTTTTTTTTATAGAAAAATGTAATCTACATTGATCAACATTTGAAGGATTTTTTGTAAGGGGTACACCATGCCTTTTGTAAGCACTTTTGTAAGTCGCTCTGGATAAGAGCGTCTGCTAAATGCCATAAATGTAAATGTAAATGTAATGCCACCAGAACAGTGTTTTACAAAATAACCAAAGTATATCAACATGAAATCTTTATTTTGCAAATAATGTGATGAGCATAATTAGAGAACAGCAATGACTGTAGCATAGAGAAAGATTACAGCTAAATTTTCTGAAGGTTACAACAGTCAGTAATCAGTACGAAGTGTACAGGCCTTTGCTTTGAATGACTTCAGCACATCTGCGGCCACAGGACATCAATAGTCTCTCACACCGCTCTGCTGTGATTTTGGACCACTCTTCTTCGAGTCTCTTCCAGTTGTGGGTTTCTTGGCCATAACTTTGTCACCAAGGATTTTCCAGAGGTTTTCTAATGGGTTTAGATCAGGACTCTGGGCCATTTCATTGTTTCAGTGTTTTCAGTTTCAAGGAACTGCTTTACCCTTATTGCTATGTGACAGGGGGCATTGTCCTGCATGAACATTGCTGCCTGATTGAGTGATGAACACAAGGAAGGAACCATGTGTTGTTGAAGAAGGTTCTGATACACACTTGCATTCACTCTTCCATGTAGCTGTATGAAAGGTTAACTCCTGCTGCCGAAAACATTCCACAAACCATGACACTTCCTCCTCCACCTTGACTTCTTTACACACTTTGGGTTCAGTCTTTCCCTAGTTTGCCAATGAACATGATGTTTCCTATCAGACCCAAATAAATTAAACTTGCTTTCATCACTATAATGAACTCTGGACCACTTCTTCTCTGTCCACACAACATGTTCCTCAGCAAAGGTGAGTCTAGCTTTTTGACTCTTTCTGTTAATGAGAGGTTTGGTCACTGCAGAGTGGGCTTTCAGTCCAAATGCTCTTAAACGTTGAGACACTGTATGATGAGACAGATCCTTACCCTGTTCAGTGCTGAACTGGCGAGCGATTCCAGCTGCAGTGTTGAACCAATTACTGTTCTATCTTGCATTTGTCTTTCGTGGGTGGCCAGCCTTCTTGGGGGACATGAATGAGTTTGTGATGCTGTAAAGATGCAATATTCTAGAAATCACAGACTTGGAACAACCAACTTCTCTTGCTATGGCTGATAGGGTCACCCCCTTTGGCCTTCATCTGGACAACCTGCGGCCAGGGGGTTTCAGTCACTTTGGAACGGCTCACCATTTCTGCAAAGTCAGTGAAAACTGGAAAGTTAGGCTGGCAGTTAAATAGGGTTTGTTAGATAATTAAGGAAATTAGCACCAGTGCCAGATTAACACCAATAACTTGCAGGTATCTGAAAGTGTTCTCTAATTCAGTGTTCAGTGTTCTTTTTCAATTATATCATTTAAGTTTTTTATGCTGTGCTTTAGAATATATACAATTTATGAAATAAGCTTAAAATACTGCTATTTCATTTCTGTTATGATAATTCCACAATGACCTTGAAATTTAGGAAACTGCGTGTTGTTCTCTAACTTTGATCTCCAGAGTAGATCTGAGCAACAACAATTTACTATTACATGACTGCTGTTCGAAGTATTTCAGAGAGATTCCAAACAGCAATTAACCTCAGCAAATTTTAACTCCTTTTTCTAGACTTCATTTTGTGGAAATATTGGACTTACATTATACACATTTAAGTGGACTATTTGAGCAATTTGAAATTTTTGAAGACAATTTTACAATTCCTGCATGTCATGTGCACATATTCCTTTTCTGATCACCATAAATGTTTTGTTTCTAAGTACACCATACCCCTAGATCAATATTGTACTTCACTGTCACTATATATATATGTTATTTCTCATATATATATATATATATATGTTATTTCTCATATATATATATATATATATATGTTATTTTCA
Source organism: Sternarchorhynchus goeldii (assembly GCA_028565775.1). Lineage (NCBI taxonomy): Eukaryota > Metazoa > Chordata > Actinopteri > Gymnotiformes > Apteronotidae > Sternarchorhynchus > Sternarchorhynchus goeldii. Next base: position 9,326,632 of record JAOXYF010000009.1, read on the forward strand.
TGATTGCTACTGTGCTCATTATGAATGAGTTTATAATTTGCTTTGTTGGAAGTTATGTCTCTCAGATTTGTTTTGTTTCTTTTGAAGCAAAGAGAAAAAAGAAAGAAAAAAGAAAACAAACAAAATCTAAAAACCTACCCTGTGTGCCTTCATTGAAACAAAGGCACCCTGACTTTGTAAACATTCATTTTTATTAATATATATATATATATATTCATTCGTATTCATTAACGTAATTCAGTTCCCAGTGGTTATATAAAAGTTTAATATACAAACTCATGTAACTGATGAAATGTATCACTAATTGTTTAATGTCTGAAAAAGCTGTTCAAAGTTCAGAGTTTGTATGTCCACTACTGCTAACAAAATATCCATTACTTGATGTTTTGGAACGGCAAAAACTATTTTTCTTTTTATTTATGTATTTTTAATCTTTTGTACAATGAGAATTTGTTTCAGTTCTTTGTTTTGCCTCCAGAGTACTTTTGCATATGAAAAAACACTTTTACTTCTCTTTAAACAATCATCAACTAAATATCCTTATACGGAATGTGCTTATTAATGTAACACATTTTTTAAACTTCTGCCTCCTCCCTTTAACCCCCTTATTTGAACTAGAGCCACTTTTGTGCCATGCCTCTTTGGTGTATTTCTCCAACAAGGTATACCGGTTTACCTTTCAGTTCATTCATTGTTCACATTCCTATATATATAGCCTGCGACACGACAGTTTCAGTGAAACCAGCCAGCGCACGGAGATCTCTCCTGCATTATTACACTAAGGGAGCTTTAAAAATGTCCCGTCGCAGCAGTGTGATGAACCAGGGCTGCAACAGCTTGCAGGGTAAGTCCCAGAGGTCTGATTCATATGACAGATACGAGAGATACAGCAGATCGAGCAGCCAGAACAGTCAGCGAAATGTGCTGTGTGACTTCTGCCTGGCTAAGAAGATGAGGGCCGTGAAGTCCTGTCTCACATGCCTGACCTCATTCTGTGAGACTCACCTCCAAGCTCACTACGAATACCCAGCCCTGATGAAGCACAAGCTGGTGGCAGCAACAGGGCAGCTGAGGGAGAAAATCTGTGCAGAACACGACAAGTTACTGGAAGTATTCTGTCGCTCTGATCAGAGGTGTGTTTGCGTTCTGTGTATCATGGATGAGCACAAAAAACATGACACTGTTACAGCCGCAGCTGAGAGGACAGAGAAGCAGGTGGGTTTTTTTCTATTGCTATTCTCTATTTATGGATTCCTTGTTATATTTGCAGTGATAGACACTGCAGAAGCCAAAAAGTAACATGATATCTTAAGAAGTTTACATTTCTTAAATGATTTCAATATTGTAGAAATTGTAAAGCCGCAATGTGAAACAGCTGAATATATAATGAAAAGAGGGGCCTGCCCATAGCCTTATAAGGTACTGCAATCACCAGGTTTTCTAATGAACAACACAAACCAGAAAGCACACATACTCAAGCTAAAGAATCCTTCACAGATGTCAATAAACTTGAGTGCGCGCATTTCCTGGTTTGTGTTGCTCCGACAGTCACTTTGGTTTGGACTGTGATACATACACTACATTCTACTCCTGCAGAAACAGCTTGGGGTTACACTGATGGCCTCACAGCAGAAGATTGAGGAGCGAGTCAAAAAGTGGCAGGATCTAAGGCAGGCAGCAGAGTCTCTCAAGGTAGGCGGAGTCTCTAAAGGAGAGCTTTAATCCTGGAGGCAAGAGAACACTGCCACTCTTTTTCTCTTCTCTGCAATACTGTATCTGTACCTCGCGCAATGAGCTTCACCTCGTGTGGATGTTCTGGTACTGATTTCCCACAGCACTCATCTCAGACTTTGTTAGAAGAGAATGACAGGATCTTTGCTGAGCTGATTCAGGCTCTGGAGAGGAGGCATGCAGACGTGAGGGAGATGGTCCGAGCTCAAGAGACAGGTCTTTTGACCCAATCAGAGAGGCACCTGGGGCAGATGGAGGAAGAGATCACACTACTGAGGATGAAACACAATGATCTGGAAAAGCTTTCACACTCTGATGATCACATCCATTTCCTACAGGTAGCTGGCATAGAAAGTCAGTATGAAAACATGATTGTATCTTTAAAAAAAAAGAAAAGAAAAGAAAAAAACGTGTATGCATCTTTATAATTGGGTATACAAATACTTGCAATTAAAATTAAGTCAAAACATGATATAAAATAATAAAAGTTTTATTCCGGTTTCAGAGCTGGCAGTCTCTGACTGGTCCATCAGGGTATGAGGACTTGTCCAAAATGACCCTGGTCCCACAGCACTCTTTTGATAAAGCAAAGAAAGCTATCTCTGATCTTAAAGTACAACTTGAGGATGTAAGTAAGGAAGAACTGAATAAGATCTCATTTGCAGGTTGGTAAACCATTGCTTTATGTTTTCTTTATCAGTGGATTAATCTTACCTCATTTTTATTTATTACACTGGATTTTTTCTTTTGCAGTGAATGATGTTCAAATTCTGCAGAATGTGCACCCAAAAACAAGGGATGACTTTTTACAATGTAAGTTTCTTCATTCAAGACAATCTAGAGTCAACAAAGACATTTTAGTACACCTCCATAAATCTAAAAAATAACTTTACAATTGGACTATAAAACTGTACAAAAACATGACAACTGTAAAGGCCTGTTTAATAGTCCCTATCAGAAAAGAGATTCCAAAAGTGAAATTTGACTGAGTGTATATGAGACTTTAGCAATGAATATTATTTAGTCTCCAGTCTTTTATGTATGGATGTTTGGATCACCTGATATAAATGAAGTACAGGTTCGTCTTGTTCATCTATGTTCATTGTATTCACTAGATAAAACAAACTGTGGTGATGCACCATGTCTAGGCAATATAGTGTATTCAGGAATTGTGTTTGCAGTTTGCTTGTAGCCCTTAAAAAAGAAAAGTACAAGCAATATCTATTTCAAATGAGATTCTACATTTGGCATTTTTATGACAAATTAAACTTACAACAATCCAACTGTGAACAATCATTCCCTCTCCTGTTTTCTGTGAAGATTCCTGTTGTCTTTCCATGGATCCTCTAACAGCTCATCCAAACCTGCACCTCTCCAAAGTAAACACAGTGGTGCAGATGAGCAGCGAATCCAAGCAGTACCCTGAAAACTCAGAGAGGTTTGACTACTGGCAGCAGGTGCTGTGCAGGCAGGAACTGTCTGCCAGTCGCTACTACTGGGAGGTGGAATGGACTGGCACTGAGGCTGACATAGCTGTGACTTACAAGGACATTAGCAGGAAAGGCAACAGCAATGTTTGCAGCTTTGGCTGGAATGATAAATCCTGGAGCCTGTACTGCTCTGAGTCCAAGTTCTCATTTATCCACAACAGTAAAAGTACCACTTTACCAGTGCCCAGTTCTTCAAAAATAGCTGTGTATTTAGACTTCAGGGCTGGAACACTGGCATTTTACAGTGTGTCTGACACAATGACTCTCCTCCACAAGGTTCATACCTCATTCACCCAGCCACTCTATGCTGGATTTGGAGTCTGGGGTTATGGAACTACTCTAAGGATACTGTAATACTGAGCATACACACACAAGCATATATCTGGCTATTATGTTTAACAGTTTAATCATTCCTAACAGATTTTTTTTGTAAATACATTCAACTGAAGGGCATGCATACTTAAAAGCCTGAATATAACTTCTAAATATCCTTTTTTTATTGACTACTGACTGTCATTTTCAAAACAACTGAAAATAAATTAAAAAGACAGAAGCTACAGTAAGTGGATGGAAAGTATACACCAGCATAAACTCAACCACTAGATGGTGTAATTACATCTTTTTTGGTGACAAAATTTACTGCATTTCTGATTTGGCCTTGGACAAAAGACTAAGTATGTATTTTAGTTATTTTAACAATTTTATGCATTATCCTTTCTCCTTGTTTGAAACTGTTTGTCCCCACATCCTAACGTGTATTTTATAATGTGTAAAACGAAGGCATGATAGTGTATTGATAAGACATGATAGTGTATTGATAAGACATGTGGCTGGCACTTTTTGTAAGGTTCAGTGTGTATGAACCTCTCAGATCACTAAACTCTGTCACAAAAAAGTGTAGTGATTCAGTACATTTCATACAGTACCATTCATAGAACCAGCGAACAATCATTTGACCCCTAACAGAAATCCAGTCTGTAAAACTCTCCATTCCAAAGATTCCTTCATGAAAAATAATAAAAGCATTTTTCAAAAGTGTTCATTTCCTCAATGCCCAAATACTGGCTGTCCTGACAAATGTTTCACAAAAGCTACACTCATACATACATATTTACATATTTATATATTCTAATCATGTATTGCAACAAATTCAACAAACAAGTCTAAATGGATGTTCTTACAATTGTAAGAATAATCATTTTCATTTATCTTAAATTGTCATACATATTTATGTCTATTTAGTTATGCAGAGGAGCAAAAGGGGAACTAGATAACCTCAAAATAAAAGTAACGTATTGATCTATATAGTACCATGGAAAAAACTTGTTTTTCTGGATCAAAGTACTAACCACAAATAAACTTACTTAGATTTTACAGCTATACACAAACCTTGTATTTGCAGCAAAACTGCAGGCTGTGTGTATAAACAAAAAAGGAAACTAATAAAACTTGATTTATATATTATTTAAACCTCAGGTTAGGTTTTTAGGTGTATTTAATTGTATATATTTGCATGTAACCTCAGTTTTTGTTAATACAAATCTGGCATTGGCAGAAACTTAAAACAAAATTCTAGTTTGCTTTTAGATATTTCAAGGCATCTGGAAAAAACACGGATGTGGATCTTTAAAACCTCTTCGATGTAAGTATGTCTTCACTTAGCCTACAATGAAGACATCATCATTGTGGTTTCCGCAACTTTTTCATCATGTATTATAACATGGAGCCTCCTGGAAGTAGGAATCTCGGATTTCAAGTCATCTCCTTGCAGGCTTTGTAGGCTAAAGTTAGTTCAATCTTGCAACCCACAGACTAAATACTAGTCTATGTGTCTCTACCGAAGATGCTCTTCTGGCTGCCCATGTAATAGGCTTTGATCTTTTCTCACAATCATTGTTAAAGTCGAACGTTAAAATCTACAGCATTTAAATTAACCTGTAAAACGTTTTTTAAAAATAAAGTCACAATAAAACAGTAAACAAAAATATACGTTAGGCCTTCACAAAGTATTGAAAAGACTATAAAAAAGAGGAGAACAGACGATTAAATCTGGAGAAAGAGGTAGTGTTGCTTTACGCTGCACCGATGTGATGTCCTACGCGGGGGGAGGAGCTGCACCAAACAGCTGTCTTACTTAACGTACATTTAGATCAGAGAAGGACGAAACAGCGCCGAATTTAATACAACGGTGCGGTTAGTATACTTAAATAGGCGAGAACGAATGCAATAAATGTTTTTAAAAAGTGAAAAAGGAACAGTGTTTTGGGGGGTTTCTGTATCCCTGTTTGAGCTAGTCGTGTACGTCGGCAGAGAGAGACAGATGTAATTGCTCATAGATACTGACCAGTCTGCGGTTCGTAAGATTTGGAGTGTAACGAAAGGTGGGAGAAAGACGATTGCTGTCCTTCTTTAAGTGGGGGAAGGTAAGATCATGAAATACCTTTTTGCCACATGGTACAGTAGCTACATTTTTATAGCTATTTCACAGAAGTTGCTACTGCTACTACATTCAGCCATTTTGCTCTGGAAAAAGTATTTGGAAAGTTCACGTTTCAACCTTTAGTAGGCTAATTGAAATTGAGACGTTTTTCTATGGGATAGCGCAACATAAATATTGGGAAACCAGTTCACTGGCAGGGGCAGGTTTATAACCTTAATCACAAATCACGGTTCTTGGATTGGTACTTCAGATTCTTGTATTCCATTTACAGGTATGATCTCGGAGATGAACGCTTCGGTGTTCCTGACACGAACGTAAATGCACATTTATGAGCAAAAAGTGACAGGCTGGCGAAGGCGAAGAAGGAAGTGGAACTTTCCAGGAGAGCTGCCCAGGAGCGCGTGGTGGAGATGTCTCTTTGGATGATATTACCCGTCAGCCTTCCTGCCCTAACCATCACTGGAATATGGGTCGTGTGAGTGTCCCTCTTTCTACCTATCCATTCAGAGGGAGCTGTTTCAGATATTGTAACATCGTTTCGGGTTTCCCCTGTCATGGTACAAGCCTAGCGTCTGTTTAGATTACTTTTGGTTTATGACGACTGTCTTCTATGTAATTGTCTCTTTTTCAGAGAGATGCTACGAATGTAGTAGCATGCTGTACTGCATACTACAGGTGGTACAGACGGCTGTTACTCTTCCTGTAGAGAACAGTAATAAAAACAATTGTGAAACGAGTTAGGATATTTATATATCAAGAGAGAAAAAATCTGATATCTTGGTCTTTTTTGTTTTGCCAGACTGTAACTATTATTTCCTAAAGGTGTATAGACTTTAGCTTCAGTAAATGTCATTTATAATGATTTTTGCAGTGATATCTGTGAACAGCATCACTAAGGAATTATCTGGAGTTTCTCTGTGCGTGTTTTGGGATTCCCCTGGCTCAGGCGCTCTATCATCTGATAATCATTTAATTGCAATTTAATAAAACAAGTGAGTTATATAGCACAAGGAATGTTATCCGGCATAAAATTCCCATTTGAGGTATATCTGTCATGTAGTGACATTCCATTACTGATGGAGATACAGGGTTAATATCATTAATACAAATCTGTCTAACATTGTTCAGTTGGTTGTAAACTCACTTGAAATACCTGCTGGAATTTGATGGATTACAGCACCCGTACACATGTAATGACGATCATGAACCAAGCTTGACATCACAAACCAAGGAAAGAACAAGGTGCAGGCCCAGGATGGAGAACAGGATTTTCTTGAAAAAGCTGAGAGAACAGGAGGACTCTCCACCTGTTCCGTGGTGGAGCTGAAGAAGTTCTTCTCCTGCTCTGTAATCATTTCTCTGGAATGCAGACCCGAGGTGTATGCGCGACACAGGTTTCTTTCTCCTTTTCCCTTCGAGGTCTGATGGTAAACTCCTGTCCCACTGCTCTTCCTTAGTTCCTTCCTGTGGAAATGCATACAGGCTCCCTGGTTCTGAGAGCACTCAGGGGGAGGGGGGGGTCCTTTCCTTCCCCATCCACAGTGTGGCGGGGCAGGTGAGTGTGGTGGGGCATGTGTGGTTACATAATACTTCCGCCTGCACCGGAGGGCATCAAACTCAAATGTGCAGCCGTTAGCTGTGCTTTCCAGACAAAACCAGCCAGTCCTCATTGGCTGCCTGAGAGATCAGGTGAAGCATTGGATGTTTCCATGTTTCACTAACAGTCTGGGAGCGGTTTCCGATAAAATGTGGACTAACTTGTGCAGTTTCTTAAATAGATACTTTTACCATGAGTGCTGCTTTAACTTGTAAAAGCAATAGCTGTAATTATGACACTAAAGTTTTTATCAAGAGCTGTTTACAGAAAAAAAAAATTCTGACGTTGTGTTATTCTGACATGAATGTGCTACGTTTGTATCATGTTTATTTATGCACACAGTTGAAGACTGAGCCTCTTGTGCATTAATCTGTTCAGGGAACATGACCCAGAGGCATACTGTCAAACTTGGTGATCAATGATTTGTTTGTTACTTTGGATCATTTTATCTTGGTGCTATATTGTTAAAACCTATCCATTCAGAGCAAGTTTCCACAGCAATTTTCTTTATGTTCAGACTGTTAAATGGGCACCAGGAAAATGTGGTTCACTCCCATTCAACCCTCTGGCATACACGCGTTCTGTGCTGTTCTGCTCTTTCTGTTGTGGAGTGTGCTTGTGCACAACACTTGTAAACACTGTTTAATACTTATCTCAATTTCAAGCCTCTTCAGATCCTCAGTCAGGCACGGCGGAGCTGGCGGTGTGCTCCTGGCTGACCCAGTCAGGACGAGGAACGCATGACCTCACGTTTTCATCTCTCTGTGGAGCTGCTTTGAACGTGAACGGGTCCGTGTTGTCTGAGCTCAGCGGACAGGCTATCGTGGGGTGGGTAGACAGGTTGAGATCGGAGCTCGGGCTGGCCCTGTGTCTGGTGCTCAGGCTGTGGTTCTGTTCAGGCCCTGCACCTCCACAGTTGCAGCATGGGACTCGTAGCTCCTACACACGGGGCCTTTGTCCAGGTGTATCGGTGTGTTATGGGTGAGGGATGGAGCCATCCCACTTTACATGGCTGCTCATGAAAACCTGCAGCGTCTTGACTAAGTCTGTTGTTGAAAAATGATACTCTGAGACCTTTCTCAGATCTAATCTGTTGGGCGCTGGTGAACAAGAGAGAAATAATATTAATTGTAATGTCCTGACTTGAAATATATAATGGAAAATGTTTGCATTTTGGTTTGCAACATCAGATGTTTGGGCCCATGTAAAACATTGTGTAAAAAAAAAACACGTCTGAGAATAATTGCGTTAATTTTCTGACCAGACCTCTCTGCTTCCTGATCACCTCCTTTCCACTGGTGTCAAGGGTGACCTGGTAACAGCCTTTCTTATTATTCACAACACTAGTTGAGGCAGATGGCAGAATGTTTGTTTCCCAAATGTAATTTCACTCAGTGTGATGCTAAGCACGGGGCTGGGCTGCAGAGATGCAGCCCACTGTGTACATACATGCATGCGCATGCGCACACACGCGCGCAGAGATGCAGGGAGAGATGGAAACAGCCCTAATTGGTGTTTAGCCTGTTGCTGACCCTGCACCCTGTCAGATGCAGTTACACCAGACACACGCACATTGTGTAGGTTGAGCGTCCAAGCCGAGAGCCAACAGGAGCCCGGTGTGTCGACAGCGTGATCTTTTTCGCTCCACGATATCTCTTGTCTTTACCATGTGTCCTCCCATTTTAAGCAGATTTTTCTTGGTGAAATCTTTCTCTGCCACTGTTGTGAAGGTGGGAATTTAGACATTTGTCTTGTGTATACTCGGACCTCGACTTGAGGCCCGGCTGTTCACTGATGTACGGGGTGGGGTGGGGGGTTGGAGAGGAGTGGAGTGCTGGTTTCAGTTCAGCACCAGCCGACTGTGGTCTGGTTCTTGATTCATTTCATTTCTTTCAATCATGCAAGGAAAAATAGGAAAGCAGTTAAGTGAAGATTTTAATGTGATTACATTTCAGGAGTATTAGGGTCTAGGGTTTAATATTTTAATATTTGAACATGCTAGTGTGCATCGCCCTGCTACGTTGGCATCTTAAATGAAAGGGTGATTTTTATTTTTTTTTTTGCCTAATTTTTCAAGCAATGCCTTTAATCCCAAAAATATTTTGAGTTTTAATTGAAATATATTTCTTAATTTAATTAAAATCTCACACTTTCATGTCTTGTAGGTATGCCATGGCCCTCTACAACCAGCATGTGTGTCCTGTGGATAACTGGTAGGATTTTGAGCTCATTCTTAGTTACATATCAGAACATTGTGCAATTTCTTTTGTTTTTTTTTAAGTAACTCTATGTTCAATAGGAAACTTTGTGTCACATCAAGGTTTACTCTTTCATATATTCCAGAAGCATGATTTGGGGAGATATAAAGTTCTACAGATATCTAAAAAATATTAGAAAAACAAAGTGTTTTCTCTTCCTATCCAGTATTACCAGTACAAGGCTATAGTGCATATTTACCTGTGCTGAACTGAAGTGTGACTTACATAGTCCCTGTTTAGAATTGATGCCCCCTCAATTTCATGCAGTACAGTTTGTAATCCATTAGATATTCCAAGGAATGGTAAAAAAAGTGTTTTCATAATAGGCGGGTTAGTCATTGACCAGTTTAAACCTTTAGTTTATCTACAGTTTTGTAAACATGAGGAAAGCAAGTGTTTGGTAAATTATTATAGAGAAAAATAATATCAAACATTTCATTGCGACACATATCCCCATGATTTCTATGCACAGTAATGGCACAGTGTACATGTGTGTGGTTTGGGGGGTTGGACATGGATGATTTAGTCAAGGGAATGTTTTGTCTGGTAGCTGGAATGTTGTTCCCATAGAGTCCAGTAAAGATGCGTGTTACCATTGAGAGGTGCTCACTAATGACCAGGACTGTTGGTGGATAATTTGGATAAAATTTGTATCTCTTTATTTATTTATTACTTTTGTTTTTATCTTTACATTACCATTGTGCTTGTTTTCTAATTTGTTCTTTTTCTTGATTGAAACATTATTCATTGCATGAGGGGATGGAGTGCAGCTTCTAATAACAGCCCAGCCCATCTTTGTTCACGAGCAGATGGTCTCGTCCTGTATAAAGACCTGCCCGGTGTGGAGTTCAGATGCTCCTGCCACCAGTTTGGCACAGTTAGTAACTCGGCATTCACTGCATTTATCTGTGTGTGTTTCAGGATGTATAATCAGTCGTGTGAGGAGGATTTGTCCTTGCAGAGGGGGCCGACTCTATGCTGTACTCTGGATAATGTCCCACTCATCAGGTTGGTCAGACCCTCCATGCTCTCTCTCCCTTTCTCACCTTTCTGTCTCTGCCTCTCTCTCTCTCTCCCTCTCTCTCTTCTCTCTTTCTCTCTCAGCTTTTAGCCAGTATGTTCAGTGCACTGTTGAGCACTCTTACAGAGTTGTAGTTCAGTAGCATCCATGCATGACCATGTAAAGTGTTGGTTTGCATTTATACCTTATAACTCAGTGAACCCGTGAACATGTCATGAACTTAAGTTACATCATTTTCCTGCTAAACAAATTGTGTGACCATTTAGTGCCTGGTCAGCTACTTCTGCAAGGGAGGTGTGAATTTTTCAAACTTTCAGGAATCGGTACACTGCTCCCAGCTGGTCAGATCATGCCTGGGCCATGTGCTCAGTGAGTGCTCCCCCCCCCCTTCTGCTTTTGAGCTCCCGTTTTTCTTCTTCTTTTCTTGTTTGTTCTGGGGAGTGTGTGTGTGTGTGTGTGTGTGTGTGTGTAAGTCTGTGATCTAAGACAGAGAGAAGACTCTGTGTTGTAGTGTATCTTAGTGTGACCTGTGTCTCAGCACTCTGGTGGTGTAGTCAGTGTGGAGTCTGAGACTTGGTCACTGTGGAGAGAAACCTAAGCTCTGTGGTGTGCTGTGCCTCTGCTCAGGGATGGGCTTGTGCACGCCTCCCAGATGGAGGAATTCCCCAAGTTTTGCCAGTAAAAGAACTGTATTTTGCTTGCTTTATTGCATCTTTTAAGCAATTTGATCAGCTTATGGAATATGTACCTATTTTTCCTATAAGGTAATTTTTTCGCAATTCCGTCATAGCAGTGTAGCCTATGGAATTTCATTAGTAAACTTGTGTTTATATGCATGTGTTATTTTTAGAGGTCCCTGGGTGTGCCTAGTCCTTGTGGATGCTGCCTCTGTGTTGCTGGTGTGGGTGTGAGTGTGTTTCTGTGGGTGTGGGTCTGTGTGTGTTGGGGGGGGGGGGGGTCTTTTTTTTATTTCCATTAGTATTATCTTACTGGCATGGTGGTTTAGTAAAGTGGGTGAAAGGTCAGACTCGGTGTGAGACAAAAGCACCACACACACTGGATATTGCAAAAGACCTTTATCAGATACACTTAGCACACATGCTGCATGTATTTATAGGAGTTGTGTAGTATTTTCTATGTATAGAAATGCAAAAAATAAGCTGCCTGCAAACTGTTTTGATCAATCTGTGCAAAGATATATAGAATCTTTTAATCAGTGTTTTTTGGTGATTCAGAGTGTGTTTGGTCCTTGTTTAGATTCCTTGTAAAATAAGTTAGATATAAGGATGCCAGAGTAATTGCAGTGTTTTTAGCTGTTATAAATCATATTTGTCTGGTTTGTGCGCCCAAGGCTTCATTTTGTAATCCTACATCCTGTGTAAGTGGCTGGTTGTATGTGGAAGAGGACTCTTCTTTTTAATGATCATGCATTACTGCAGTGTTGCAGAGGTTGGACCGCTGCACTGGGTAGGACTGCAACAGCTTTCTTCTGGGTCACATCCTCCTCCTCCTGCTTTAGTGCAGTCCTGTTGATCCTGCACTGCATGTGAACTGACGGCTGCATGACAAATCGCCGGCGTTCTCAAGTCCTCTCTCAGCTTCTCCTCCCACTCCTCTCTCCTCTCTCTCAGCTCCTGATCTCCTCTTCCCACTCCACTCCTCTCTCTCAGCTCCTGTGCAGACTCCCGCTGGTTCAAGGAGGGCCTGCTTTGGTCAGTTGTACCCTAGGGTCATTACAGGATTATTCCAGGACCCTTGGGGTGTGGAGAGAGAGACAGAGAGAGAGAGAGAGAGAGAGAGAGAGAAAAACGTTTTAAAAATCTTCAAGGTGTATGATCATGGAACATTTTTGAATATTAGTACTCATACATTACATTATCTTTATAGTGCTGTGGTAACCATTCTAAAAAGAAAAAAAATGGACTCGGAATGAGATTTTACACATTTAACCGCTGCTCTGGTGTGTGTGTGTTCCTTTGCAGTAAGTGTGGTACGCTGCCTCCAGAGAGCTGTTTCTTTAGTCTTATCTGCAGTACAGGATCCTTCATGGGTAAGTGTGTATTTACCATGCTGCACATCACACACAAGTCATCCTAACACTTCCCTGGGAAAAACAGATTGCTTTTTATTTAGGTTGTAAGTTAATAATAGCCCATATTAGATCACTTACACTGAAATACACTTTGAATGGTGACAAGAGTGGCATTTGTTGCATTTGCAAGGAAAATTATGATAAAACAAAATATACTGGCATTTGAGAAATGTGGCAGTGGTGTGTGTTTAGGGCATTTGGGCAGGTGGCTGGGAAGAGGTACAGGAGTTTTCTGCTCTGATTCCATGCCATTGGCACTGTGGCATCAGAAAGTGAGTGGCCTGTATGGTCACCATGTTTTCCAGACAGTGTTTACCAGACATGGGCTCCAGAAATCAGGAGATGAATCATGAAATCCAACAGGAACCACATCACAAAAACGATGACGAGTCATCGAAAAAGCAAGTTCATAAACAAGAAAACAATTACTTCATTATCAAAGTATTAGTGGGCCAAATTCCGAATTGGAGATGTGTGCTGGTGGGGTCTGCCTTTGGCTGCTAACATAAATGTGATGTTTTAGCACCCAGCGTTTAATTTGAGTTGGGGTAGGAGGTTTGCCTTGCTCTGAGGACCAGTCAGTAGGGACTGACACGAGAGACGTTACTGAGACCGTCGATCAGACGAGTACACAAAGGATGTGCTTTGCAAGGAATCCAGCACAAGCTTGTCACTGCCAGTGCGTTATATGGTGCTGGCTTTGTGGAGTCTGAGAGGGACAAGGCCCTTTGTTGGATGTTGCTGGTAAAACATGACCTCTGACCTGGGTAGTTGGTTTGGTCCCTAATGTCCTCTGCTTATGGGTGGTGGGTGGTTTTCCATACCCCATGAGAGAATGTGAGCGTGAGAGACTGATCCCAGCAGGCTGCTCAGACTCGCTGGTTCGATGAGGAAAGGGTAGTGCTTTTTCTAACAGTGTTCGAGGTTCTGGGGTGAGGATTTACTTTGCAGGTTCCCCTTTATTCAGCCTAATTGTGCTATTCGAGTGGACTGTTCTGTACATTCTGTTGATGTACGCCACTGCTAAGTTTAAAGAATGCAAGTGTATTTTATCTGCTTACACTGTGCAAAGGGTTTTGTATAACTAGACCCAGTCCGGACTGCAAACGCCAGTAGAGTCGTTTGGATTTGTGCTTCTCTAGAAGAGCTGTTTGCACTCCCCATAGCTGCAGCTTATGAGGGTTTTTTTTTCTGAGGTGCACCAAAATACAGCAATGCAGAGCAGAACACAGAAATGCCAGTAGAACACAAACATGGAGAGGAAGTAGGATGTGACGAGCAGGACTCGGTGTCGGAATGCCCTGGAGTCATCACACTGCCAAGACTGGTTTCTCTTCTTCCCTGTCCCGCACCATTCCCAACCAACTGGTGCCTGCATTGCCAGTAGAAAACTTGGGCCTCTGTGCAAACCTGCTGCTCTAGTTTTCACTATTGTGAAAGATCTCCAACTTTCTCGTTAGATAATCGGAATTAAATGTTTTTTCCATGACCTGGCATTATGAGACAACAACCGTCTCTTCTGAGCTACAGCCATGAAAAAGCATCAGCCACTGTCTTACTGTCAACTTTAAGAGGGCAGTTAACACTGATGGGATGACTAATACAATACCCACCGTCAGTGTTAACTGTCAGCACAATTTTACCAGCTCCAGAAATACCCAGATGTGTTTACACCAAACAGCATGTCACCGTGACTTCACCCGAAAGGCATCGGCGGCGACTGCTGGAGTGACCTATCGGTCGCTGCGATGATGTCGTCATAACTGTGACGTGCTTCAGTGGAGAGGTGCTCATGTGGAATCCGAGCACTCACAAGTGGTCTGATTTCTGTGGGTGTTATTAAGGGAATTTACAAAAGCCCGGGCTGCTCACCACCGAACCTGCTGCTGGAGCAGTGACCCTGGCCCTGCCGTTCTCCGGGTCGTTCACCATCTCTGTTGACTCGACCTCTCGTCCATTTGCACCTCCGTCGGAGATAACGGAGGCGACGACGTCTGGTTAGAGTCGAGTCGTTCACCTTTTGAGGTGTGCGACCAGAAGCACCCCCACCACGTGCTGCTTTCTGGGGAAAAGAGCTCAGCTCTAGGAAACGTGTGCTCACAAACACACGCGCACACTCGTTTGTTTAGAGATCGATCTTTCATGACCTCTGTTGCCTTTCTGCGTTTGCTTTGGGTAAATTGAACACGAGCCTGTGACCTCCCCCTGGCTAAGAATGGTGCTGTAGCGAACGACGCACTTCCGCACGAGGGACATGGGCACGATAAAGTGTGTCAAGCCCTGGCGTCATGTTACGGTCAGCACTGAGCCCCCTCTAGTCATTCCACAGATAAATTTAGCTGTTTGCGAACTGCTGTGTGTGCTGGATTTGTGCTCGTTTCCTGCGACTGCGTCCCCTGTGTATCCTCTTCAGAGAAGAACGGTGAGGCCGGTGGAGCTGGTGCTCACTCCTGCTGCCGCTAATCTAATGCAGTAAACAACTGTTGTTTTCACTCTCTCTCTGGTGCAGCTGGGCTTTGTTAAAAAGGGGGCTAATTCCTTTTGCCTCAGCAGCAATGCAGTTTGGTTTTCCATGCCTGGAACTCGCCTAACTTCTCTTTAGTGGTTTGGATGGTATCAGGCAAGCGCCACACACGTTCTGCAGATCTGGTGGTACTTCTCTCGCGGAGGGTCCGCGTGTAGCCCCACTTCTGCCTCTTGGGCATCTTGCGGCGGGGGTGGGGGTGGTGGTGGGGGGACAGTTATGGGAGCCCGTTGACTTTAACCTGTCACCTTCCGCCTGTGACAGGGGCGCCATTAGACGGGCGCTAGCGAACGCGAGTGTGAAAATTCTGGAACCGTTCCCTCGGAGAGCAAGGTAGACAAGGTAGACAAGGCCGTTAAAGGCGTGAGGGACGATCCGCCACCACACTTGCCCCTGAGCTGGCCTGGCTCAAGTCCACTTTCATTAAGCATTAACTCAGCAGAGCAAACAGGGCAGGCGAGCCTGTGTTAGACTCCTCTCAGCACATAACAATCAGCCCCGTTACCCCTCCTCCACCCCCCTCCCCCTTCCTCATTTGCCCCACACCCCCCGCTATTCTAGGAAAACAATTTAAAAGGTTCTAAGGAACACCGGACATTGGGTTGAGTTTTTTTGTGTGTGTGTGTGTTATCGTGCAGAATCTTTCTAGCTGAGTGCAGAAATGGGCTGTGGAGTATACATACCTGTGCACAGCGCAGGCCTTCTCCCCCATGCGGCCACATCACACAGCATAATTAAACAGACCTAAGAAAGAGGATGTAGTCATTAACTGCTGGTTTATGCCTTAGACTAGGGACAAACTGAGCCAGATATCGCTGTCAGTGGGCCGTTGGTGAGCACCTGTTGCCTGTCCTTTGTGCCGTGTGTTTCATGCCGTTGGCTCTAGTTGTTTTTTTTGTCAGGGCCGTTTTGGGTGTGCACATCGAACTGGCGGATGGCGGACAGCAGCGAGGTAGAGTTATGACAGACGGTTCAGTCATGAGACGAAACAAATCCGTGTCGTCGTCGTCGTGCTGCGGCTTCCTTTACCGACTAAGGCGAATGTTTTGCCGCGCAGAAAGTAGTTTTGTTGCACTAACGATTTACAGAACGTGGAATGTGCGTCTTTACCTCAGCATTGCTGTCTGCAATTTTAGGGAAGGAAGGAGCTCAGAAGAGGTGGGAGTCATCAGGAATTTGAATTAATTATAAGAAGACTTGTGGGAAGCAGTGGTTTCATTTTGATATTGCTAAACAAGGTTTGCTGCACTTCCCGACATGGGAGAGTTTTTCTTCTGCACAGACACAGAGCGTATGTGTATGTCAATCATCAGCTGTGGTGTGTTTTGGTGTGTTCATGTGTAAATACCCACAGTTGACGAGGGCTGGATTGTCAAGCATGGATTAGATGGATTAGTTTTGGTATGATTTTTTTTTTCTTTTAACAGTCTTGTCCGTACATGTATAACCTTAACTGACTTCTCAAATTTGCATTGTGTTGCATCACAATGGTTTTTTTTTTTTTTTTTTTTGCTTTGCACAGTGGATTGAACTGCATTTGTCATTTTTCTCTCTCTCTCTCTCTCTCTCTCACTCAGTGATGGTGATTGTTTTGCTGCGTTACGCTCATGTGATTGAGAAGCACCAGAACTGTGTGTTGAACACAGCGAGCCTCTCCACTGGCTGGATCTGCTCAGCTGGACTCATCATGGTGGGCAACTTCCAGGTAAAACCCGCAGCACCATGGTGACCGTGAGGGTTCTGACGCTCGCCTGCAGCTTTTATGAGTGTCGCATAGAGGAGCCTCAGTCAGCGAGTCAGAGAGGAGCGTTAACCGTGGGGTGGACTGTGGGTACAGGAGGGGAAGGCTTACCCTGCTTTACTGCCATAGGACACTCTGATAGGCCTTCCTTTCTGATTAACCTCAGGCTCATTCTGAAAGTGATTACAAAGTGGCCAGGTCCTGTGACTGTAAAACGAGCCCAAATCATCACCCTTCCACCACTGTTCTTTATAGCTGGTATGAGGTGTTTGTGGTGATATTTTGTGTTTGGTTTTATGCAAACATGATGCTGTGAATTATGGCCAAACATCTCCACCTTGGTCTCATGTGTCCAAAGGACTTTGTTACAGAAGTCTTATGGTTTGTACATATGCAGCTTTGCAAATATAAGACATGTTGCCGTGTTCTTTTAAGAAAGAAGAGGCTTTCTTCTAGAAGCCCTTCAAAACAAGCCATACTTATTTAGTCTTTTTTTTACCGTCATGAACTCAAACATTTACCATAATATCTGAGGCCTGTAGAGTCTGAGATGTGTAGCTCTTGGGTTTTTGCAGTTTCTCTGAGCATTGCCAATTATCTTTATTATTTTCCATTTGTGAATGATCTTTATCATTATGCAATGATGGAGTTCAAATTGTTTAGAATTGGCTTCATAAGACTGATGCAGCAGCAGTTTGTTCTCTAAGATCATTGCTGATATCTCCGCTCCTTGTCATTGTGTTAAAACACCTCTGAATGCTCCAGACCAGCAAAACCAAAACGTCCTCTTTTATAGTGGTAATTACAATTGGTGATGATCAGTTAATCAAAGGACCTGGCTGCTACCTCTCAGTTCCTCTCAGTTCAGTAAGGATGTATTAAATTCTTCACACACTGTTTCTGTGTTTTGGCCCTAGTTTTTGTTAATTAAATAATGACATTAAATAATATATAACATTAAATAATGTTGTAATTTATCATGTCTTGTTCATCTGAGGGGTTGATTTTACCTAATTAAGACCTTAGGAGCAGATTGGGTTTTTTTTTGTTTTGTTTTGTTTTTTTGTGTCCTGATATGTGAAAGCGTAGAATTTAAAGAGGGTGTACTTTGTTTTTCACATGACTGTAAAACCACCTGACCATCAGGATCTTCTAGGGAAAGTGGGGCGGGATGAGGGTCGTGTGTGTGTGTGTGTATGTTCCACTTTAAATTGCTGCTGAGGGGTAGGTGCTTGGCATGTGTGCTTATGAACCAAGTTTTGCGTGTGTGTGTGTGTGTGTGTGTGTGTGTGTGGTATGCATATATATTGCCTCTGCGTTCTTGTACCATTCCTCATGTAACTATGGTTCACTTGCCCCTTTCTCTTGCTCTCTGTCTCTCTCTCTCTCTCTTTCTCTGTCTCTCTCTCTCTCTCTTTCCCTGTCTCTCTCTCTCTCTCTCTCTCCCTCTGTTCTTTTGCTTTCTCTCTCTCTTGCTTTCTTTCCATTTTTCTCCCTTTTCTCAAGGGCTTTTAGGTCAGTGCCGGTGCTAATAGATTTGTACAACAGCCTCCATAATCCCTTTAGACAGTGAGAATCATTCAGCTGAGGACACTCTTTCACTCTGTGGAATGAACATGTCTTCCCTTTATTTCTGCAGCGGTGTTGGCCTTCGAGGGGCTGAGTTTTAGGCAGCGGAGATGTTTGATTCTTGGCTGAGTGCCCAGCCTGCATGCAATGCAGGGAGGTCGGCCAATAGGGCATCAGAGGTTTTTATGGGCCAGTTGCCATAGAGACGGAGGGGGAGAGCAAGTTCTCCTCCTGATAATGTAAACATCCACATCTTAACTATGCACTCCTATTAAGTGTGTTTGTGTGTGTGTGTGTGTGTGAGAGAGAGAGAGAGAGAGAGAGAATCTTGCCTTGTATGTAGGCATGAGAACTGGAGGTCTGGCTGTATTTCTGTCTCTGTAGGTATCTATGGTCTGGCTGTAGGTATCTTTCTGTCTCTGTAGGTATCTAAGGAATATCAGAGGGCACTGCCACTCTCCTCTCCAGTGTTGTATTTTTGAGACTGATGTTAATAACTCAGGCTAGTTGTGTTGCTAGCTTTCTCTAAATGTTTAGGAGTCCTGCAGTGCTAACTGTTTTGAAAGTGTAAAGGTTGTGTCAGTCAGTTATTTTAGGAACTATGGAGTTTCCACAGTCTTTCAGCTTATGTCTCTATTAGAATCACACGCTCACATAGAGTACAAATGAATCAAGGACCTCCCACACGTGGAAAGCAGTGCTTGAAAACAAAGTTTCATTTTTGGACTGAACACATGAAGTCTGCAAACCATTAAGTGTGGATGGGCAGATCCCTTCCTCGGGGTGAGGGGGTGGAGCCCTTCAACACGTGGAATGACAGAATCAGTTTTCTCGTTCTCCTGTGCTTGTGGAAGGAAGTCATGTGGCCTCTGCTTGCCATATAGTGCTTCAGTACACTTTCTGTTAACGCTCACTGAACTACAAATAAGGATTCCAGCTGCCAAATAAAGCTCCCATATGAGCTGAGCTCCAGTCAGAAAGGTGACAAAATATGTACATATTTTGTTAATGTTAAGGGATGACTCTTGATGTTAATGAGTCCATGAGCAACAAGTTTTAGGCGGCCAGTCCTCCAGAAACCTGTATATTGAGAAACGGAGGAAAATGCACTAGGTGTGTGTGAGACACTGTGTGCACGTGTTGCGCTCGGTCGGGGAGCCGGAGGTGCAGGACGGGTTCTGGCCGGCACATGTGCCTCCTCAGCCGCCCGCCGACTCCTCTCTAGCCCCCTGCTACTCTGCACACACTCTGCCAGTCCCTGTCTCCAGCCTCTAGGAGCATGCCATTCACTTCAGGTCCAGCGGAGAGGGGACGTTGTTAGTGGAGAAGGAACATTGTTTTTGCTGAGCCCTCTGGCTGTTCTTTTGAATGGACCAAAACTTTATAAAAAGAACTTTTGTTGAGAGATTTGTAATTTGAGTTGTTTTTCTGAATCATCCAGGGGACTGAGAAGAGGAGGGGATTAAAGGGAAGGAGGAAGTGAAAAGATCAGGAACAGAGGGGCTTTTCAAGTTCAGGGGTGTGGGGAGAAGCGTGGGGAGAAGCGTGGTGAGGTGTGGGGAAGTGTGTGTGCAGGTGTGGGGAGGTGTGAGGGTGTGAGGGCAGGCAGCCTCTGATGATCCTGTCTGTGCATGCTGGGAAGACACCCATGCACACCCAAACACACACATTCACACCCCCCCCCCACACACATAAGCACACACACACACACCCC
>JAOXYF010000009.1:9346908-9373080 GCA_028565775.1 Sternarchorhynchus goeldii
ACAATATATTTTTCTCCAACTAAATGTCAGATGTTGATTCTCAAGCTTTTCGAGACCTGACCTTCAGTGCTTGAGCTTAATCAGAATATTTTCCCTGTCTCACTCTTTCTTTTATGCTCTCTTCCCTCTGTTTTTTTCTTTCTGTCTCAATGTTTTCCACTCTGCTGTTTATTAAGTATATTTATAAATCAGAGCGCCTGTCTATTGAGATTTGTGATGGTGTGGGTAGGTTCTGTGCATTTGCATGTGTAGGTCTGTGTTTTGCGTGTGTGTGTGTGTGTGTGTGTGTGTGTGTGTGTGTGTGTGTGTGTGTGGTCCCCCATAAACATCTGTCCACCCAAATCTTTCATCAAAACAGTCTGTGCAGCCCATTGAAATGTTTAATCTTCTGAGGCCTGGATGACTAAACTGTGTTTATCTTCTTATGGCAAGAAACAATACTGTGAAGCATGACTATGTGCATGCGACTAGTTGAGGACATTCGAGCCTGCCAAGCTAACAGCAGACTCCACCTGCCTCTGTGTGGAGCTTTGTGTTTTCCTTGCTGGCCTCCATTGTAAATCATTACACTTTTTTGTACATTTTTCCCTTTCTCCCTACTGTACAGTATCCTGACCAATTAATTAGGCTCATTTCAGGAGCGTGACTTGGGCAGGCCACATTAGCTATCTACAGGCCACTGCTCTTATGTGTCCTTGTCTCTTCCTCCAGTCTAGATGAGGTGATTCTGATGCCTGTTGTCTTGCGCTTGCTTGCCGTACAGCCCAGTCTACCGAGACTGCCAGATGTAAGAGGCTTATCTTTAACCAGGTCTGGTGTTCAAACACCACATGTTACGGCAAGTCTGTCTGAGCGTGTGTCCCCCACTAATTGGGTGCTCGGAGGCTGAGCTGCATAGGAAACAAACTAGCACACGTGGACTTACGTAAGCCAGTTTGCCAGGAATCAGAGTACTCTCTTTCATTTTCTAACACTCTTCTGTTTTGAGAGGGAAAAAAAAAGAAAAAATGTAAAATGGCTGACTGTTTCCTCAGGTGTGAGGGCCTGGGAACATTTGGAAATGTTTCTGCTGGCTTGTTGCATTTGGACCGCAAGGTTGTTGACTTTTGACATGTTTCCTTTCATGTTAAAATTTGGCTAAAATCTCTGAAATGCCACTGTGGCGGTTGAGTGGCCGCGGGCTCTTTATCAGACTTGATCGGTCATCCAGTGTGGGAGGCACTACTGCTTGGTCAAGGTTTTATGGCATGGATCACATGACTACTGGCTGCTCCATTGTGCTTTGTGAACAAGGAGGTGCTATACTGGTCCAGGACCTGAGCCTGCTGCTCTCACTGTACTTCTTACACCTAATAACATGTAAGAGACACTGGGAACGTCTACTGGTGGTTGGGATTGTTTTCATTTACCCTTATGAGGGAGAGAGTGAACAGATGCTGTATGGGTAACTGTCCTCTGATTCACATATACAGAGATATGTGGCTTGGAGGAATTGGAGAAGTCTGCTGCCCTCTATTGGTGAGGTTGTGTAGAAGCATGTAGACTTGCTGCTGACATGTAATCTGATAACAGACAGTTCTGTGACAAAAGTAACACCTCTGACAGTAGATATTTACACACATGCTGTATGGGAACGGGCATTGGCGTGCAGACCTGTTTAAAATATACTGATTGGGTTGTTGATCTCGTGCGCCAGAATATCACAGTCCTGTGCGCTGAACAGTGGAAATAGCTGGCAGCTAGAGAAATGGAAATCTGTGCAAACAGTAATTACTGCTTGTGCCGTGCTGTGTTTCTGGGTAATTTTGGGAAACCCATTTGTGGCTCACTTGGCAACGTTTGGACGGCTGTTTGGAAGTCCAACAGCTATTTCAACCTTATGCTCCTGCCTCCTGCCTGCTGTCTAAGGCACAGAACCTAGAAAACCCAGATCATTCTCAAGTGCTTATGCTGAGTCTAGTGTTTTTGAATGTTTTGCAGCTCCCTTCTTTGTACTAGTGTGTGTGTATGTGTGTGTGTGTGTGTGTGTGTTGTTGCCTTGTTTTAAAGAGGTAATAAGATCTCTGTCTTGTCTTGTTCAGGATTTTACATCCGCTTCTGGCATGCAAACACCAACTTGTGTTGGATGTATATAGTGAAGGTGCTTGTGTGCTTGCTGGATACCGTCATGATGAGTGTTGCGTATATTTCAGTTAAAGACACTGAGACTCTGCTTCTGTTTGTGTGTGTGTGTGTGTGTGTGTGTGTGTGTGTGTGTGTGTGTTCCAGGTGGATAACGCTAAGGTCCTGCACTACGTGGGTGCTGGCGTGGCCTTCCCCACCAGCATGCTGTTTGTGTGTCTGCAGTGTGCGCTCACCTACCGCCTGGCTAAGACGCAGGGCGAGTACAACGTGGCCCACCTGCGTCTCTTCATGACCTTGCTGGCCTTTGTGGCCCTGGTGCTGAGTATCCTTCTGTCATATTTAGATCAATGTGTGCAATCGACACATTAGAAATAATTACACCGTGACTACATTATTATTAGCTACAGTGACTAAAAAATGTACCCCTTTGAAATATTTAATTGTTTATTGTGTCATAACATGGAAGCCTTTTTAATTGTTACTGCTGAGTCACACTGCTACAGGACTCTCTTGCTTTGACCCTTCTTACAACATCTGTCAGTTTTGGAGGACAGGCGCTTCTGGGGAGTTTTATAGATTTGATTTATAGTTCATTGACAACCTTGTGCTTTTCGGTATCATCATATAATTGTTTTTAAGAAAAAATTTCTGTAAGTAATTTTTAATTAGAGTGTTTTTGGAAATGCACTAGGAAACCTGCCATGGTTTATTTCAGGTGAAATAATAAAGACCTCAACCACAGATTTTAGTAATGATGTGACATGGGCTAGAGAGTTGGGTACTTCAGATGTAATTTATGGGTTAGTGTTACTGGTGGGTGAGGAGTGGTTCAGTTCTCCGGAATATCCAAGCAACAACAGCCGTGCAATCAGAAATAACCATCACTATGGATACTACAACTTTGAACTCATGTATCCCTATACATTGTCCGAGTTGGTATGCATTTGCCATGAAATGGTAGATGATTGATGCAGATTAACAGAAGATAATCTGCATTGAATCATTGAATATCTGATTTTTTTATTTTTTTTTCTGATCTTTTGCTTCCTTAACTCGAGCGTCCCTCAGGCGGGGTCTTTTTCGTTCAGGAGAGCTTTGTCCTACAGCATGCCTCGGCCATCTTCGAGTGGGTCTTCTGCGTCATTATCATGCTGTTTTATGGCACGTTCGCCTTCGAGTTCGCTGCTATATCCAGCGACACCATGATGGTTCTGGCGAGAGGGGGGGTGCCGGGGGGCGTCAGCCGAGACCACAAGATGGAGTCCCTCAGCGGAGCGAGCTCGCACCAGCCGGAGAGCTTGGCCATGCTTTAACCTCATGGGGGAGAGAGGCAGGCCTGCCCCAGTGCACTGTCTCCACGTCTCTCAACCCAAATGCTTACCCATACATGCACATGTGGTATGGAGGGTATGGAGGAAGACTGTGTGGTCCAGCGGAGGAGAACCTAGATGGAAACGATCTCCCGTCCGTAGGTGACGTTTGCCAAAGGACTCTACTCACAACTTGCACATTGTTGAGAGGCTAAATCATCACCTCACTGGGACCTCCGCCGTGTTGGACTCTGAAGAGCTAGAACTGAAAGGTGTGTAATGTTTAAAAAAAGGCAGTGTTATCTTTGACTACATGGACTGAACATAGTATGTTGATGGTTTTGTGAACACTCATGCTATAGAAATTGTATGGTGCAGGCTGGGCAAAAGTCAATAGCTATTTCTCTCACACACACACACACTCACACTCACACACACACACACACACACACACACACACACACACACACATACATGCCTACAACCACTGGTTGGCTTTGAGATTTGTTTTAGACATTTCATCAAGAAATTTACTTTAAGACCAGCCAGATTTAACCAGTCAAAATATTTGAACATTATTTCATCCATTTGTATTCAGTCAAAGCTAGCTACTCCTATGCCTCTTTTAGTACCTCCTGCATTCTCTGAGCAGAGTGGCTTGAGGTAGTTTTCTTTGCCTGTATCACGGCACTGCGTCTTCACTTCAGGGGACTGTCCTTCATTACCAGTGTGCCTTATGAAGAGGGGCCAATTAAAACTGCACATAAAGATGAATAATCTAATTCTGTGTCGGCTATCACACTGTCAAAGGAAAAAAAAACACTTAAGGCTCCAATGTATGTCAGTCATGTTTTGTATTGTACTAGAGATCTTCTCAAAGACATGTCCAGTGAGGTCAACAAAAATATTCACATATTAATGTATATTTTGGCCTGTTGTTGGTTTCGTAGCATAAGTGTGGTTCTAAACGTTCTTGCTCTGCTCAGTGGCTGTGGACAGTACAGTGAGTGGGGAAGATTGTGATGCTGATTGAGAAGTGGGAGTGTGTTTACATCTTTGTGTAAAAGGACAGTAGGATCTGGTCCCAATTGACATCTAAAGTAAAAGGTTCAGATGTACAAGATCCAGAACTTGTGAGCTTTCACCTGATTCCTCTCCACAGCTCAGTTTGACATTTTGGAACGGCATGGCATTTCTTCGTATGGTCACCATGTCTGGAAACCTGAGGCCACTGCCTGACCCCTGCTGTTCTGCCCCTTGTGTGTGTTTAGTTGTTGTTATGTAGCTCATGAAAATGTGCAGACCGTTTTGACTAAAAAAAAGAAAATAACAAAAAGTCAATTAATAAAAAAAAAAACAAAAAAAAAAAACACCCTCCAAATAAAAATAATGCCAGACTCAAACTGAGGATGAAAATCATAATGGAAGCTCAAAGCGCCCCCTTGTGACTATATTCATACTTGCACAGTTCTTTATTTTCACTAAGCTCTGTGTATTTTTCACAACATGGTTTTGCAGCAGGACTGCAAGATTGTTACTGAGAAGCTATATATTTCATAAAAAATACTCTATTAAGCTCTTAATTTTTTTATGGTCGTAGCCTGTTTAAGTGGCCTTAGGAAATAAAAAATATCACATTCTCTGGGTACATTCATTGCAAGTTATGTGCATAATTTGCCCATCATTATCAAAGGATATATCTTTTTTTTTTTTTTGCATTTCAATTTATATTTTAATTTCTATCTTTATTTTCTGCTATGCTTGTTGCAGTCTGTAGTCTAATCCTCAGGAAATTCTGTTGACACCAGCTTGAAGTCAGTAATGATAAGTTAGTAGTTTAGCAATGTCATAACTAAATTGTAAAAATTGAGTTTAAATTTTTTTAGATAACGTTTTTACATTGAAACTGTCTGATGCTTGAAGCATATTTGTTATCAGAGGTATTACACTTGATTTGCAAATGTTTAAAATAGGGTCTACATGTTTCAGGAGGCAGTTTACCTGTTATGACTTCAGAGTTGCAATACCTCCATGACATTGCTTAAGATGGGTCTTCCCACCAAAGAACTTTTGCAAGATCACCTTTGACCTTGATTTACCAATGACGACTTTTGAGAATGTGGCTGGCTGTTGGTTAACTTTAGTCCAGTCTCCAAGGTATTGCCTAAACAGTGTCACAAATGTTCAGTGTGATGAGCACTCAAAGTTCATACTGATTCCAGCAGCGGTTCCACCTCCAGACATGCTCCTCTCCCAGAACAGCCTTTTCCATGGTCGGGTTGAATATCTCATGATGTCTATAAAAAGCACCATCTTGTGCCTTTTTTTTTCACTTAAACCAAAGACTAAAATGTTTCTGAAAAAAAGTGAAAAGATGTGTTTGATTGTATATTTGCCTTAAGATGTATTAAAAAATAAAGTAAGATAAAAGTATAATTTAAATTATTTGAATTTTGGTTGTGTCTCATGGATTTAGATTGATATTTTATCAAACATCAAAATGTAATGTCTTTCTAAATTGGCCTAATGGCTTTGTCTCAGTATATTGTTACTTGTAAGCAGCACATGACAAATTATGACTAGAAAGCAAACCTGCAAAGACTTTGTTTGTGCATAATTTATCTCCATCAGGCACAAATTTGATTTTCACATTAAATGACAGCAACAGGTACAAATTATACTTTTATTTTCCTGTAGTTTATTAATAATTATTCACAATTATTTACATTGATCAGATTACAAATCTTTAAAACAAGTCATATTTGGAAAGAACTTGCCTTATAGAGGCACAGAAACCTATAGTGGTTGCCAAAGCAGTAGCATCTTTTGAAAAATGCATGGCTGTATGGAAAGATGACGGTCCCAACCCCATTTAAGTTATACAGCTTCATTGGGTTTTAACTGATACACACAAACATACACTGGCCTCTGGTGAGTAACAGTTTTGTATATTACATGGAATCTGTACAATGTAAACAGGGCAGGCATCACTTGTGATCAGTCTACCAAAACATCCAGTCTTCAACACTTAGATAACACCATTAATGCCATACAGGGGGTATAAAAAGAAACTTCTTAAACATATTAGTAATATTTTATACTATGCGCTGCTTGCAATGCTTTAGCATCAAAAATAACCACACCAAAATTTTAATAGTACAACCTAAATTAAGAAAAGAAAAAATGCACTTTTGAATTGCAATATGTTCTAGAAAATAGCAATATACCCAAGATATTCAGATGTTAACTGAAATATATAACAGATACTATATGACTATGACTATATTAACTACGATTTATGACCCATTGTTACAGGCTATAAAGAACTGAAATAAAATGTGAATTTTAAACTATTTGCAAAATTTTTTATCTGTGACCCTGATCTGGTACTGTAGTGCAATGTACATAAGCTGGAACTGGTCTGTAGTAAGACTAATGATTTTATATTTATTCCAGTTAAATTATAGATATTAATATACATGCCAGAGCTCTGAAACAGAGCATGTAACATCAGAAATGATCTCATGATAGGCACTGCTCATTTGATGAGTTGATCTTAAAGAAAACTGTTAGAATACCTCGTCAATGAAAGTAGAAAAGGACAAAGGGAATTATGTATGTTGAAATGGTTTAGAGTCTAAAGGGTACATGACTGTGTGGTAATCAAAGCCTCAGAGACAGCATGAGAGATCATTTTCACGTGTTACGGATGTTGTGGAAAGATGGATGGTTGTGAGGGGGGTTCTCTCTTATCCTGGCCCTTTACAATTGTCTCGTGGAAGCCTGTCTGCTGTTTTGCTTAATACTTCAGCTCCTTGGGGACCTCCCAGGCAAACCCAGGACGGCCAAAGTGGCCGTAGGAGGCGGTGCTCTGGTAAATTGGCCTCTTCAGTTTCAGGTCCCTGTCAGTGGAAGAAAAGCATCGCTGTAATTTGACAGTGCAAATGAATCACGTGTGACGGTAGCAGTTAAAGGAGAGCACAGGCTTTGTTTTTTAAAGTAGATACACCATTTTTCTTGTTTAAGAATTTGTTCTATGCATTACATTTTGAATGTCTGAAAATCTATATTAGTTCAGGGTGAATTGACTTAGGTTTAATGTTTCTGTAAGTCCTTTATCACGGGATATGGATCTTAAAAATTAGAAACAGATAGGTAGAAAAAAGGTAGAAACCTGTAATTTTCTGATCAATGTTTTAGTTTTGCTTGACACCACATTGATAAGAGCTAAAGGCTCAGGTGGTACACCTGTGTGCAGGAAACCTTGATATCTTAATAGGAGTAGTAGCTGTCTTTCATGAACATCAGCCATTGTAAACAGTGTAGTGAGTGTCACACAGTGATGTAGACTGCTTACATTAAGATGGTTTTCTTATAGCCAGCATTCAATATAATATGCACCAAATATTTTAGCCTGGAAGAATACAAACTTACTACTTACAAGTGATTCGAGATAGTTGGCAAAACAATAGAAATGAAATGATAGGAATGCTATTCCACAAAATAATAAATTAATAAAAAAAACCATATGATCTTGCAATAATCCTGCTAAGCTTTCAATACAATATAAACACAATATTTCACATTTAAAAAATAACTGTACAAATACATTGTATTTTTGTTGCTGTTCAGTTCATAAGTGTGCAGAACTGCAAACACAAATGTCAGCGTTTATCTTTCAGAGCAAACCTGACTGTTTTTTGGAGCTTTTATCTTTTCACTTATGATGGACTGTTTTTTAGAACATTTATCTTTTCGAGCGCTGACTTTGTTTTTGTTTGAGCTATGAAACACCAATATGCATATATACCTAACAATGACGCCAGGCCGAAGGTCAAAGTTCTTGTTGACGATCTGTAGTAGCTCTTTCTCTGTCTTTTCAGAAGAGCCATAGGTAAAAAGCGAGACAGACAGAGGATAGGCCACTCCGATAGCATAAGACACCTGAACAAAAGAAAATTAGTTGAATAACCCCACTAACTTCCAATGTATGGAGCCAATATGTTGTTTTTATATGTTCATATGTTTATATGTTTATATGTCTTGTGTTTTCATGAGTGTGACATTATTATTTATCTTCATCCTAATACAACTGCAATTACTGAAACATGATGCAGGTATCTCATGAGTTCCCTCACCTGCACCAGCACTCTCCTGCAGAGCTTGGCCATCACCAGAGACTTGGCCACCCAGCGGGCAGCATAGGCTGCAGAGCGGTCCACCTTGGTGTAGTCCTTCCCGGAGAAGGCTCCACCGCCATGAGCGCCCCATCCTCCATATGTGTCAACAATGATCTTCCTCCCTGTGACGCCAGCATCTCCCTGAGATGAGAGCAGATGCTGATGGGCCTGTTGTCTCACTATACCAGTCATTTTGTTACTAGTCATACTTTAATGCTTGGAGAACAAGCAGCAAAATGCGCCAAAGTATCACCTGAGGTCCTCCAATAACAAAGCGCCCACTAGGCTGCAGGTGGTAAATGGTTTTGTTGTCGAGGTACTTGGCCGGAACCACGGCCTTGATGACCTTCTCTTTCAGGATCCTCTTCTGCTCCTCCAGTGAGATGGCATCGTCATGTTGCACGGAGATGACTACAGTGTGCACGCGCTGTGGAATCACAGCTCCATTCTCCTGCTTGTAGTGCACTGTCACCTACAGAGTGTAGAGAGCCAGAAGAGTCCTCAGAAGAATGCTCAGAGTTTACTGTCCATCTTGTGAATAGTTTTGGAATACATTTTTGATGTTTCTCACAATAACAGCACTGCTGGAATGTGAATAAGAACATTTGGCAGTGCTACCAAATCAGCTAAATGAGCCACTTGGAGGACATATACCACATGACTGAAATCCTTTGAACACTTATGGATCTACAGAATGAAAATGTCAAGAACTCCAAATAGCAAGGTGGTTTCAGCTTCCAGAAAGGACACCAGCTTGGGTTGCATGTATACTTTACAGGCCTACTGACAAGTACACAGCGATGTTCCACTAACTGTAAGGACCACGGACCCTGATGACTGAATTTTATCACAGGCATAACAAGAGACCACCACACACTTGACATCTTACTCAACAGGGATAACAGCTATTGGCCAACAGAGCAGTGTGAAGACCACAGCAGATAAGATGTCGAACTGCTTGCAACTCTTCAGTCAGCACCTTGAAGCCCTGATGTGTTGCCATTATGTGTTTTCTAAGCATTATGCTATGAACCACCTACCATGGCACTGGTTACTAACCTGTGTTTTGGAGTCTGGACGAAGCCAAGGAACAGTCCCATCACGACGCAGTTCAGCCATCTTGGCATTGAGTTTGTGGGCAAGGACAATGGTGAGGGGCATACACTCCTCAGTCTCATCAGTGGCATAACCAAACATCAAACCCTGCAGAGAAGGCACAGTTATTCTGCTTTAACCACACATCAGACCCTGCAATGGAGAAAGCACAGTTATTCTGCATTACAGTTTTTGCTAATTCACAATTCTCATTATCATTCACACTTCCTTTCATGTGAGTTATTACCTGGTCTCCAGCTCCAATATCCTCTTCATGTCTATCGACGTGGACACCTTGTGCAATATCAGGAGATTGCTGCTCCAGAGCCACCAGTACATTGCAAGTCTTATAATCAAAACCTGGTGGGAGAGAGATGTGGACTTAAATAAAATCTGTAAAATTCTAGAAATTTCTGAAATTGAACTTGAAACTTTTTGTTTGAATGCTCTTACCTTTATCAGAGCTATCATAACCAATGTGTTTGATGGTGTCCCTCACAACTTTCTGGTAGTCCACATTTGCCCGGGATGTGATCTCCCCACACAGAAGCACCATGCCAGTCTTACATACAGTCTCTATGTGTACGATAATGAGTGCGTATAAGATTATCAGTCAAATCCGAATGTCTACAAACTAGAACTAAATAAACGATTTATCTAAATCTATAATTTCTGCTGATAAACAGTATCTGTTAAAAGGGTGATCTTTACTAATTAAATGGATAGTGTTGTTCTTAATAATCTATTCAATGGTGACTGTCCAGAGTTGGAGGAAGATAATAGTCATATTGTAACTGATGGTAGGCAAAAATTACAGACTAACATTAAGATCAAGAGAGTCAAAAATACAAATTTAAATAATCCTCTTTAAATTACTGATTAGCTACAAAAACTACAATCAGTAACTCAGTTTAAATGTTTGCACACCTCAGTAATGTATTCTGATCACTTTTTATCCAATTTTTTATGTTTAAAAGTCTTATGCCCTCCGTGCTTCAAGTATGGCTCGCCTTGACCCTCCATCGTCCAGAACACATGGGAAACATGCTTCCAGACTTTTCTCTGTCCTACAGCGGAATCACTTGCTGTCTTCAAACGCAAACTGAAGGCCCACCTCTTTTGCAAGCACTTGACATAGAACATATTCTTCAGTTTTTTAGCTACTGTTTTGTTGTCTTCTTTCCTCAGTTGTTATGTAACTTGGTTGTATATTCAGACTACAGGAGTTAGCTGTATATTATGGTAATAGGAAAGGCTTGCGAATCATAAGACTATTTTCTGGTAGTATTCCAGCTTAGAGTACATGAATTCGGGTCTATTTGAGCTACACTAGATATTCCAAGTATCCCTAAGCACTTTGTAAGTCGCTCTGGATAAGAGCGTTTTCCAAATGCCGTAAATGTAAATGTAAGTACTAAGTACTCAAGTACTAAGTGATGAGTTGTCTTTACTGCCAGAGATCATGAATATCCATAACCATGGTTCTATTTTTTCCAGTTATTACTCTTCAGAAATGTGAATATGATGTAGAGTGATCCCATAGGGTGATTACTGAGGTGGACTCACCACAGGCCACCTTGGCATCAGGATCCTGCTTCAAATGTGCATCAAGGACAGCATCACTGATCTGATCACAGATCTTATCTGTAGGAAGGAGGAAAACAACTGAAAACATTCAAACTGAAATATTCAATGAAAGGGCATTTCACACCCTTTAAAATGGTCATAAAAAAGTAAAAGAACAATCACAGGAGAAGAATGATCAAGATGGAGAATAAAATATGAAAACAGAGAAGAACAATGTCCTCTTCTGACCCCTCACAGTCTACCTCAATTAATGAGTTCCTACATCTTTTACTTGTACATTGCTTTGTACAGCCTTCCAGAAACCTGGGTGTAGACACTTAATGCATGAGCCAAAAGGTACAGTTGCAAGAAAAACCTGTCAAGCCAAATTCAAAAGGTGAACCCATTTACCCCTGGGCAGTGGGATTTACATGTTAAGCTCATGAAATGCTGCTCTTGTTTTAGTTCTAGTAAAGAGATGCCATGGCTAAGCAGTACTGGGGGAATTCAAACCACCAGCCATCTGCTTTTAGCCCTAGCCGATGCTGAAGCCCATTCTGCACTGAGGCAACAGCTTATGTGAGTTACATCAGACACAACAACAATAGCAACACTTCCTCTAGAGATGACAGAGAACTAACCACCAGTTAAAACGAATGGTTTCAGGCGTCTCTGTTGTAAAATCTAAAACCACACCAAAAAATTATGCATGGATTATGCATTTTCCACACACATCAATAGCCCTCAACATTGATTTAGTTTCAAAGGTTGGGAGAGATCTAATGATTTCATGATTTCATTCATTAAAAATTCTATGCTCACTTAACTTTCATGAGGTTGACTGGGTATTATTGAATGCATTAAGTGAAAACACTGCCTGTTGATATTCTCTTCAGCTGTGGTGAACATCAATAATTTTGCCTTTGCTTTAAGTGTGCTGCCCTTGCAGTATGAACCAACAGCAGCCTGCCTGATAAGAAACCTGAGGTCTGGATAATTCCCACACAAAACTTCACGAACTGCACAGGAAGGTTTTTTCAGTAAATATATAACAATATCAGTGGGTGGCTTAGTGCTGTGAGACAATGCTAAAATGCTCAGATGCTCAGATGTCTGGCAGCTAAATCTCACACAGATATTTATTTTAATTGGACTTTTGGGCAAAGTGTTATTGAAAATGCTAGTTTTATCATACATTAATGCTGACACATAACCAAATATACTAAACATACTAATTTAAATTTAATAAAACTGGATGTTCAAAGGACTGCAATTCAATGCAATTTAGGAAGCTAAGAGTCTGGACATGGGAGCAGTGCAGTAGTGCTCACTGAATGAAACAGAAGCTGAGGGTGTGACAGGATACATGTATTCACTGAAGGCATAAATCATCTTGCTGGTCAACGTCCAAAATCCAATCCCACATGTACAAATCCCCGACTCCTCTGAACAAACTAGTCCAGTAGTTCATGAACGATCAAAGTTAGTATTTAGAACAGTCCGGCTTCACCACCTTTATTGCACCACCTCTGTCAGACAACAGCTGTCACACATTTAACCTGGATTATGTTTATTTCCTTCTGTCATGTGAGGGGGGTTAGCGTGATTAGCGTGAATGGCCCTCTCTCAATGAGCACGTGCTGAGGTAAGTGGAATGCAGTGTCAGCAGCTGGTGGCTGTTAGAACTGTATGAGTGGTACCACAAAGGATAGGAAAATCTTAAATGTACGGGCAGAGAAATTGTTTCATTACAGTTTCATTACAGACTGCCTTAAATGGACCAGTACAGAGGGCATAACATAACCAGTATTTGACAGAACCATACAAGATTTTTATATTACTTTTATGAAGATGAAGACTCACCTGGATGGCCTTCTCCCACAGACTCTGATGTGAACATGAAGGAATCGTCATGGAAATCATTCGCTACATCCATGTTGGCAGGGTAACAGACCTTAGAAATTATGTTAAAAACAATAATGGATTTTGGGGCAGGGGCTTTTCAGTGGTTTCCAACTTCAGCTGAAGTGGGCCAAGACTGCAGTATTCTTTTTATTCCTCACAGGCTGTATACAAGACCTTGGAAGAGAGAACCAAAGAGAGATATTTACAGACAGATCACTGATTATTAACAGGTCTCAGACCCAAACACTCTCCTATATATGGCCAGGAGAAAACGTGTGTACCCACAAACACACACTCTCTTGCGTACACACATGTGCGTGCACACACTCATGCACACACCTACATATACATGCGCGTCATGTGAACCAGTAGGGCTCGCCATTCCAGGGGGAGTTGCTGGAGGGAGTGGTTTGAAAGCTTTAGGAGCATTTAGTTAACCCCTTATAGGCCAACTAACAGTGCAGAGTTAAAAGTTGCATATAGGATATTTGTAGCTCTACAAGTAGGACTTCCTTTTCTGTGATCAGATTTCTATGAGCGTGTGGGGATAGTGAGCCCTGACTGCTGAGGTTCAGTGTGTCGCACTCTGATGCCATGTCATTTAGTACACCGACAGCTAAACAAGCCTCACAAACCAACCATAACAAAAATCAAACAAGATTTTTGTGGTAGATAATAATATTTAGTGGTTTACATGATAATATTTATCTGTGACAGGGCTGAGATTGTGAGATATAATGTCAACACTCAGGGTGTGGGGTGGGTTAATTTGATTGGTTAATTTGATTGGAGCATTGGAAGATTGGAGGCTTATCTGCCAAAAAGACGTAAAAAGCTTTTTTCTTGAAAGTACAACAAAAGAGTGACTAGGCTTATGACAGAGGCTGGTCATCTATTTTATAGCTGTGGTACTGAAGTGCTTCTGATTTAAAACATTGAAAATGCAATGGCAGTTATTCCATCATTGTAACCAGAGCCAAAATATGGATTTATTACATGGCACTGTCATAATAAATATGCTCACTAACCCTAACCCTAACCTAACCCTAACCCTAACAGGAAGTATGTGCATATACAGTATACATAATTTTAACATATAACATAATTGTAACTGACTTCTCGAGTAAATGCACCTTCAGGAAAACACTGTCCATGAATTGAAGGTGTGATATACCACTTTTTATCACAGTTTTTGGTTCGTTTGTTTTATTATTTTTTCAGGTTGTTTCCAGGAAAAAAAAAACTTAATTGATTTTGTTGCCAAGCAGGGCTGATGCAAGCAAACTCTGTAGGGGTAAATTTAACACTGGTTCTCCTGCTGTGGGGGAGAGAGCAGAGTGGGGCCATGTGTCAAATCCAGTCTCGATGACCCTTTGAAGGATTTATTTTGGTGGTGAACAACTGCCTGAAAATTGGAGTGTACAAAAAATTCTTGTCTCCACGTGGCCTATCCAGTGTATGAAGCGGCTTTAGCTGTGGACTTTAGTTCAGTGGTGCAAAGTGACACTGTTCTGCTATGTTGATCCTGCAACGGGACATTTCTATTTGATTTGGCATCACTTGTATATATAAAACATTTGCTCCTGCAACTGAATAACATAAGTGTTAGTGGATACTGAAACAAGAGGTTAATGACTGACAGAAACATACAGCAGAAACAAATGCTCTGCGTAGAAAGATTATCATATCAGCGCTTTGGCCTTGCCAGTATTTCACCTAGTTTACTGGTTTAGAACTTGAAGTGACTGATGGAATGGAGACAGGCCTTAAGAATGCACTGCATCGTTATACTTAATGTGGTGCGCTTATGGAGTATTCTAATAGTGTTTATATGGAGTATATTATGGAGCATTTTAAGAGTTATAGCCTTGGTATATTGTTATGCCATGTAATATGGAATATGAACATGGAATCAATATTTGTGCACATGTGTTTGTGCTTGTGTGTGTGTGTGTAGACTGACTGATTGATTGATTGATTGATTGATTGATTGATTGATTGATTGATTTTTTGTGTCCGTGTTCATGAAGAGATGCTAGGACCTCAACTATGGTTAGTTCAGGTCAACAAATAAGATTAGTTTAGGAAATATTCAAAGTGCAATATATAGTAGCTCAGAAAAATGTCTGAGCAGGGATGAATGGAAAGGTGTGGCAGGATGCTCCTGTTTTGTTCCCCAATAAAATATTGATTATAATGATTAATTTAAAATGATTTTTTTTCTGAGCACTTGCCAAATGTTTCATTGTTTAATATTGTTGAATATTCAAAAGACAAAAATGCAACCATTACGGCCCAATCTATAACAATTTCTTTCTACTAGTTTAGTGGAACTGAAGGACAGGAAATCCCATATCTGAAACCCTCTACTCGTGGTATCTGGCATAGGAAATTAGGAGCTGATAAAACCTCAGTGTTCTTGTTAGCACTCTGAGTCCACCACAGTCTTGACTGAACTAAAAGCTAAACAAATAGCCAGGTTGTAAACATCTACCACTAGTTTCGAAAGTTCAAGGCCTGGCACAATGTGTACATATTTAACTGAAGTTATTTATTACTCTTATTTGCTTTATTCAGTAATGTTTATCTGACGGTTAAGATGATGCATTTAATCAGTCTCAATCAGTGATAAGGGGATCTGTCATGTGCCTGGATTCAGTCCTATGTTGTAAATTCACTCAAATAGAACTATCTATGCAATTACCCAGAATTCCCTTCCATGTTATTATAGTTTTGTGCAGTATAGTTGTGCTTTAATGTAACACTAGATTGAGCATCCTGGAGACAAAACATTTGGCGAGACCAAAGGGACACTGAGAAAGGCCACCTGGGATCCTTATACTTGAGCACCTTCAAAATTAATAAAGCTGGCATAAATCACAATTGCAGTGCATTCTACGCATGTGGAATTATTAACACATTGCATATTTTTTCTGCTAACGTCAGTGGTGATTTTACCACCAGCATTTTGCATTTATTTTATTCAGTTATTGAATAATTAGTTTTTAGATTTGGACAAGTCAGTGCAAAGTTTAAAAAAATACAGCAGAGTGGAGCTAAAATAATTATTGTAATATGGGATAACCAGGAGTTCCTTGATCACAAACACCGTCTAGCAGCAATTACAACAGGTCCTTTGGCTTCCCTTTTGTTGTGTCTGTGTGCCCGTCTGCTGAGCTCATAAAGGAGTGTAGTGTGCCATCCAATGCCTGATTGATGCTGACCCTTAGTAGGTGGGGCACTTGTTCTTACTGCTGATTGGCTTATATGCCAAACACTCTTCTAAACTGGGATTTGTGCACAGAAATCTGTCATCCAGAGGGATGGGCTTAAGAGACAGGCCTAGTTAGCTATTCCCCAGTCTGAGCTCAGAGTAGTGAGACAAGAAGTTCAAGTTAAGCAAATGATGGTAAACTTGGAGAAAGCACCCACGATTGCTTGGTAGCCAGCTGGAATGTAGCAGCAGCTGCAGGGTGAGGTGGGGTGTCAGTACAGCTTCCCTCTCAGCACATTCCTCTCTACAGCCTCACACTTCTCTCCCCACCCTCCTAAAAATAAAAATTATCCCCCAAAATGGATCCACCACTTACATTACAATGTTCCTTTACACAATCAGTGACTTGCAACTGTGCTTCAGTGGAATGCAAATAGAAAGAGCAGTGAGCAAAGCTACAGTTTTGTTTAAGCTACAGTTTTGTTTAAAGACAGACTGAAGACAGCAGACAGCAAAATGACCTATACGGACTACAATTCATGGACTACAAACAAGGGACCAATGGAACTATATTTTGAGTCCGGAGCAAATGGACACAAATTTTAAGAAAAGCTCATTTTGCTAAAATGTCATTATCACCTTCACACTGCTGTGTTAGGACTGCTTAATTCTGGTGGCTTTAAATGTCAGTGTGAAGACGTAGTGCCATCACAGTTTATGCTGGCTCTGAACCACCTTAGTCTGAAGAAGCAGCATTGTCTCAGCGTAAACGACATGGCTTATCAGGGTCGGCATAAAATGCTTCTGTTGTTATGACAGTCAGTCTTGTTTAGTGTTGGAAGCAGCTTACATTACACAGCACAACCCTGATTGTGAACTCAGAGTGCTGCTGGAATTACAATTCACCTTTGGCCAAATACCACAA
This sequence comes from Sternarchorhynchus goeldii, assembly GCA_028565775.1. Classification (NCBI taxonomy): domain Eukaryota; kingdom Metazoa; phylum Chordata; class Actinopteri; order Gymnotiformes; family Apteronotidae; genus Sternarchorhynchus; species Sternarchorhynchus goeldii. The sequence continues at coordinate 9,364,228 of JAOXYF010000009.1, forward strand.
AATGATGGAATATTTTACTACAATTATGTAGATTAATTTGTGTTCCTCATTATGCCAGTGCCTTGAACATGGTAAAAGCTATATTTACTATAACTTCTTGCAGCTGAATAAAGATAAAAAAAAGATAAAAACAGAAATTGTTTTATTTGGGACAAAACCTGAGAGACAATGTCTTGACAATTAGAGGCCTCAAATCAAAAGAATTGGTTTACAACCTAGGTGTTCTAATGGATTCTGATTTGTTGCAGAAGTCATATTAAAGCAGCTATCAGCGTTATTTTCTTAAAATATTAACAAAATTAGATGTTCCTTGTTTAAACAAGACCTTGAGAACATCATCGATTAATTTCTAGGAAGGTTTATTTACACAGACCACAATGATCTTATTGGTCTTTCTAAAAAGACTCAGTCAAACTGAAAAGTTCAAAAGATAGGCAAAAATTCATTTGAATCAAAATGTAGTTACCAATAAATCTATTTGGTTTAGGGCCATGTATCTGTTTGATATGCTCAGGCAATAGTCTGAACACAGCACATAGATCACTAGGAGATCATGAGTTAATCGTGTCTAAGTTGAGCACTAAGGTGAGCAGTAAGGTGAGCACTAAGCCATGGAGAAGCAGCATTTAGATTCTGTGCTGCTCCTAGATGGATTCAGTTGTTATAGTGTATACACTTTACACCACTTTACAGTGTATGAACACATATATTCAGACAGTACAATCAACATTTCACTTTGACAACAAAGCTTTACACTGTATGATTCGAGTTGTTTTATCTGCTTGTTGCATGTAACACTGTAAGGTTCTGAAGATGAAATCTCATCAAGTTTCATGGCAGACTGGACAGTCTCAAATGTGATAGAGTATACGAAAAAGTTTTTCTAGTGATAATCCCAAAGTGCTAGAAAAATATGATAATTCTCTTTCCACTGAAAATAAACATGCGTAGCTCTTCAAAATAAAATAAATGCGCACAACACTGAAGTTTGCATTAGCCTAACTAAAAGAAGTACGAAGTAAGATCAGTGTATGCATATTCAGATCATTAGCTGCAGGCCTATGTGCATGGCTGTAAGTAATGAAATGATTACATATTTAGTCTCCCCCACTTTAATATACGCTGCACTGCTCACCGGGTCGCACAGTTCAAACTGGTCTGTTTTGCTGTGTGCAGTGAGTCTCACGTTGGTCAGTCCACGCTGTGCTGTGCATTGTTTCGTACCCAAAGGGTCGCAGTTATTTGGTGCGCTGAGTGGCTTAGTTTGGAGGCTTTTGAAGTGTTCGGCTTCCCATAATTAGGCTGATAGTGGAGCAAATAATATTAAACTCTAATCGACTTAAAATATCAACGCATCTGGTGAAATATATCATTTTAGTTAAATGTGGATTAGGCATAAAATAACAATTCTACAACTGGCTATTATACAGCTGGTTCCTGGCTATTATAAAAATAAACAGTAAAAGCAAAGACTTATATAAAACTTTAAACTTAAAATTACATTTTTTTAGATAAAGTATTTTACTGCTTGATAAGGGCGGCCCATTGGCAGGGTGCAGGCCACGGCAAGGAGGCGGGTCATAGCAAAGTCCCGGGCCTTCTCCAATTCTCATCTACCTGCTCGATGTTTCTGACTTCTGTATGTCACGCCTGTTTTAGAATTACTTCACATAATACGTCTCATTTAACATTGGAACAGTGAGTATGTTATATTATAACGTAAGATGTATAGATCATTCCGATGGTGATAATGCTGTTCGATCGTTGAAACAGTTTCATCAATAACAGTACGTCCTCGGTTAGATGTAAAATTAAACCATCCGTCTATTAACTTTTTATACAGTAGCGAATAGCCAAACGCCTGCAGACTGGTGATAGTAAAGCCTAACACGCAAACGGAGCAGACACATTTGTCTAACAATATTAGCTCGCTAGCTTCTTGTTACGGCATGATAATATCTGCCTAGCTAGCAAACAGTGTTTTAAAATGTGCTTTATCAAAACCATTTACAGCTACTTGTAGTTTTTTTTGCATTGGGACATTAATATTTAATAACTGAGGTAACGTTGAGGTCGGTAAGTAGCTAGCTAGTTAGCTATGTAGGTTATCGAGCTAAAGAGTCAGGTGAACGTCACTTATTGCATTCAGTCTGTATGAAATCACGATCTAAGGATATGTATATATGGATTAGTAATGTATTGTAATGTACTTTTATTAGGACCAGTTTTATTGACAACTAGATTTTACATGTTTAAATCCATGCTAAAGGGACCGATGTATTGCATGCCAGCACCAAGATTGTAGTGTATTACACTCGAAACAATGATAAAGCAGATTAAACAACTTGGATACAAAGTGCAAGAGTTGTGTAACCTCCAAAAGAACATTTAAACTGCACGCACTTCATTACTGTTTTCAGCGTACCCAGTCTGAATATACGTTGCTTGTATTTAAGACAGTTTTTTTAAATCGTATTTTCTTGCACTAAAAAGTCAATTCTCCATTTTTTTTCCAGAGCTTTTCCTACGTATACTTTTAACAGAAAAGCAATGTCCTTTGTATACCTACAGCCCCGGTATTTAACACTGTTGTTGGGCAGAAGGCCATTAATCCCTCTTGTGGCTAATGTCCTTGAGAGAAGAGTCCATAACTTAAGGTCCACTGCACTGCAACCTCGTCTACAATTATACATAACCTCAGATAATACGCCTCAGGTTTTAACAAAGAAATTGGCCACGAATAATAAGGCCCTTCATTTCTTAAGTTGCAAACCATGCCATAAGTCAGTAGGGTCCCCTACTTGTATCAGCACTGATAGCGTTAGTCCATTTTCAACGAATCATCCGCCTTCTGGGAAGAGCCGAAGTGGCCAGCCCACTGTGCGTGAATCAGAAGGTATCGTTTTAGTGACCCCTTGAGTCATTGCTGCACGTGTTTTGTGTAGCAGTATTATTGAGCTTAGCTGCTAGGTGTAGCACAAAGGGATGCTGCACTGAGGCCTTCCATGTATGAGGAGCAACTTTCCGTTGTCTAAAAATTCTGAAATCTGATACTTGGCTGTTAATTAAGTGCTAAACTTTTCAGTTATTCCAGATAAATCTTTTGTTATAGCGCTTTCTGCCATCTCGCTGCAGCTTCATCTGCTGCATTGGAGGGGGAGACGCTGGCAATGGGCATGTGGTCGCTGGGCCTTGGGGCTGTAGGTGCTGCCATTGCAGGCATAATTCTTGCCAATACTGATTTATTTCTGACCAAGCCTGAGCATGCTACTCAAGAGTACCTGGAGTATGCTGAACTCAAAACCACTAAAGGAGGTAAGTAGGAGTTTAGTTAAATTTATGTGTCACATGATGTTGATTTATTATTGAAAAATCCTGCTTTTGTTAGGCCTGATTATTGAAAAAGCCTTCTTATGATGAGTTTATTCATTAAAAATTTGCTTGTGAGAAAAAGGGGACTTTAGGAGAGTGATACTTTTTATTGCATTTAGATGAGAAGACATTTAAAGCTGGAACTCTGTGGGACAGGTCTGGAGCAGTGATCATGGCGGTGCGGCGGCCTGGATGATTTTTGTGCAGAGAGGTGAATCCTAATACCACCTTCTACATTTCAGTTTATTGGAAGGGCATCTTGTTTGTTACTGGTAGGACTGGGGCTGTTGTGTTTGTGCAGGAAGCCTCTGAGCTGTCCTCTCTCAAGCCCCAGCTAGACAAGCTTGGGGTCCCTCTGTATGCTGTGGTCAAAGAGACTGTCGGTACAGAGATTGAAGATTTCAGACTCCACTTTGCTGGCGATGTCTTCCTAGATGAGAAGGTGAGAGCATGGTTGAGAGAAGTATACCTGGAATTCATGTTGTTCAAAATATTTCTCCAGATATGCATGTAAATAAGAAACATGCTCACTATTTCTTACATTTTGTAGAGAGATGCTTTTCAGGTATTGAAAGGAAAAAATTTTTTGTTTGCAGCTGGCATTCTATGGGCCACGCCAGAGGAAAATGGGTTTTCTTGGCTTTATTCGTCTGGGAGTGTGGCAGAACTTCATGAGAGCCTGGAAGTCAGGTTTCCAGGGCAACATGAATGGGGAGGGCTTCATCCTCGGTGGAGTATTTGTCATTGGATCTGGCAAGCAGGTAACTTGGATGGGCATATTTAAATATTCAAAATTATTAAAATGTATTACAGCTATACGATAAATTTGTTAATCTGACCTCTCATATTAACCAGGGAGGTTAAGTTTTTCACAAATCAATGTCACACTCATAAAATACTGCCTACTGTGGCTTTAAAGACTAGTTGAGTGAAGGACTTGTAGGCCTGGTTCAGTGAAAATTCAATTGTACATAGGTGTCATCATATTCCAAATGTAGCCAAAATGTGTGTGATGTTTGACAGTTTTCTTCTTTTAGTGTTGTATTAGAGCTACAAGGTTAATGGTGCTAACAAATAGTGAAAATGTCATCAGGGATTGTTTCCTTGAAGACGATTACGTGCCCAAATCTTCATACATGTGTCTAAAGCGACACTGGTAATGAACAAATTATATGATAAAGAAAAAGCTATTCTGTTTAAGATTGTTGCTCCTATAAGGTTACAACTTCCAGAAATGCGTAAATTGTTACAGCTGTAAAAATAAATAAATAAATAAAAAATTGATAGGGGCTTAAACCATATCAGCATATTTTTGTGGCTACATTTGGGTTAATCAGAATGGTGCAACTGAGATATTTACCTGAACCATTCCCTCTAATATTTCATTTTTGCTTTTATGCCAAGCTTAACCAGTGCAAGAGTAAAGGGTTCATATGTAAAGGTTTGATATTCTGCTGGTTTTAGGGAGTTCTTCTTGAGCATCGGGAGAAAGAATTTGGAGATAAAGTCAGCATGGAGTCTGTTTTGGAGGCAGCTAAAAACATTGTGGTGGATAAGTAGATGACTTCTGGCATGCCTTCTGTTATGGAGATCAAATATTAGATAAGCATGTTATCAAGATTAAAAAATATTGTTTCATTGTTTTAATTGAATTATCTGCTGAAATTTTAACTCAGAACACATACTGAATTACAATATTTCCACATTTTGTTTACTAATGCTCAAAATGGAAAGGAATGCTCAGGTTGTCCTGAAATCTTGACACCAAGGAATAATCTTAATTATCTTCAAGAACAAGTGTTGGGATGTTTTAATATTGCATTATTTCTGTTCTTGTAATCCATAGTTCTTTTGTTTGTTGTGCAGTGCTATTTTTTTGCACTTTAGAAATTGCTGCATTGTATTGTGCTGTTCTTCATTCAGTCAGGATACATTGGCTGTCTGCTCCTGGGCTGGTGGTCTGGCTTGTGTGTGTTTTAATGATAGTCTAACTCAAAACTCCCCAGTGAGAGAGCGGATTTGATGCTTTGACATATACTTTCCTGCTCGCCAGGTTTTGGTTAGTAGACAGCCAAAGTCTTGAAACAGATGGAGTGTGGTCATCTACAATAAAAAGCAAGTTACTGAAATACGATTTTCTGAGAGTTCTTATATTTTTGTTCAAAGGGAGCAGGGCCTATAAAATTGTATATCATGCCTTACAATGCTTTCAAAAATTGCAATCCAGAATTCTCTCTCAAAGTAAAGCATTAAATGAGTCCATACACTATAGTTTCATACCTTTATTATACTGCCCTAAATAAATACATGACATCATAAAATTGAGGACAAAATACAAAATGCATAAAGAGAGAGACATGGTGTAGCACTGTACTATACCTTATTAAGAACCAAATGAGGAGTGCCTTCATCTTAGACAAGTTAATATTTTTTTAAGCTCTTTGGCAAGTGCTCATATCATACAATCTTCATTAGAACAAAGCACCTAGTGTCGCAAAGCAGCCAAAGTTTTTACATTTAACATGGTTAACAATGATTTAATACTTAATTTAGATCAGTCCAAATTTTCCCCCCCAGGTTTCCTCCATTGCTTAAACAACTCGTTATCCAGTTTCCATTCTGATTACAGATTTAAACAAATTCACTTAAATGACCATCATAGCCCACAATAAGAAACAACCATAAAATTACAGCTTTAAAATGGAACACTTCCTTTCAACTTCCATCATGTGTTTGAGATTTTATGTTAAGCTTCTTAATTTCCCCCATTTTGTTATATTTAAATCCAAAGTTCAATGCAGAGTTTGAATAGCAATCTTTGGGTCAACTGGGAAGATTAAAAAAATGTATGCTTCGAAATGTGAGAAATGTTTAAGCAATTAAACAAAGCTCACTGGTTAAACAATACCTTTAGAATTGAACACAAGATAAAGTGACAGTCATGACCTTGGGTTACTGCTGTCATGAGATCATCGGAAAAACTTAAGGAAGAAAAGTTTGCCACACTGTTGCCAATTTACCACAAAGTTTCAGAATGTTGACATTTTAATTTTCAGGAATACAAATGGCCTTTTGGACTTTTTAAAATTACACCACCCTCAACGGCCTGTGCACTGGTATTGATAATGTGGGCCAAAACTATTCATCACTACATACAAGATTGTGACTTTGTCCACAGATGAGGTCCTGAAGGTAAAGTGTTCTAGTACTTGCTCATCTAAAAATGAAAACTAACACTGAACACAGCACTGAAATTTCCTAGCACCCTTTCATGACCAACAGTTAATCTACTAAAATGGTCTGTGCTTTTCCTATTTAGGACAACATTCATGATGATTAGAAGTATGTGCACACCGCTTGTACATTTAACATGAATCTTAATTTGTGAATTATATCAGGAGATGAAAGTACCTGAATATTTATAAAGGGTTATGTTTGCATAATATATACACAACTGAGAACTACTACTGCCACCCTGTGGTCATAAAGAGCACAGCATTTCTTAAAAGTCAGACCTACAGTGTAGAGTAGTAAGGCGGAAACTGCAAGGTATATTCATCCACAGAAGCAGCTGACAAAAACAAATTGTCACTTTACAATACTTAAACAGATTTGATCACGTACGCTCAAACTATAACTTGGTTTTTAGATGCTTTAAAAAAACAAAAACAAAACAAACAAAAAAAAAAACTACTTAAACTGACTGCTAAACCCATATTTGGTACATTATTCCACTGAATTTTTGCATCCATCATTGCCTACGTCAGCACTAATAGATGAGCCAGTCTATGATTGAGCACATGGGGCAAGTCTAAATTATATACCACACACACACACACACACACACACACACACACACACACTACAGCCCGCTCCCCAAAGAGAATCAGGTATACACACACACACAAAACAAAGGCTTACACTCAAAAGCATCACCACAGGTATCATTTAACCACTACACCACTGACATTTTTCGTAATTTAGTGATGTGAGAAACCTAGAGGCTAAGTGCACTTACTGGCACCTATGGGAGTGTGCAGGATGAAATCATTTACAGTGGTCAAGTTGTAAATGCATAAGTGTAAATTGAAAATTAATAGTTTTCTGTTTGGAGAAAGTATTATAATAGATCTTGTAGAAACACTGGACAAATGTTTGACTGAGAAACTTACATTCTGGGATTTTCAAGCAAAGGAACATTAACAAATACACAGCTCAAATATTCTTCCATAAAAAAAAATTCTAAATACAGTTCAGGTGGATAAACATTATTTGTGAGAGTGCATAGTATATAAACAGTAGATTACTTATATATATATGGGGTTGTTTCCATCAGCAGCAGTAACATCACAAACCATAAACCCACAGTACAAGACTGAACTAGACAGGTGAGGTATGATCTCTGCTGTTCAGATAGTCAGGATTGCATATCATCATGATGAAAAGGCAGGTATGAGGAAAAAACATGAAGCAAAGCAAAACCAAATGCTTTTAAACAGGAAACAAAATGCCAAGAAAATAAATATATTTACCCTTCAAATTGTGCCCATTAACATTGATTTGAGCGGAGTGTGTCAGACTTGGCTGGAAGAGGTCCCTACAGGCCCTTGTTGAAATAAACCGTGGTGGTCTGAGGACTGCTCTGCCGTATACTCTCCTGTAGCTCAGGCTCCAGACTGCTCACCTTCATAGAGCTACATGGATGGATGCATGCATGCATGTGCACAAAAGCAATGGAAACGACCATCACCACTGCAGCAAAGACTATTGGCAACCTAACACAGGCAACCATTTTTTTTTTTTTAAAGAATAAAGCAGAATCCTGCAGTGTAACTAGCACTCACCTCTTCTGTGGGAACAGGGCACAACACAGTGGGGTAGCAAACACCAGGCTACAAGAGTGAACACACCCAAAACCTTTCATTAGCTGCGATCAAAGAAGTTGTTCTGTATATGGGACAGCACTGGCTAGGAGAAAAACTTACCATAATCCAACAAGGCCGACCTGCACTGGAGCATTGAGCACTGGGAAACGCTGAGGGGAGATGAGGAGAGAGCTGCAGTTTTTCATCTTCAATAAAGAAAACCTATGCAGCACAAGCAAGACTTTCAAGGCATGCAACTTTACCTTCATGAAGGCTTTCTTCTCTAAGGCGTTCATAATAACAGGGGGAATAGCTGTAAAAAGAATATGTTAATAAAGTACATTCCAGGCATTTCATTTATGCATTTAAAATGTACTTCACTGCTGTGCATTTAAAGCCATAATCCAGGATTTCATAATCCCAAAATTAGGATTAGAGGAATTCCATAATAATGGCATAACAGAACAACCACAAACAAAACTTCTAAATGAACCTGTTGTATCTCAGTCAGAAAATGGCAGTCAAAAGGCAGTCCTGCTTTATTATTATTATTATTATTATTATTATAAAAAAATTAGATTAAATAAATAAAAAAAGTCTGGAAGAACCAGGAGGG
>JAOXYF010000009.1:9382021-9399641 GCA_028565775.1 Sternarchorhynchus goeldii
TGTATTTGCTCTACAGAGCTTGCAGAGTTGTGTGTTGGGGACAAGCTGGTGGAGGTGAACGGGATCAGCCTGGAGAACATCACCATGAGCAGTGCTGTGAGGGTCCTGACAGGGAACAACCGCCTGCGCATGGTGGTCAGACGCGTAGGGAAAGTGCCCGGCATCCGCTACTCCAAAGAGAAGACCACATGGTAGGAGAACATTCGTCTGTCCGTACAGTCACTGACAGATGATCTGATTTGATCATCTCGGCATAGTGAGTATTATGCCTATATATGGTGTAAAAGAAATACATATTATAACCGCTGGGTGTTTTACTATATCTAACTGGCATTAGGTCAGTTCAGTGTTGTTTGCTTTCGAATTTGTTTCTGAATTTACTGTCATGATTACGTAGCTTCTCACACAAGCCTGTTAGGTTAATGCACCCGATTAAGCATACCTCAGTTAGCACTGTAGGTCAACATTAAGAGACCTCGTGGACATATAAGGACACATCACAGCCATGTTAGAGGGCTATTTTAAGCCTATTTGTAGGCAGAGCCGGTGCTCAGTGATCATGTTTAATTAAGCGGGCTTAATGAAAAAGATAAGCAGCAGACAGTGAAGGGCTACTTTGGGTCTGTCACTATTCTCTTTTTATCATGCCCAGCGGTATGGAAACCCACTGACTCCTGGCCTTTGCTTGTTATCTTTCCTTCCAGCTACTCTTTCACCATACAGTGGTGCTAGAGTTACTCCAGTGGTCTTTACAGTCATTTCAATTAGTGATAGAACCACGGGCAGATGTACTGGAGTGTACCTTTGTGTGTGTGTTTGTGCGTTTGTGTCTGTATTTGCAAGTAAACATGCAATAACTTAAAAGGTGGAGTTTATGTGTGTGTGTGTTTGCATGTGTTTACTATGGTAACTATGTACAGTGATACTTTTGCAAACATATTGTCTACCAATAATTGTGAAAAGGGTGGATCTTATCCACCGACGTATGGTGGTGGAGGAGAGTGGACAGACCCCCTCCGAGGCCAGCTCAGATGGGGCTCTGCGACGGATAGTGCATCTCTACACTACCTCTGATGATTACTGCCTGGGATTCAACATCCGCGGGGGAAAGGAGTTTGGCCTGGGCATCTACGTCTCAAAGTATGGCCCACAGGAAAGAAACTGCAGCACTGGGAATTACATACTTGATATAATTATTTCATTTCTCCTTTTAATAGGCCTATTCCCAAGTGAAACCTTAAGAGGCATTAACATTGTATGTTTTGCTCATGAGGCTGGACCCTGGTGGCTTGGCAGAGCAAAATGGTATTAAAATGGGGGATCAAATTCTGGCAGCCAATGGAGTGAGCTTTGATGATATTAGCCATAGCAATGCCGTGGAAGTCCTGAAAAGTCACACCCACGTCATGCTCACCATTAAGGTAAGAGCACTCTTTTATGAAGTAACACTTATCACAGCCAAAAACAATTGAGAAGTTTGATCCTGCACTCATTTGAATATCACTTATTTTAATTTGTGACACAGCACTAAGCTTAGAGGTTTAATCCTTGTTGCCGAAACAACAACAACAAAAAATGAACCAATATGCTTATCTTAAAGAAATAAACTGCATAAGTATTGTGCTTATAAAAACATTCTAATGCATTTTAAAGTAAGGGCCCATGTTTCTGAATATCTTACCATAATTGAAGCACTGACATTATGTATGGGATGTATCTTACACTACAGTGTGTAAGATCACTTCTGTGCTGGAAACCCAGTCTTGCATCATAATGGATGACAGAGATAAATTGCAAACAGTCCAAAGGCTGCATGATTAAGGGGGACCTGCCAAGCCTCTAAATGCCTTTACTCAATGCCTTGAATGTCAACTAGTCGCCTACATATGTTCTCTTCTTTTCTGTATCTAAACAGCACGACTGACCCATGTTGGCACATTACCCTCAGTTTGAAAAAATCTTAATTGTCAGTATAAATCTTTTCCCACTCTATACGTGCCTGTGCTTATTTCTAGGCAGATAGCAGGTGATTTATCAATTAGGCTCACTAACTATTGTACAATGCGTTAAGCAACGCTGCTCCTTATTGAGCACGGTAATAAGACAGAACAGTAAAGCAGACAGCTGGTGTTTAGTCATCACATTCCTGCTTGCTCACTTTACTGTGGAGGAGCTCGGGTTCCGCCCGTGAAAAACAGCCAGGACGACTTGCATTATTCACCAGGCTATGGGGATCGGGTTATAATCAGCAGAAAGTGTCTTTTTTAGTTGTCTTTTCTTAGCCTGCTTCATCCTACCCCAACCTCCCTAGCAGTGTCCACACTGGACATGGGGTTTGCCCAGCACAGGCTGTTCTCATTGTCAGTGGTATCAAAGCTCCTGGTGACTTTGACCTGACCCCCCAGATGGCCAGCTGAACAGTGAGGAAACAGGGCACACTGCCCAGCACACCATGAACCAGGTTAGGAGCAAAAGGTTAGGAAAGCATCAGTATCTGAATCTGGCAATGGGACTTTTATTGATTCTTTCTAAGAAGGTTATTTTATCCCTGGTTATTTTATCTCTTTGGTGCTCTGAAACCAATGTGCCTGTTCATTCTATGCTTCCTGAGGCAGGCAGGCTATTAGCCATGCTAGATTCAGGAGTCAGTGTTTTGTGGAGTATTAGAATGAGTTTCTTTAAAGGTTCTGTACAGGAGTCAGTGTTTTGTGGAGTATTAGAATGAGTTTCTTTAAAGGTTCTGTACAGGAGTCAGTGTTTTGTGGGGTATTAGAATGAGTGTTTTTAAAGGTTCTGTCATGTTTAGACAAACTAAGAGATGGTGGGTTTAATACCAAACGATAGCAATCTAAGGCTTTCGAGGGATGAGATGTAGTCATAGTTGAGGAAGCGGTCCAAACGATCTTAAGCCGGATTTCAGTCTTCTTAGGCAGACAAAACACACAGGGCCTAGACAAAGGCGTAATCCAGAAAACAGAACAGGTCGAGAGCCAGGAGAACAATACTGAAACGCTCGGTATGGATGCAAAACTCATGACAATACTTCGCAGAGAATGGTGAGAAGAATGCCCGTATAAGAAGGCAGGGGAAATGCGAAACAGGTGACAGTCATCAATAATCAGGAGAGGCGGATCTAGCAATATGCGTCTGAGACTGGAACTGGACTGATGAACGGGAGCATCATCAATACAGGAATGTTCTGGAATGGACTCCAGGAGCGTGACAGATTCTGTGCAGGAGTCAGTGTATTAGAATGAGTGTCTTTAAAGGGTCTGTGCAGAAAAGTCCAGGAACAAATGCAGTATGAGCTCATATCACTGGTCAAATGGTTCACTTCTGTATTTGAAATATTAGTTGTTGTTTATTCTTCTATTTGTATTATTAACACAGGAAGCTGGCCGTTATCCTGCGTATAAGGAGATGATAGCAGAGTACAGCTGGCTCAATAAATGTGCGTAAAACCTCCTGCAGATACGATTTATTTACATTCACTTATCACATTCACTCATTCATTCATTTACTGTCACATTCACTCGTTCATTCATTTACTGTCACATTCACTCGTTCATTCATTTACTGTCACATTCACTCATTCATTCATTTACTATCACATTCACTCGTTCATTCATTTACTGTCACATTCTACTCTGGCACGTCTCCTTGACTGTTGGATTGATTGAGTATTTGAAACATCACTAAACAGAACTGTAAATGATCGGCTGCACTCTGTGGGTACGGAGTCTTTGCACAAATTAACAGTGCACATGCTGACCACATACCAAACCCTCCCAGTCCCTACCATTCATTTAATATGAACAAGGCTTGGCTTTTTTTAATGACTTTTTTGATCTATAATAGTTGTTCTACATAATGTCTTATTTACTGTTTTTTCATAGCTGTAATTTATGTATAGTTTTAATAGAATAAACAAAGCTGTAAAGGTAAATGGTGTAAAGAAATAAGAATGTGCAGGAATGGAAAACAGCAAGTAATTATTGCTTTCTTACGCAACATTAGGTCAAACACTTAAATACAGTTCTGCTTGCAATTCTCTCTCTCTCTCTCTCTCTCTCTCACTCTCTCTGTTTCTGTTTCTCTCTCTCTCTCTCTTTCTTTCTCTTTCACTTTCTCTCCCTCGCAGTGGGAAATGGTGGCCAGCCACCCTCCTCTCAGGGCTCAGACTCCCACTCCTCCACCTCCTCTCTCTCCTCCGGGACACCAGTCAGCTCTCTCAGTGGCCTGTCTCAAGTCATGTTCCCACCTGCATTCAGCTCAGAGATGGTGGACGTCTGCATCTCGACTGAGGACCGCTCACGCAGGCCCAGTTCTGATCGGACAGAGACCGCCATCCAGACCGACCCTCTGGAGGTTGACGCTTCACCCCGCCCTGGCAGGCTCGTCTCTATGGACACCAGTCGCACGGTGGGTGAGACAGTTCTTTTGAAGGATACGGTGATCCGGAGCGGAAGTTTTGATAAGACGGGCCGGGCTCGGACCAGGGCCTCTTCCACTGGAGACAGAGAGAGTGTGGACTCACCCAAAACGGCAGTGCTGATGGCCCTGAGCAAGCCACGCAAACCCATCCGCCGCTCCCAGAGTCACATCACTGTGTCAGGTACAGTCAGAGTCACATCACGGTGTCAGGTACAGTCAGAGTCACATCAATGTGTCAGGTACAGTCAGAGTCACATCACGGTGTCAGGTACAGTCAGAGTCACATCCCTGTGTCAGGTACAGTCAGAGCTGTGGGCTGCCAGTTTCCTGGCCTTTGCTCCAGCTGTGGGGCTCTCAGAATACATGCTCACAAGGTCATCCTTTGATTAAGTAATGGAACAGGTTTCAAGCAACTTAATGATCACTTTCACGGTCAACATACAGACTGATAAATGAGAGTTCTTAGCTTACTATGTCTACCTTTTATGATGCTGGTTACAGCGTTACACAAAACACAAAGCACTTTTCGAAAGATTCAATCTTTTATAAGGGTTCCTCAGTTTGTTCATGCAGAGAAATCATTATTATAAAGATTAATTACTGATTATTCCTTAATTAAGATCTTTATAATAATTAGTTATCTATTAGCAGTAAATTAGGATGCCTTTACTTGCCACAGATCTCTAACACCAACTGAGCGTTTTTATACCATAATTTTATCATAAATCTCACACTTGCCTTATTCATGGGAGCAATTACTGAAATGAGGGAAGGCAGAAGCAGCAGATCTTTGACATTTAATTGCATCACTCTGCTACAGACTTCATATTTTAATGGGTAAACCCTGCATTTTATACTTTTATATACTTAAATCTTTTGAGTAATGCATAATATATCATTATTACTGGGTGGGATTCTGGAAGAGATATAGCTGAGAAGGGGGAAGCTAACCTAAGGAGAAATGAATCTTGAGTATAAACTGAACAATGCATATGTCATCATATTCCATTAGCCAGCCTTGGCACTAGCTGCTACAGTGAATGGCTGGAGTTTCAGTAATGACATATGCCTTCACTGCAGGGCTCCTCCCAGTGCAATGTTTCTGTTGTTTAATATCTTTAGCATTATTTCAAATCTATTTATTTACCTCTTCGCTACTTTACTGATGTAATAGTTTCCATTAAAATGTCCAGATTTTCTTCTAATTTCAGAAATGAGTTTTGTGTGTGTGTGTGTGTGTGTGTTGATTTTGAATAGAAGACAAGCAGAAGAAGAAGAAGCAGCAGCAGACTGGGAAGGCCGAGGTGTCGGGAAGCACCCTGCAGCGCTCCAAGACATTCGTCAGTCTGCTGTTTAAGAGCAAGAGGGACAGGTCTGCCTCGAGAGACAGGAAGGCTGCGGGGACAGGGGACGGGCAGCGTGGCCGGTCCAAGTCTCCTACGCATCGCGATAAGGAGCGGGGTGAGAGCGCATGCAAACACTCCCGCTGTGTTGAATAGCTGCTTACTGTAACACGAACACACATAGACTGCACACTTTATCAGTCAATCAAATATCAAATAAGCTCACGACCCATTTTTTAAGACACGCGCTCATAAGAAACACCTTGCAGGTGTGCAGTTATAGACCGTAGTCCTTAGTTTTCCTCTAGGTTTTTGTGCTCAGTTTCTATGTGCATGGTTGGACCCGTGTGTGGGTGGCAGACCTCCAGTCATTTGTAAAAGCTCTAGCTGCACTTGGTGGTGACCAACATGACCACCACAGTGAGAAGGGGCTGCCTCAAGTAAATCTGGTTAGCAGTGGTACTGTGATCAGAAACTCACCAAGGGTTAACAAGGAGGTTTCGCTGACAGACTGTGGATATGCTGTAGTTTAGAACGGTACACCTATAAAATACACCTGTAATGTAGGTACGCCTAATAAACTGGCCACTGAACATATGTGCAAGTCAGATCTTTCTAATAAATTGGGTGGGGATTGTACAGACACACACACACACACACACACACACATACACAAAGGTGTATACCATCCTGGGCCCAGTAGTTACTGGGATGACTGTCACTTGGTTATGATAGCAGAAGCACTGTCTGTTATATTAACTATTTAACAAATGATTAGACACTGAACAAAATTTATGCACGCTATCAACTTCATTTATGCCTCCCACATTTATGACTCTCTCTCTCTCTCCCTCCCTCCCTCTCTCTCTCTCTCTCTCTCCCTCTCTCTTTCTCTGGCCACGCTTCTCTGCATACACAGTCTAAGGAAATATCACGACAGACATGCATACAGGGGGATCAAACAACTGTTACTTTTGAGGCAGAAGGTGGGGGTGAGGGTGGAGGAAAAAATGAAAGGAAACAACATGCAGATAAATTGAATGTACCAAGGAAGATACATTATGGTATTATTTATCTCTATAATAACAGAAATAAAAACTAGAAATCACACAAACACACTCAGTTTTTCATCTTCATTTTGTTTCAACTCAACTGCTCTTTGTTCAATGAAAAGCTCTGGTGTGTAGTGAGTAAGTGTGATGCTAATGTGAAGGCGGACTGGGGCAAAGGAGGTAAATTTGCACTTGAAAGGCCAGCAGGCAGCATAATGGAGGTTGCCTCAGAGAAAGAGAGAGAGAGAGAGAGAGAGAGAGAGAGAGAGAGAGAGAGATGCCTTGCGCTTAATTATGCAGTAATTCCTGTGGAGTGGCCTTCAGCTTGGCCACAGCCGTTCTGTTCGGTAAACAATTCGTTGCATATTCGCCCTCTTTAACAGCCAGAACACAGCCAAAGTAGCAGCATAACACAGATGTATGAGAAAGAGCTGGAGTAAATGTGTCAATGTCATTCCTTGGTGGAGCTGCTTCAGAATTGAATATAAAGATGATCTTTAATACAAAATGCAACTTTTGAACTGTTCAAATATGCTGTATTTGAACACTAATAGTTTTATTCAGTATTTTCGTGTTTTGGATATTAAAGTACTTGACAGTATCTTCAGTCATGCTGGGCTCTGTATCCATACTGTAGCAAATTCTTCTTATTATCAAGTTTTCTTTTGTCCTGTTTAATTATGTTTGTAAATTACAACGAGCAGCTACATATTTTTTTGTGCAATCCCTTAGTGGCTTTAACTAAGAGGTTTATTTAAGTCCCTCTGGAAATACAAAGTCGGTGCTGTTTGTAAGGCCCTGGCTGGCAGGGTAACCCCCTGTAGTGATGTCCTCAGGCAGAGAGCGGCGCCGGCCTATTATGACCCTGCTGAGTTCTCCCCGGGAGACGCGGGCGGGAGTGTGGGAGCCCGCACCCCTGCCCAGCGAGGAGACCATGGCCATGGTGGAAGACATGGCCTGCAAACTTCTCAGCGAGGACGAGGTGGCTGCAGTCATGAGACACTGCAACAGAGTGAGTGGAAGCATACTGTGTGTGTGTGTGTATGTGTGTGTGTGTGAGCCCACTGTGTGTAGTATGTGTGTATCAGCTCACAGAGTGTGTGTCAGCCCACTGTCTATGAGCCCACTGTTTCTCTGTGTGTGTGTAATCTCACTGTCTGTGTGTCAGCCTGCTCATACAGTATTTTCAGCCAACCACTTTTCTGAGACTTAATAAGAGCATTTATAAAAATTCTGACTGTGTTTGCAATCCTCTGTGTCCACGTACCTGTATTATGCCTTGTAATACTACACATCAGTGACTCCCCTGTCAGATGTGCAGGCTGTCAGAAAAAGTAAAGCTCCCTCACTCTGGTACTGGAGTGACTGCAGGCTGCTGTCACAGAAGATGGATTTACCATGATATTAATGATCAGGATCAAATGTTCACCATCATCTGATATATGTAGCAATAGCACCAAGAAAATAAACATTTGATCCACTCTACTGAATTGGGGATATTAGGTCTACATAAACAGTTTGTTTTAACCTACAGTTTTGTGTTATTTTATTTTATTAACATGTAATCTGGTCTAGTATTTAGTCGTGCTTCATTTCTTTATTTTGGATGATTTTACAAGATGCCACCAGCCATGCTGACGGTTCTCATATAGCTCTTACTACACATTAACATTGCATACAGTCAGTTTTCTAATTCAGCTTAGAGGGTTAACCCTGTAACTCTTAACAAACCAAGCACAAAGCTTCCTTATAGGTGCTCAATCCAGACCAGGTTTTTATTCTGTTTAAAAGGATCTGATCTTAAGTGAGTTACTGAGGGTAATGGGTATTGGTAACCCTTGTTCCTCTCTGTGCTCTGTAGTTTTTGGCTGAGCGAGTGGTGGAGGACCTGGTACGCCCCCTGCTGGCTATCCTTGACAGGCCTGAGAAGCTGCTGCTGCTGCGGGAGATCAGGTGAGGAGGGGAGGAAGGGTTGCCTTAACTACCTCCTAACGATACAAAGCATGTGCCATTTTTGACAGCATTTTCACAAACAGAGGGTATTTATTTAAAGCAGAATCTTATTTTAAAATGTTGCCTGGTCTAGAATGATTATCCCATCCACGGATTTGGGTCGATTTGACAGCATGGTTATGCCTTTTGAACTGGAGGCCTATGACATTTTAAAGAGCCGCTCTGGTAAGCAAATCCTTTTTAGCGCTTTTACGAAATTAAATTTTCAGACCACATTTGTCCATAATCTATATTTGTTCAAAGACAACGCTGGTTTATATTTTTCCTGTTTATATTTTTCTCTGTAAATATTTACATTCAAGAAACCAAAGTATGTGCTTGTGTGTTGTGTTGTGTCTCCAGTGCGCTCTCCAGCACTACGTTCACCTCGCCATGGACGCACCCCACGCCGGCACCTCGTCACCCCCATCCCAGGTGAGCAGCCCTCAGGGTGTATAACTACAGACCTCCCTCTTCTCCTCTCCCTGCTTCAGTCATGTCACACCCTGAAACAAATGTCTGGGCAGAAGAGCCTGCAAATATCTTTTTACTGACATTTTAACACTCCTCCATATCAACATGCCTACACAGACACGTGTGCACACAGTTCTGCTTTCTCTGAACTCTTCTAAGTCTGTGCCATAGTGTTGCTCTGATAGAACTGGTGCCATTGGCTCTGTTGCACACTGTTAAGAACCATTCAGAGGCTCCTGAACTGATTGTGTCACTGCCTGTTCAAGGCCAGCTGTGGAAAGTGGCACACAGACACCGTTTCCTTCCTCCGCCAGCAGCGCCTCCAGTGACCCCAGGGTCCCTGATATGAGTGTGGTGGGCGGTGGCTGACGCTTTGTCTCGCAGCAGTCAGTCAGTCCCGACACCCTGCGCCTCTGAGTGTTGAACGATAACCATGGCTCAAATGCAAGAAAGACTTGCTGCATTGTTTAGCCTTCGAATACTGTACTGCCCACGCAGGTCTGGGGCTTTATTGCTAGTCCTTTTTTTTTTGTCCATTGTACAGTTCACAGAAGAGTAATTCAAGCCTTTCTGTGGTAGAGGCCCCTGAAATCTGAATGAGGCTTTGCGTGTGTGTGTGTGTGTGTGTGTGTCAGCATTGGTTTGAATCTTGTTTTTTTAATATACAACATAATAGACAGTTTTACCAGTGATAGCAGATGCTGTAAGCAGAAGAGAAATTACATTAATGGCCATGTTGTGCTAAAAGTTATTCACAGGATGCTAAACTCATCACCGCCTACATGTGGTCACCGGTCTCTGACTCAGTGATTTGCGAGTTAATTAATCTGTATTTGTGTGTGTGAGTGTGTCTATGAGTGTGCATGCATGCAGGTGTGTGTGTATCTGTGTGTGAGTGTGTGTGGTTGTGTGTTTGCATCCATGTCAGTGAGTGAAGCACACCTGTTCTGTCTCAGACTACAGGGGAGGCTTCCAGCTGCAGCCCGTCCAGGTCCTGGAGAGAGACCGGCAGCTGATGGAGGAGCTGGAGCGCCTGAAGCTGGCTGCTCTCCCCACTGGCAGGTCCCCCCCTCCTCGTGCGTTCACCCCTCTGCTGGACATACCTGTAGACAGCTACATTAGTGGCTCTCTCCACCAGCACTCCTTAAGCCCTGCCCGACCTAACTGGCTTCTTACCGAGTCTCCTCACAGTACAGAGCGGCGTGGGCGCTCCCCTCAAAGACGGGCAGATGGTTTGCCCCATACAGCGCACTATGGGGAGAACCCCCACAGGGGTGATACCACATCAGAACGGGGGAGGTCTCCTTACAGGAATGGCCATGGCAAAGCTACAAGAAACAAGTCTGAGAATGGGAAAGAGGTTAAGTACACAGTAATGAGTGCGCACAGGCGTAATAGGACTCCATTGACCCAGGTGTTTGGGCCAGACACTGCAGAGAGGGAACAGGTGAACGGACATGCTGGATTATCTCTGAACCGCCAAGACAAGTTGTCAGTTCAGGAGTATGAACTAACTACTGTCTCCATCCCAAAGTCCAAACAGTCTCTGGGTGAGTATAGGCACTCTTTATTTTTTTTTGTATGTTGTTCATTACATTAGTAAACTCTACAACACTCTTACATGTGAACCTGGGCAATTCAAAACACAGGTGTTGTTTAAAGTCATACCTGGAAGACACCATACATCAAAGAAGAGAGCTGTTTGTGGAAAGCTAATCCAGCCTCCACGTTTTCACTCACTGAAACAATGACTATGCCAACACATTATCCTTGCCAATACTCCACCTCACCAGTAGAGGTCATTGAGTCTTTTCAAGAACAAGAAGGGTTCAACATAGCTTCATTTATTTTATTATATATCTACTGAACTGAAGATGCATGAGCAGTTCAAGTTTAGGCCTTGGCTTGTGACAGTCCCTTAAAGTTAGCATTTGTCACTACATCTGCATTCATGTTATAAATGTATGTCAGACGAAATGGGGGAACACAGTGTGGTCTGCTGTGGCTCTAGAGAACCAATAGATGGATGTCCTTGTGGTAAAATGTCAATAAAACATAATGTCTTTCTATAAAACACTCAAAGTCTATCTGGCACACAGCAGCATCAGTGTGCTGACAGTGATAGATGAGAACAGTCATTACTTTCCCACTGCATTGTATTATTTGCCCCAAACAGCTCATCTGTGAAAGGAAATGGAGAAATCAAACATGCTTCCAAAAACAGACGTGGCTCAGATTTGAAGCCTCATATGTTCAGATTTGAAACCTCCATTTTTTCTCATATATCTTGAGACCAGCATTAAAAATGTGCAGTGTTATTTGAACATTGTTGAATGTATTTCAGTTTGAAAGTTCATAAACTGGGTGTTAGACATCAGGTTAGTTGCTGATTTCCTCCTTTTCTCCTGTTTCTGGCAGGAATAAGCATCTCTGGGGGTATAGAGTCAAAGGTTCAGCCAGTGGTCAAGATCGAGAAGATATTTCCAGGAGGAGCTGCCTCCACCAGTGGGGTGCTAAAGGTACCAGGCACGCTTCATTTCCTACCCACCCCCATCTACACGTGGAGAGTGCAGCCACCACAACATGCACCTCCGCCCTTAATGACCCTATAAAGTTACACTGTATGGTGCCTGCTACAGAGCTACATCAACCCGATATGGGCTTCTTCTACCAGTCTCCGCAATAGTGAAACTTTCACTAAAACACATGGAAAACAGAATTGGATTATAAGTAGCTGTTTGCCCTTGTTTTATTGCCTTTTGAAAATTGTAATGAATACTGCAAAATACAGTAATATTTAAGCATTTGACTTGCTGAATATGTTAGAATAAGTGTTTGAAACACGGCGATAAAGTTGTGATCTGTCCGTTGAAGGGTTCGGTAATGACCCGCGGAGTTTCCGTTTGACTGCTGTTGTTAAGATGCAGTCTGCTGTGTTTATGAGTGACGTGAGCTGAACATACGTGTTACATACGTGTTCATAGGTTTAAGTGACACAGCTCGTCCATGATTGATGAGCTTACACTGAACAGCAAAAGCGCTGCTTTGTGACTGGTATTGTAAGCAATGGTTCTCTCCTTTCCAGGCAAGCTCTCTTGCTTTCACCACAAGCACACAGACATACTTGACCTTCTCTCTCTTCCTCTCTCTCTTTCCCTCTCTCCCGCTCTCTCTCTCTTTCCCTCTCATACATACACTCATGAACACACACACACACACACATATACACATACACACATACACACTACATCTATGAGTACCATTCCTAATTCATTAACAGCTATATTGTACAGGAGAAGAACTCCTCTAAATAATACATCAGTGTCGAGATGGGTTTCAGGATAATCAGACATAAGAGCATATCTCTCGCTCGTATCAGTCATTCCACAATATTAGAAACCTTGTGCTGCCATACCAGCATGAGCTGAGAACGTATGGGTTTACGGTCACCAGAGGCTGTGGGAGGGTAGCTAACAAGAGCAGCACTGTGACAGTGACACTGGGTGCAAGGTCATTGTGTTGGAATCCTAAGCACATGTGTGTGTTTGGGCATGTATTATGTGAGCGTGTATGTGTGCATGTGTGTATGTGTGTGTGTGCTTCTGCCTTGATGGCAGCCTATCATATGTCGGCAGTTCCCCGCACCTCTGTGAGAGACTCATGTTGCAGTTACTCTTGAGATCTAGTGTCAAATTCCGAGTCTTTCAGTTTCCACAGACTCCTCTCACCTCTGGCATGTAAGAAGACCTAAGAATAAGATTAAAAATAACTCTGTGTGTGTGTGTGTGTGTGTGTGTGTGTGTGTGTGTGTGTGTGTGTGTGTGTGTATGTATCTCTGTCTTTTTAACACGTAGCAGTGGTTGACACCACTTATTCTCACACCTCGAGGCCACAGTGTGTTATAACCACTACAGAACTGATATCTGGCAGGGGAAAGTGTGTGTCATGGCAGTGTTAACACACTTCCTGGTCCTCTTGTCCCAGTGACAATCAATGCAGGAGTCACTGGCCCGCTTCAGCACGGAGGTCTGTAAGCCAAAACCTCTGCCACCTCTGCAGTGAAGTACGTCAGGAATGCTCCTTTTGCTTAAGCCCCATCCTATTCACCTTTTGCTTCAATGCTGTTTGGTATTCTCCCAGGAACACCTCACTCCTCTCTCTCTCTATTCTCTTTCTTTCTACCCACATGTCTATTCCTCTTTCTCTCTCTCTCTCTCTCTCTCTCTCTCTCTCTCTCTCTCTCTCTCTCTCTCTCTCTCATGGCCATAGAGGGATGACTCAGTTTTAATCCAAACAAAACACATACAGTATATATGTGCTGCATATATGTTTGGTCCAGGCATCTTGGCTTAATAGCCTCTTCACACACCTCCGGCACACATGCACAGTTCAAAGTTTCTGGTTCTTTTTGGTGATTTTTATGTTATTGAGGTGGTTAACATGCAACAGAGACCATGAAATTTATGTTTAAAACTACCATGAATGGAGCTGTAGACTGGCTATGGTAAAAGACGAGAGAATATAGGTCCAACAGCAATGAACAAAGCTCGGGCTCTTAAATGGCCATAAAAGGGCTAAACCAGATTATGCAGCATTTAGTTTAATGGTTCTGAGTCAGCTTAAGTGCTTTATTTGATCAGCTTTTTACGTTTACGGAATGTAACTGTACTGAAAATCACATCATGACTAAAAGTCAAGCGATACTTTCTAAAGCAGCAAGAGAAATGAGAATGCTCACTGATTTGGACTGTTAGAACAGATGTATTAGAATTAGAATGGATAACATTGTGGAAAGTTTTTAAAGCCACGGTACCGTACTGGCATGTGGTTGTGAGCTTTGGTTAAAGCGTTCGTTCCTCTGGTCAGTTGGAGCCAAAGCTTGTGAGGGAGTGAAGAGTAGTGAGGAAAGCAGCGATGAGTGTAGGGATATTTCCAAACAGATGCATCCTGGTACCCCAGGCAATGACAAAGGAAGTGCTGTTACATCTGGGGTCCAGGGAAAGAGAGAGAGTGAGAGAGAGAGTGAGAGAGAGAGAGAGAGAGAGAGACAGAGAGAGACAGAGAGAGAGAACAGTGTATTAGCAATGCAGCTGCTCATTACTGTACTTTATTTTTCCAACAGGAAATATAAGTAAGACGCTGTAAATGGAAACTCTTGCATGTGTCTATGAAACACTCTTGCACGAATATCAATCGCAGGTATGAATCAGTATAAATCAGCAGGTTCTCGAGGAGAGCGCACAGGTCAGATTTATAGGGTCCTAGATGGACAGAGTGAGCAGTGAGGGACTGGAGAGCTGCACACGTTCATGAATCTGTGAAAACGGATATTACAGACAGGGAAATCCCATTAGTTAAGGGTGCAGGAACATGTAGGATGGGTTGGATGAGCTCATTCACAGGTACTGAGAACAAAGGAAGTGGCCAGCATTGTGCACCTGGTGTGCAGTTAGTCCTTCCTGCCATTCATCTTTAATGGCTGTGAGACTCCCTGCCTCTGTGCTGCCAGGACTGCACAGAGATTCACGTGAAGTACCAGGAGGAGAAAAGAACAGTGGAACAAATGAGTGAGTGCTTAAGTCTGAACTTCACCTTCTCTTTTTCTCCTGTGTGTGTGTGCATGAATCTGCAGGCTGGATTCGAGCTTGTGTCAGTTGATGGAGAATCGCTCCAGGGAGTCACACACCAGCATGCAGTGGATGCCATAAGAAGGGCTTTCAGCAACAAGGCTAGAGACCCTATGGAGTTTGTCATCAAAGTCCAGAAGAACCCAGAAGACTGAAGGAGAAACATATATTACTGTACAGACAGACATGATTTCCAGAGCTCTGTTCTTACTGTCCAAGCAAAGAACATGAACAGAAATCGAGTGAGAACATCTTACTTATACAAGGGAAGTGTGTATCACTCCATCAAAAAGCAAAGCTGCCATTGTGTGATGGTAATGTGCTGGCTGGATCAGTGGACCCAAGGGTAGGGTTCTTCAGAGATTTTCCTCAGATCTTCCTCAAAGATCTTCTGGCCAGTGACACATCAGCACCTTTTTGATCTCTATCATTTCACACAGTGGTTTCAGAATCGTTGAGCTATTTCATGCAGAATTTGCTTATTTTTCTCATTGAAAATTCAATAAGTTTTAATGGTTTTCAAAAATCTGTTCATATATATCAAGATTACAATATCGCTTCTTCATTCAACGCTTGTGAGAAGGCTCCAAACATATATGGCAGTGAGAGTTAGTGCTTCAGCCAGTGTAACGTGATTAAGGAGCATGTTGGCATGGCGATAAACTCATAACACCAATCTCAGCAAGACAAAGTAATGAAGAGTCCCGGAGCTCTGTTGCAATGCCCAACAGAGATCAAATAAGTCGTTATGCTATGTCTCTGTATCATGTCAAAACTGGTGTCTTGATAAAGTGAATGTCTGTTGCATTCTAACCATTTGTAGCTCATTATATTCGTTTTTTGTCTCTTGAGCCAGTGCTTTCAGGATGTGATTTATGCATGGGCACATATGCATGTGTCCAAAGGCTTCATCTGCCCTGTTCTATCATTACCTAAAGATAAACACTTGGGTCATTATCAATGAGTTCCATGTTTGCAGAGTGCCTTACACCTAAGAATGGACTGTGCAATATACCAGTACGTTCTGGAATCAACCACAGGTTCTGAATTTTATCATCACAAATGTGATTAGGTTCCACTGTGGGAGAATGAGGGTATTGTTTGGCAATTGTTTTTCAACTTGTTTTAATACAAAAAGTCCTGTGTGATTATGTCATAATAAAAAACTGAAACAGTATTACTTGTCAAGTTCTTTCAGTAAAAAAAAAAACAAGTTAAACTAAGAAAATAACACAACCTAGTATTTACTGAGTCTAATAAACCAGCAAGAACCTCAGACTAGTGGCTTATTTTTTAATTACAAACACGGCATTTATCTTTACAAGAAATGTACAACATGAAAATATACACAAGTCACTACAAACACTATGGAATGACAAAGAAAACAAACAAGGAAACCGATTAAAACAAATATGTTACTTTGCTTTGGTCTATTCACAGTGGCTATACTTTTGAAATATTTGATCTGCTTAAAGATTAAAATATGTTGCAGTGTACAATGTTAGAAATATTTACAAGTGTGTTTTAGTCATGCGCAGGAGAATGAGCAATAAGTGGGTGGAGCTTTGAACGTTTCCAGTACTTGTGTCACGAGACACTGCTGTGATAGATAAAAAGAGAAGACTGAAGAGACACTGTCTATAATCAGTATAATCAGTAAAATAAAAGTTAATAATGTGATCAGGTTGTGAAAAGCATGAAACTGATCGGACAACACCTTGTCCGCATCCAGTCACAGAGCTTCTCTGTCGAACAGAGTGACAGGCAGTGAGGGAGTCCTGAAGGTTACATTTACATGAGAGTTAACGAGAGAACAAAATTACATTTATCGCAATATGACCAAAAAATGATGAGAGTAAACTTAACATGTCGAGATATTTAGAAAAAAAAGTGGTTCTTTTTGGCGTCAGTCTGGAATAGAGAAATGTAACTATTAAGAAGCTACAATAGATGTTATGCAGTCGAGAGTCAATTGAAATGAACAGTAGGGATTAGCACAGTGGCTGTATGCAGTGGAGAACTACTGTAATGAGCAGTAGGGATTAGCACACTGGCTGGATAAAGTGGAGAGTCAACTGAAATTAGCAGTAGGGATTAACACAGTGGCTGCATGCAGTGGAGAGCCAACTGTAATGAGCAGTAGGGATTAGCACACTGGCTGTATAAAGTGGAGAGCCAACTGTAATGAGCAGTAGCGATTAGCACAGCAGAAGAGTTGTGTTTCATGTGAGTGAGGAGCAACAAATTAATTTTTTACATAAATATAAATTATCTGGGAAAAGGAGGATGTTAAATAAAAAGTGACTATAGCAAAGAACTGATTGGCAATTGTTAAAAGTATTCTAACATTCAGAAATCTGTTTTTTTTCTTGCTAACATAAAAGAAAAACATCATAATACCAGATGGGAATTTTCCATGACAATTTTCCATGAAAACACTGCAGAACTACATGAAGAGAAATTTAAAAAACAAAAAAACCCACAGAAAAGCCGTACAAAATGCTGATGGCAAATGATCATTCCATTAGATTGCTTGTTAAAGAATATAAGATATAGCACTGTTAAAATCACAAAGAAAGACATGTTACCACAAAATAGTTTGAGGTGCTATATATGTATATAAAAATATACATCATGTATATTCAATATTCCATTAATATTTTATTTTAAAGAATCAGTTCTGTAAAAACAATTAGAT
>JAOXYF010000009.1:9453626-9471632 GCA_028565775.1 Sternarchorhynchus goeldii
CCCCCCCCCCCCCCCCCCCCACTCTGCTAATGCTTCCCTCCCACACTCCTTATGCCCTCAGCAGGGAGCCTGTATCATCACCACAGTCTCATGCACATGTTATAAAAAAAAGGAATTAGAACTGAGTTCGCATCAGGTCAGCAGGACGACTACAGGATGGGTACATGTATGACTGATGTGTGACTATACATACATAAAGTCAAGGCCGTATATAAGAGAAGAGAGAGAGAGAGATCGGCGAAGTGAGGCGGGGGGGGGGCAGACAGTGTCAGTGTGGTTTGTGCTAAATGAAGTGTGGATAACAGCCTAATGGAAAGGTTTCTACAGTCCAGGGAGAAGTTGGAAAACTTGAGACTGATTGATGCACACACAAAGCTGAGACAACAAGAGATAGAAAGAGAGATTTACAAAGAGACATTATAAAGAAACAGAAAGAGATAAAGAAAATGTAGCATGAACTTTTTTATAGAAGGTAAAAGCAGAGAGGCCAAAGTGTTATTTCCTCTCTCCATTACAGAATCGCAAAAGCCAAAATAACAGGTAAGTCAATCATGTCTAACTGAAAGGACACAGTGGTGAATGAATAAAGCATTAATCTGGCCTTGTTTGAAAAGTTTGCAGAATGAGCTGTAATCAGAGGAGTGAGGGAGAAAGGGCTATTATTACAATAGAGGAAAGGCTGAAGTGTTCCCACAGGGAAAATCCACAAGTTTATTCTATAAACAACTACAAAGTGGGAAAGCTATTTTAGGTGGTACATAGTTTTGGGGGGACTGTTTCAGCTGGAAATTCTACACTTATTGTAAAGCACAGATAACAGATATATTCTTATTTAATTCTAGTTAGGCAGACAAAGTCTATTCACAGCTACTTTGATTTCACAACATTCATAATATTGTGAATCATGTTCATGCAGTGGATGTGGGGTTAGGAAATACCTTTTCTTGTTGAGAAAATCCATTCAGACAGTTTGATGTATTTCGCTTCAGGTCTCAGATCATCTGGTCATGTAGACCTGTGGGTTTGTGTTGTTTTGTGAGTTAATTCTCTCGAAAGGCTTCCCTCCTTGTAGCAAATTATAGGCATCCTAGTTTAAAAAGGATTAATAAATAATAATTCACTAAAAAGGCAGAATACAACAACAGGTGGCCTGCAGCAACAGCGCTGCATTTTAAAATAGTACCAAGCCTGAAAAAGCGAGAAGACAGAGGAGACTTAGAAACATGAATGACAGGCATGTGTTTTACAGCATAGCAAACACACACAGTTATGTTATGGGTAACACTGGTGGTTGCACAGTGGTTCCTCTAACAATGACAATACTTGTGATGAATTTAACAATTGCATGCAGGGGCCCTTAAGAACTGGGATTTGAGAACTTTGTTTTGGAGACTAATGTATCTTCAGTGCCGTGCAAGGGCTGGTGACATGGATCAGAGTAAACAAAATCTAACAGGAAATCTAGACCAGAATCATGCACACAATGGATTGGCTTGTTTCATCTTCAAATAAAGGCTTCCAGAATATCTGGTGTATTTGGGAATTTAGGCTATTACAATGTAGTAAGAAATCAAATATGTGAAGCTCAGTGAATCCAGATGGCTCAGCACAGAAAGCTGCAGAGCTGGAGACACATAAATCTCAGTACACTTCTAAAGGAAATAATGAGGGTAAGACAGTATGATCTAAAATGACCCGGGGACAGGTACTGTAGGATTTATACAAGATAAAGAGAGAGAAAGTGGATGGAATCTTTTTTTAAAGTATGTTAGACATGGCAGTTTGATGTCCTGTCAACTTGCCAAATTAATCTTTATACGGACACACTGAAATAAGCCCTGGTTTTGTCCCAAATACAAATGAGAGACCTTGGCTTTTTTTAAATGCTGTATTTTGGTCTCTCTGTGGACCAGTTGAGTGAAACATAAGCAGTTATCTGATGCAGGTTTGTGACAGGATCCGAGGAGCCCCCTCCTAGCCTGGAGGGGATTATGCTTTGACTGAAAGCGTGTTTGCGTGTGATGGGGACTTCTGCATGTGCTTTAGGTGGGCCCCCATGAAAAGAGTTCAAGGGGCCAAATTCCATGGACAAGCCATAGTGTCAGTGTTCACAGTGACACAGTGAACTCCATAGTATGAAGTAGGTTCACCGTCCCTTTAAGGTGGTAAATGAAAGAGTTTTAGAGTAGCATGAAAAGCATGAAACACTGTCTCTACTGCCAACATCCATTCCCATGTTGTTCTCATTGACTTTTGACAACCTCCATCCAACTTAGGTAGCCACAAAGAGGAATCCTTGAAGGAGAATAAATACCTACTCACAGAACTGAGTGAAGATCATTTAAATAACTTTCTTATTTAGGTCTTACCTCAGTGGAATTGTCTGAGGCAGTGGTGTTTGGCATACATTGCAGTTGTCGGTAGCTAGAAGCAGACAGGAAACTGGTTCAACCAAAATATGCATGGAAAACTGGAGATCCAGTGAAACTCCACTGTTTATAATGTGTACGTGATTTTACATATATATGACTATGCTCAGATTCCACTCATATTCTGCAACATGTACAGTGTGGGCAGTGCAACATGTACAGTGTATAATGATACACCAAGGGTAAGGCTGACCTTTCCACAGCTGTGTATGTTTACCTGTGTGTGCGTGTGTGTTTCTGTATGGTACCATGTATGTTGTCTCTCTCTAGGACCACCCTCTGCAGAGTTACATTGACATGCACATGGGGGAAATCACAGGAAATAAAAAGAAAACAGTAGGAACCCTTCCAGTGCAGCTGTTCCCTCTTTCTCTCTGTGCTCAACCATCTTACGTTCTTCATCTCTCACAGTCAAACCTGGTACGAAATCAGGAATGAAAACAAACCAGCTTCAGTCAGCGTGCCCAGTGCACCCTGAGTAAGGGGGGGGGCACTTTTATGCCATGTGGAAAAACTGAGCTGGGTCACAATCCCCTCCCTCCAGACTGGCTCGCAGCAACTGTGGTTCACGTCCTCCATGGCTCTCCCTGGTGTTCACTCTCAGACCCTTCTAGAATCCCACAGAGGTTTATTCTACAGTCAAAGGCTAGAATTTGAAGGCTCTGCATTGAACACTCTTTCTGGCACCTAGAATTCTACATGGCTATGCCTATTCTCTACAAGGCTCTTTGCACAAATGCTATGGAGTCTGCAAGCCTGAATCAGACTGAATGAATGGGGGCTTAATCAGGTAGTCCAAGGGTAGAGACAAAGCTCCACAACCAGCCACAACCCCACCCCCCACCCCACCCCCAAACTTTTTAAACAATGCATACAAAGGAACATGATTCTTCTATACAATCCACGTGCAGGTAGTGGGCCATTAATGCTAAGTGTGCAAACTCTATGACTGTGTTACACAGGAACCAGAGACAATGGACAAATGCAAGAACACAAGCATTCTTGATCATAAGCAGAAATAGTCACATTGTCCCTGTCCTTCTGCCAAGAGTCCAGAGAGTCCCCTAGTAAGATTGCTCAGAGTGCTCATTAGTGGGGCCCAGGTTCCACTCTGATCAGCACCCTGTCAAAAGCAATAAATCCTACATAAAACAACATAGTCAAAGATATAAACTACATACTCAAACATATAAATCCTACATAAAACTACATACTCAAACATATAAATCCTACATAAAACTATATACTCAAACATATAAATCCTACATAAAACTATATACTCAAAGATATAAATTTGACATAAAACTACATAAACAGTAGCAGACCATGCTAAAGCCCTCTGGGGTTCCACATTTGCCAAAACTACTAAACACGAGCCTTTTTAAAAAGAGACACTCTCAGAAGCAACATGCACATCACCGGTAAAGTAATGGCACTCTTAAGATATTTGACCTTTGAAACCTGCGGTTTCAGGAGATGAGAGGAAGCTGAGTAGAAGCGTGTGAAAAGGGTCATTGCTTTCTTTGAAGCAGGAAAATCAAACAATTATACTACAAGTACGAACAGGGTTCTATTAAAACAAAGGGTCCTCTGATTAGTCTTAGCCTGCAAAATCAATAAAGGCAGCACAGCCCCTTCTGTGAGCATTAGATCCAGTAACATGAGAGGTTTTTGTGCAAGTATGTCTCAGATAACAGTGTGTCACTTGGCTACGATAAATGTGCAAAAGCAGCCAATTCTTTTAGAATGAATGGCTTGAGTTTATTCAGTGAGAATCATTAATCTTTGTCTTTGTGTATTTGTC
The DNA here is from genome assembly GCA_028565775.1 of Sternarchorhynchus goeldii. Taxonomy (NCBI): domain Eukaryota; kingdom Metazoa; phylum Chordata; class Actinopteri; order Gymnotiformes; family Apteronotidae; genus Sternarchorhynchus; species Sternarchorhynchus goeldii. The sequence goes on from JAOXYF010000009.1 coordinate 9,457,860, forward strand.
TGTGCTTAACCATTCTATGATGACGGCATCTTTGGCCTTTACTAAGTGTTTAATTAATAGTTTAAGATAAGAATGACAGAATAGCATAAAACTGACTGGTCGCCTGTGTGATCTTGAACTTTTTTTTGCTGAAATTGCTGTTGCTTCCATGCAGAAGCACACGTCTCTCTTGCTGGATAATAAATGTTAATCTTTGATTGGTCTGTGATAAGGAAAAAACTGTTAAAGGAATGAGCTAGGTTGTGGTGCAGACTCTAGTACATGTATGTTAATGATGTTGTGTGTGTGTGTGCGTGTGTGTGTGGGTGAGAGAGAGAATGGCTGTGAAGAAGATTATATACATGCGCCCAACAGGATCCCCATGGAGTTCAAATCTGAATATATATGTAATCCTCTTACTCAAATATCTTCCTGAAAGAGGGAGAAGCTCAGAGGTAAGCAGAAACTGCAGTCTGTTAGTAGGAGTCAGGGATATGTCCCGTTAAACCTCTTCAGGGTAATCCTGTATCAGCTTCTGGAAGCTAAGGGCAATAAAGCTGAATGTGTAGACTGAATCTGTATATACTGTACTGGCATGCATGTATGTGTACGTGCACGTGTGTGTGTGTGTGTATATGTGTGTGTGTGTGTGTGTGTGTGTGTGTGTGTGTGTGTGTGTGTGTGTGTCTATGGTATGTCCTCTCGGAGGTCAACACCCTGCGTGACGAGTTTGATTTATTTTTTGTGGGATCATCTAGCAAGTTCACTTAATTTGCAAGAGAAATTCTTAGTAAGCTTTTGCCATTTAGTTAGAGGCTCAGAACTGTTTTGCCTTCCATGAACTTTACTGAGAGGTCTACCATCACCATGTCAGGGGCTGATGGAGGTAACACTTGTCACTGTGTGTGTGAATAGTGAGTGAGCGAGTGAGTAAGTGAGTGAGTGAGCGAGTGAGTGAGTGAGTGAGCCAGCGAGTGAGTGAGTGTCAGTCCAAGACTGAGAAAAAAAGATTAGAAAAATATTTACAGCTGTTGTCATTACACTGTTACTCTTTGTTTTCTTCTGGTTTCTTGTAGCCGCCACATAAAATTTCAAAACCTGATACTTTCTTACAAAGCCAAAAACGGACCAGCTTCCTCCTACATGATGAGAATGGTCAAAGCCCGATCCATACCTCGAGCACTTTGAACATCAAGTACAGCTCACATCAAAACACCATGCTTCAAGTCCAATGGTAGACAATCTTCTAGGCTATTCTCTGTACTGGCTCCAAGATGGTGGAATGAACTCCCACGGACTGTCTGGACAGCAGAATCCCTTGCAATCTTCAAACGGAGACTAACGACTCATCTATTCGTAGAGTATCTCAATGACCATTGATGCTGCACTTTCATTTTTCTAACAATGCTGAGTAACTTCAATTCAAGTTACTATTTGTTATTCTTTGTTACTGTATTTATCATTGTTTAATAGAACTTATACTAGGACCAGTGCAGTTCTTGTATTTTAGCAGTGATCTGGTTCAAATGTCTACTGAACTCTATCCTACTTACCAGCTAGGATGCATTCTATGAGTAATCAACGAAGCACTCTTCGTAAGTCGCTCTGGATAAGAGCGTCTGCTAAATGCCGTAAATGTAAAAATGTAAATGTAAATTTTCCAATTTGTCTCATAAACAATCTTCATCAGATACATAACAACTTTCACTGTGAGTTGTTCTGACACTCTATTGTATTAAAGTATGAGCAACACTTAAAAAAACAAATACAAAAACATGAAATTGTGCCTTTTGTTCCCAGCACTGAGTGTGTTTTGAATTAAATCTGATATTGATATTGATGCATAATTGAATTTTCATACCATGTGTTGTTGTTTTTTTTTCTTCTGGGAATTAGCAAAAAAACATTTCCCAGAAAACAGTTCATATGTCCAACTTTAGAATGATGTAAAGAACATGGAGTCTTCATGTGTAAACACAGGTCACAGCCCCACTCTGCTCAGTGGCTGCAGGCAGCGTCCCAGTTGGCCAATCCAAGTTTAATTCTAGTCCACATTCTATCCAGATCCACACTCTGCAGTGCATTTTACATAAGAAAACAAATTCCTGATGTGTTTATGTGTTTTCTCAGTCCTAAAGGTGTATATCGCTTATAGGATCAGACTACCGTGGCCTTAGATTGAGTTATTCCTGACCTCTAGTGGCAAAAAAACGCATGAGCAACAAATAAACTGTAAAATCACAGGCCAATTGGCATATAATAATTACTGTTTGTAATATTCTGTATGAGAATTATTTCAGATTTGACTAAATATCTCTAATAAATGTAACTATCACATGGGACCTTTCACTTATGTTACTTCCACCCTCTAGCGTGTTTATGTGAAGCTAGCATAGTTTCGCCATTATTAGAGAACAAAACTATCACATTACTGTATATGAAAATGTAAAGTAAATATGGATATTATAAACCTCGCAACATTCTTACTGAAAGTGACATTTTCAAACTGAAAACAGCTTAACAGTGACAGCAAACACTTGTAAAATAAAGGAAAAGTATTAGTGAGTATTCAGTCTTTTTTTTTTTTTGAATGTTTACTCTGCTAATTTGGCTTTTTTCCCGAATCAGAAATAAAGGAAAGCTGTCCTATATCAAACCCTACAGAAAATTAATTCACAAACATGACTGCAAAACAAACAGGAGACAAGTGTTTGTTTTCCTGCTTTCCAACTGTGTGCTTGGTGTTCATGGTGCTGTTCAATCTGCTGTAAAGTGTACATGTGATTAAATCAGCCATGATCAATCAACAGCATAGTGCAGACAGTTTTTTTGATTGCTCTTTCGTGCGCTCTTAACTATTTATTTAACCTGTATATGCATTTATGTTTCGATAGATGGCGCCACAAGAACACACCAAAATGATCTTTAACCTACAATAAGTAGAACTGTGTTAAAAGTGTTAGACATGTACCTCATATATGCCCTAAAGGTGAAGAAAATACATTATAAGATGAATCTGTTCTTGGCTCGTTGGCTCGTCATGGTGTTTTGTTAGATTGCAGTGTAATACTATGCAGTTGCATCATAACTGAAAGAATCAAAGCTATTTTTCAGTGAAATGTATTGCACTGTTTACAGTGTATACACTGTTAGAATGTATGAGAAATGTATAATAATCACAGCCTATGGAGGCTGTCCGAATTGAGAAAGAATGGCTTGTGCTTCCATGACGCAGGCGTGCAAAATGAAAGCAATAAAATGACAACAGTGTGTTCTGGTTTTTCTGGTTGAATTATGGCGTCTGTGGTGACAATAAGAAGAAATTATAAATGTACTCCAAAAAAAACCCCACAAAAACAAAGCAAAAATCCCTCTGGCAGGTAAAAGATTTCAACTGTCAAACAGGAGTGACGAGAGTGAGCAGCCTCTCGCGTGCAAGCCCCATCTGTTTGGCTGGTTGCAATGGAAAATGTCGCATGTTGTTTCCTTATTGCCCATGGTAACAAAGAAGGGTTTTACTAAGAATGAAAACGTACAGACCGTGTCAGTACGGGATTAGACGAAGCACAGTGCCCTCTCCGGAGTGCCCTAGGTCTGGTGCTTTCTTTCCAGTCCAAGAGCAGTGGAGATACTGCTCCTGGGCTGGAGGTACTGCTCCTGGCTCCACTCCTACAGGGCCCAGCAGGACCTGGACATCCACAGTACAAATCTAAATGAGGAGGGGTTTTTTTTTTTGGAGGGAGGTTGCTTAGCAACAAGTATGTACTATATGAGTCCCTGCGGTTCCCTTCCGAGTGTGTTTTGCCTGTCGCAGCAAGACGGCCACGAATCCTCTCGTACAGCACAGCCGGACCTTAGCAACCAAATCAGGGACTGATACATGAGGAGGTGAGAGGGCGCCAGTGACATTTCCAGCCCTGTGTGGGAGGGCTCAAGCCCTCAGCCATTCACCACTGGACTGTGACCTTAAACAGTCCCATGAGAAGTTCACCAAGCTCTTTGGACATGGAGGACACTGCATGGAAATAAGCAGAGGTTGCTAGTGTGACTCACAATCAACCCACTTGCTGAAAGGTTGGGTGACGACATTTTGCAAGCAACAAGCAGGCAAAAAAAGGCAGAGAAGAGATAGAAAGACATGTTGTGTAGCTTTCGTCAGCGCTGACTTTGGGAGTCCTGAGCAGAGCAGGTTTTACTGAGCTCTAGCATCCCTGTGAGTGCATAAATTCTGTGGAGGATTTGTTTACCCAGAACTCCCTCAGGCACAGACAGCACATGCCCAGCACAGCCAGTTATTTGGCTATAACAAACTGATTGACAGCTGTGACAGCCCATGAGTGATATTTACACTGAGACCACCATGCTAAATGTGGACACCAATCTACAATGACTCACCCTACACAGGTACTGCAGGAGCTAAATAGCTTTCACACTCTTGAGTGAGGACTGTGCTTCTTTCTGTGAGCCCTCATGACCCCAGCTGATAATGGCTTTACACAAAGACTCCCCACGACTACTTCCTAATTAGAATCAACTTGACTCTGGTTTCAGTGCCTTGAGTTCACAGAGAGGTTTTTATCAGTGAGGCTCACTCAGCCCTGCAGGATGTGTGGAGAGAGTATGGGGCAGTCTGATGGTGTGATAAAGGTGTACCAGCTCTTGCTCTTACATCACTTCAACAGCTGAAGCTTCAGAAATGAGCATCAATCCAATGGGAAGGTGTGTTTAATAGCATTGTGTAGGAGTCTGAGCAATACCATCTTATGCAAGAGTGACCACGTTAATTCAGTCATTTTATATGCAGGCAGATAAAGAAAAGCATAACAAAAACGTATGCCAGTTACTTACTACCAAAGGTTTTTCTCTTTCTGTGGTAGACAGAGGGAACAGAGGAAATTCAACACACTTGCAAAAAAGTGAGTATACCAACTTGTTTCCACCCCATTTCCTTAAACGTCCTATATTATAACCTCGACTTCAGTTCTCTTGGCTTATAGTCTTACACGGGCAGCCATTTTAGCCAACGGCACTTCTGTTGAAATCAGAGGTGAGGAAATCTGATAGGCATTGAACAGGTGATGTGTATTCAGAGCCTGAAGGCAATTCTAAGGTCATGGAGAGGTTTTACTTCCCAAGAAAATACCTACATTTTGTTGTATTGTTATTCCTGAAGAAACCATGATGCAATATCCATACAAGAGCCAAAGGCAAGCACCAACACTGTTGATTGGGATTGAAATTTACTGAGGTGAAAAGTAAACAAGCCCAAAGGTTAAACTTTCACAAGAGGACAGAGTGTTCAACAGCCTGAGAAACTGCGACACACACACACACACACACCCTGCTTTCTGCCAACTTACCCAGCAGTATTAATAGTGTTATTAGCTGTAAAACAATCAGGAACACTCCACACTCATGCCGGAAATAAGCGGATTAGCAGAGTCACATTCACATCCATATTTACCCTGTGTAGTTGAGCCCAGACCTGTGTGAACACACACGGCACTGGGAGATGGAGTGTTCTTCCCACTCAGAGAGAGCATTTCAGAATCATATGTACTGAGAATAATTTCTCTCGGTCCATTTCATCACGGTGACAAGCCTGTCTGAATGGCTTCATTACATGCAGGCCAGAGGCGTCCCACACACACGGTGCTGCCCACCACTTTACAGGCAGACGACCATGTTCTCAAGTGACCAGGAAATGCAGTCTGTGTATCACAGGGGCTCTGAGGAGGGTTTCAGAATGCAAGATGTTTGCTCTTCACAAAAGCGGTTTTAGTGAAGGTGTCTGGATTGAACCTACAAGCACTGACAGTAAAGGGAGCATTTTATGACAGTGATTTATATTTTATGTTATCGAATTTAAAAAATAACATGCTTTTGTATGCATCAACAAAAACTAGATAAAATAAATATTAAGATCAAGACTGTACAATCATCTGAAATAAATACTGATACACTACTGACATCCATGGAGAAGATGCATAGTTGTCAAAAGGAGACTCTGGTACACTACACAGGGCACTGGGGCTGAAGCATTCAGAGTCCCAACTCTTTACTCAGTTTTGAATCATTTAAAACCCCAAAATTCTATTGTGCTTGTATAGATAAATCCACAGCCTAAGATCATGGTTTAAAGCAATTGCTCTCTGCTCTTTAAAGGATTTAACCCTTTGCTCTTGTTTGATAGTGAATTATTTCAAAACAGAGGTGAAGGACAAGCCTGCAAAAACAACAACAACAACAACAACAACAAAAAAAACCAAACACCAACAATGACACATCAAACATTGTCTTACGGTTACTCACAGTTATGAGATGTGTAACAGTGTTCCGCAGTCTCATGTATGCAGCTACTGTGTTTCATCCATTGTCCCTTTATCTAAACACCACTTCAAAACGTGCACCACTTCTAAACGTGTTTAACAATAAACTAAAGCTGAATGGGCTTAACGATCATTCTCAGTTTCATTCACATTCAATCCCTGCCTCTCCTTTGATCTCCATTCTCTCTGATGCTGCGTGCGGTTTCCGTTGCCTTGCCTTTGAATTAAGGCCACATTCAGGATGTATCTGAGGCCCAAACCTGCCCCAGCATGCCAGATGCAATCTCGCACACCCAGTTCCTAGCAGGGCCAGAGACACTGAGAGCATGCAGGCATGGGCTGGAGTTCATATGTTCTCTGATAGCAACGGACGCAGGGGTCTCAACATCCCTTGGGAGGGAGGGGAAAGGTCAGCCAGGCATGTAAATGTCTGCCCGTCTCATCAGAGTGTCAGCGCAGGTTATTTGCCCAGTGCAGTGTATTTGCGCAGCAAATGAATCAAGTGGGTAGGAGAGGAGTGAGATGAGAGGAGTGAGCTAGAGCCAGTGAAGGAAAGGCAGGAGGAAAGAGGGATCGTAGTAGAAACACTGGAAGATCTGGCAACAACTCGTGAGAACTAGAAGTGAGAATGGATGGGGTGAAGGTGAGAGGGACAGAGAGAAAGCGAAAGAAAGCTGATCTACATATCAGCATGGTCCATCTCGTCTGTATGGTGGACATGTTGCCCTGATGTTTGGTGCTTAGCTTCACTGTATTTATACAGAGCCTCTCCTCTCTGTAAAAACACTTATGAAAGCTTCACTCAGAAACATTTACACAATAACAACAATAGACTTGCTGGAACTGATTCATTCAATTAACTGGCAAAACCAAAACAGAACAATACTCTAAACATATATTGTAGTAAAATGATTCACTGCTCACTATTACTCACAATTCCTAGCCATTATAAACCCAATTTGTCACTGTTGTTTTAATTCTCTGAGTCCTGGAAGATGTGGCTGTAATTGCAAAGTCAAGAGGATAATCTCAAAAGGTCAACAGCAGCTTACCTCTGTTGCCATGGTAAACTGGCAGGTCAGAGTTTCTGGTGGTTCAGCGAAGTCAACAGTGAATTGTGTCTGGTTTTGAAAATGCTGACTCAACACATAGTGGGTCTGAACCACTAACTGGGGAGGATCATGATTTACTGATGTTTCATTTTGTCTGATATACCAGTTTCTCAACTGTATGATGTGTTATTAGTCATCAAATTCATCTAGCGGTTAGTAAAGCACTTTCCTTGACCCAGTGGTGGGGTTAATCTGGAACAAATCAGTGTTTTATCCTGGATCCAGAACTTCTTTCTGACCTTTAACATTCTACATCTCTGAGAACAAATGTCATTTCTGACACATGCTCACTGCTCCTAAAGTGCATCCAAGTAGAATATACTGTCCTTCTCACAATTTGTGAAACATCAGGCAAAAAAAAGCTTCCGTTCTACATTAAATGTTGTGTATTTGTTAGTTCAGATTACTGTGGTCAGCAAAGAAAAAAAAAACATAACTTCACAAGAGAAATTCAACATGTAGTGCATTTCAGCAATATTGCTTGAAAGCCGTCATCAAACGTATGAGAAAATATGTCTATCCAGACAGCAGTGAAGAATGTCTGTCCAGACAGTAGTCCCTTTACATAAAGTTCAGTTCAGTATGGTGAGGCTGTGTGCCATAGCACAGGCCATCAGCTGTCATGTGACGTTGTTACCACAGAGACAGAGATCTCTGTTAACGGCTCTGTTGCAGCGGTTCTGACCACTCCCACTCCCCGTTAACCCCACCCTTTGGAACCCACCATATCTAACCTTTCTCCAGTGTTTCTTAGAGGTAGATCATCCATTGTGTTGGTTTTTTTTGTTGTTTTTTGTTGCTTTTGTTCAGTTCTTGATTTTCATGTTCACGTTGCTTTTCAGTAAGTGACCATGTCTTAAAATGTCTTAGGACAGAAATACAGGACTATTCTCTTATCTATAAATAGTGCTAGTTTGTCATATTGTTTGACAAGAGTTGGATTATTCATCCATTTCACTTACAGTGCAGTCTGAGCTTTAAATGAATCAAACTGTTCTTTGACGTTTTAGCACATACTTGTAGTTAAACCACCATACCAGAGGGGGAGCTATATTGTTCCTGGAGCTTTATACCGAGCTCTCGTCAGGTTTGCTACACAGCTGTGTGTGCTTCCTTTTTTCCAGGATCCGGTTGAGCTCTTCTGTGAAAGAATAGTAGAGGGGAGATGTGGTGTCTCCATCACTTTGCCTAAGTAACACATAACTATTTCCATTCATCTTGCGTAAGACGCTGGGCAGGGTGGATGAGAGGCCGTTGGTGTATTCAGCCTCGGAGCTGGGCAGAGGCGGAGGGAGAGGAGGTGCAGGAGGAAGCTCGTTACTGGGGGACACCTGGGCCTCCCCAGGCACAATGTGCAGCAGGCCGTCATGCACGTCCGCCTTCCCGTTGCAGTGGCTGGAGATGGTCTTCAGCTCCATGTGGGTGTTCTTCTTCCGGTCGGGCCGGGCAACAGTGCGGAGGGAGTACTTCCCCCGCCTGCCCCGGACGCAGAAACCCACGTAGAGCAGGACCACAGTCAGCACCAGGCACAGCCCACCCAGGATAGTAATCAAAGAAAGATACATGGCCTCCATGTTCCTCAGGGACAGGAACTCCAAACGTGGGGGCACGGGGCCGGGCGTGGGGAGCGGGCTCTGAAGGGCAGGGCCGATGTTCGGGGTCGTCTTGGCGGGAGGTTCCGGAGGCGGGTCTTGCCGCACGGTCAGTGTGTAGACGACGACGGGGACTCGGACGGCGTTCTCCAGGGCGAAGCAGGCGTATTCTCCACTCTGGCCCGGCTGAGCCCCGATCACCAGCAGGCCGTCGGTGCCGATGCGGTAGCCAGAGCTGAGACCGTATCCCTGTAGCTCCTCCCCCTGCAGAGTCCACTGTGGGCTGGCCAGGTTGGACGTCAGCTCGCACTGCAGCAGGACGTCGTCCCCAGCCAGCACGGAGCGCGTGCGGTGGAGCCCCGACTCTGGAAATAAACACAGTCCTCATCAACGCGACGGAGCAAAGGTGTTACATTCTGAATGTGATATAAGGAAACGCTCCAGTGTCTGCTCACTTTGACTCAGGATTTGAGAATAAACACCATAATTTGCATTGCTGTAACTTTAAGTTGACGAATGTAACAACAGCCAGATTTCTTGTTAAATAGGTTAACACAAGATAACTCTTGGACAGCAAAGAGTATCCCTGCTCCTAACTTCTGGCCTGCTGCATAGGAAGTTTTTTAAAAACATGCATATCAGTACAATGGAAATATAAGTGCAGAAGATGCACTTTATAATAAAACTTAAGCACTCCATTATTCTGAATGGCTCATAGGTAACAGATGCAGTGTTTAAGCAATGAGTCCAATCACTGTTGTACTGCCTGGATGGCTGTGGGCCCTCATGTCTGATAAATACCAAAGGAAATGAATTTTCATACCATCTGCTGCTGATGCCTCACAGCCCTCGTTCCCATTCAGGATGTCTTGAGTCAGATTGGATCTGCACATGTAACAATAACCCATTTAATCCTGGTTAAACCACCATGATCTTGTGAAACGAATTTAACAAAAGTAGCAAAATTAGAGAACTGATAAATACTAGTATACGAGGGTTGTATTTTTTACCTGTCTGTGCGTGAGGTGATGTCCACACATTCCTCCCCATCCCATGCGCAAAAAGGATCCCGCGCCAACACACAATCCAAGCAGGACATGTACCGGCCACATGTGGACAGCGGAAGCTGCAAGACCGCAGAAGGCGAGCCCACGTACACGCTCATCTACAGGTCAAAGGTCAAAATAGATGGACACACAGACACACACACACACACACACACACATCGTTTCATAAGTAACGTAGCCTAATCATTTCAATATGCATAACTATTGTAGTTTCATTGGTTCAGTGACCTGTTTTGAAGAAATGACGATACTGTCCACAGGCTGAGGTTCCTCAAACAGCTGTAGCTCTTCAATAATGTGGAGCTCACCTTCGACCTCCACTGCTCTCTGGAGCCAGCCCTCATCTGAACAGCCAACAACAAGAAACCAAGTTTCAAAGCCTCACCAGTAACACAGATTAGGACCATCACCCGACTTGTGACTGATCCATTTCAGATGGGAGGCAACCCGAAGCACACCTGTCCCAGTGAAGAGCATGTGGTACGTCTGGCCATCCAGAGCAGTTACTCGGTGCACAGCTATCTTAGTGTAGTCCACTGTCCTCCTAAACAGCAGAGGGCGCTGTCCCAGAGGGAGGATCTGCCTGGACATAAGAGGGTGGCGGCGGACGAAGTGCAGCACATCATCCGGTAGGTCAGTGGAGGAGGTGATGCCTCTGGCTCTGAGCTGATCTGTGATGCACTGGGGAACGAAACACAATAAGTAGAAAACCATAAACAACACATTCACAGCACGCTGGAACAGCTTTGCTAATATCAATGTGACCAGTCTGGAATACCATGACCACTGAGAGAATGTCAGCTTTTCCTGAAACTGTCAGCATGTGATCTTCACTTTCTCAGACATGTCTACATTAAGCTATTCTTAGTCTTTAGCACAGGCTGAAGGCACATGTAAGCATGTAAACGAAAAGGCTGTCACCAACGCCTTCTATATAGCTGTCATGGAAGTACAAAACTTTCGTTGATCTGAGAACCAAATTATACGTCTCTATTCTCACAAATTCACACTAAACAGCTACTGAAACTGAATTATCAGATGTCACAAGCCCACGAAGGCGCTCATTAGGAAACGTCAGAGCTTGAAAACCAGCCCCACTTATCAGCCAGGCTTTTCTGCTTGCTCCTAATCTCCATGGCAATGAGCTTTGATGACATGAGCGTTTGGGGCTTTGCTCTCCAGGCACCGCTCCCCTTAGTCTGATCCTGATACATGCCCCGCAGGGCTGCAGCTGCTCCAGCAAACCAAGCCACAGCCGGACACAAGGAATCAGCCAGTTGGCTGAATCAGAGCAGGACGGTAGTGCGTGTGTGTGTGTGTGTATGTGTGTGCGTGTGTGTGTTTGTGCATGTGCACCATCTTGCATTCACACACACACACACACACATACACACACACACTTATTCAAATAATTAATAAAATTGTACATTATGAGAAAGTAGGTGAGACTTGATACTCTTAATACAACAGGAGACACTCATATACCAAAAGGTATGGGACAGGAACTTTCGTGTAACACCCCTTTCTGGATATCCTCCCACAGCAGGATCTCAGGTGGAAATGGATGGTAGAGCAGTAGACTCAACCCATGCCATGAGAACACACCCCACACCAGTATGGACCAACCACAGCTGGGGTCGACGGCTGCAGCACAAGCATCAAACTACAGGGACTCATCGGACCATCCTACATGCTGCCAGTACTGCAGGGTCCAGTTAGCCTCACAAGCCCAGGTGAGGAGTTGTGTCCGGTGTGATGGTGTTAACAGATGTACTCTGACCATATCGCATGGAAGCTAAAGAACGTTGCTCTGATCTGTGGGGCCTCCTGCACTGAAAGTGGATGTGATTTCTGCAAGTCACTTAAATGTTTGCACGGACGCACCCGTGGCCGACCACAGCACAGTCTGCAGAGGTTGGTAATGCCTTCCGTAATGTACTCCCGACACACACGACACTGCAGGTCGAGGAATGTTAAATGCCTGCACAACCTCGAAAATGGAATGCACCATCCATCTCGCCACCATCATGCCATGCTCAAACTCCAATCATTCATGTTGCTTTAACACAAACGCTCAGGCCAGAGTTCGATCTCACTCACAAACCAACACCTAACAAGAACATCCCCTAAGGTAACACCAGTTCATCATCCATTTCTATACTGCTATCGCATGACTTCTGGCTTGTCAGTGTACTTTTTCACAGCAGAAAAAGAGGAGGATTAGGTGTTCCAAATGTCGAATGGAATTACACCAGCAACCAGGTTAAACCTCTTGCTGTGCATGTTGAATAGTGATGAGAGCTGGCTCGTGCATTACTTATTCAGGTTTTTGCAATGCCTAAGATCATGAAGCAGCAGGACAGGCCAGTTTTTGGGATTTAAGAAGAAGCCCAGAGGTAAACCGGACTACGCTGAGATCGGCCTGATTTAAATGACCTCTGGAACAGTACTCACTCCGAGGTGGAGGAACGTAGATGGAGAGCCAGCGGAAATCAGTGTCACGCTGATTATGAATCCAAGTGTTCATATGGAGATAGTTATGGCTAATAACAGATTTTCAGAGAAAGTGAACACCAGTAGATGTAAGCATGTCATATTAGAGTACTATCAACTGCCTCAGTGCCAAGCACTGGACTGGCTCAAGACTGCAAGGGAACGTTGCCTGCTTGTGTCCAGACCATTTGGTATCACAAGCTGTCTTACAAAATGCAGCAATTGATGAACAAGTGATTAGTATTATAGTTAAAACCCAACTGTAGGTTTTACCTATGAAATATCATTTGGCATGATTGTTCTCGTAGATCTCATTGTGCCTTACTCACTTAGAGTCTTCACTCATAAAAAGGTTCAGATGGATTGGTGTTTTACCACTTTCTGCATTACAAAATATTTCTTCATTAGTAATTCATGATCAGTGAAGCCACAAAACACATCTATTCTTTTGATGGTAACATGGGACAATATTATGCTTCAAAAGTTTCAAAGTGTTAACTGCCAGCCAAAATTTCCTTTCATTTTTGGCATTTTTGGACAAATCCACAGAATATGGAATGAGTTAACAGATTTAGTACAAAAATAAAGCCAACTAGTATAGTACCCCTCAGTATCAGCTGTTACAGGAAACTTGTATATCTGGAGAAGATGCGTGCCTGAGCTATGACTTACTGCTGGCAGAAGTTCTGAACTACTTAATGGCTCTGAACAAGTATTTGGAGCATTTAGCACTTATATGTTCACCCATATAAAGGACGTGTTTGTGTATGAGGGATATCCTACCGATCCGGGCCGTGGCTCTGGGACCTTCCCTGTGTACTCGGCCCTCGTGGTTTCACCGTCCTCTGCGCTCTCCATGTAGGGCCCGTCGAAGGCCTCCCGGACGTCCGCCATGGAGTAGCGGCAGATGGCCGAGGCTTTGACGCTCTTCCTGGGGAGGGAGAGCGGCGCTTAGCGCAACTTGACAGGAGCAGGGCGGAGAGGGCAGCTCACGACACAGCGGCAAAGTCCGGCAAACACGGCAGAGAGACAGTGAAGGAGTTAATGCTGCCATTCTTTTGAACGTTTGTGTGGAAGGATTCAAAGCATCATGAAAGAAAGAGAGAGAGAGAGAGAGAGAGAGAAAGAGAGGGAGAGAGAGAGAGAGAGAGAGAGAGAGAGAGAGAGAGAGAGAGAGAGAGAGAGAGAGAGAGAGAGAGAG
>JAOXYF010000009.1:9471732-9501949 GCA_028565775.1 Sternarchorhynchus goeldii
AGAGAGAGAGAGAGAGAGAGTGAGGGTGAGAGAGAGAGAGAGAGAGAGAGAGAGAGAGAGAGAGAGAGAGACAGAGAGTGAGAGAGAGAGAGAGAGAGAGAGAGAGAGAGAGAGAGAGAGAGAGAGAGACAGAGAGACAGAAATGCATGCACTTGTAAAAAGTACTGAATCACTCCAAGCCTGCCAGTATTCACAGAGTATTCTAAGGATCTCCCTGCCTCTGAACCTCCCCTCTTTGTTTCTCAAGGTCTCGGCATGCTGGTGCAGAGCCTCCATAAGCCCTGAGTGTAACCATGGCAACTTGTAAAACGTATTACAGATGTATCAAAAAGTGTGCAAGGGAGACGATGGAAGGTGGTGGGAGGGGGGCGAGAGCGAGACGGGGGCAGGAGAGTGGGACAGGGGCAGGAGAGCGGGACAGGGGCAGACCTCATCAAGAGCTGTGGTGCATAAATCTGCCAAGTAGACAGACAGGACAGAGACAAAGACAGACAGAGCACGAAGACTGCAGTGGAGAGAAGAGAGACGTGACGGACAGAAAGTGAAGTATCAGGAGCAGGGAGGCACTTTGGTTTAAGACTCTGTGTCTGGTTTCCTCTCGAAAGAGCCACAGGAGTTGAAAAACGTGCACACACAGGCTTATGCACCCATGTCCACACACACAAACGCACACAGACACATACACAAACATTCTGATACAGTTCATGTCATGTGATCACAGAAAAAAACAACAAAACAAACAACAATTAAAACTGACCTTGCAGGTCACCTCAAACAGATAATCAGAGCCGAGATGACAAGCTAATACTCCTGCCCTCTCTCTCTAACTGCATCCTCCCTTTTTCCTCCCTTGTCGCCTGAGTCAGCGGACGCCACGCTAGTCTATGTCCATTCGTCCATTTCTCATTGCTCATAAGCTTGTACATGTCAAAGATCACCTCAACCTGCCAACTCATCAAAACCTTCCCTCTCCTGATATCAAATGCACAAAAACACCAGTTCAGGGAAGTACAGAATTCACCTTTGTCCGTTTTTTGACCTTTTTGCTAGTATTATAGCTTGGCTCAACTATTTTTTTTAAAAGGAAGCCAGAAACCAATAGATACAATGTTCCAACACAGTGAAGCAACCAGTAGATATCAGGCCCATGCTACAGACAACAACACATACTTTGCAGGTTTTCACAGGCAAATTTTGTATCAGCATATCTTCCCATCTCCTCCACGAGGTTGACCTGCTTATGAATTAAAGATAGCATGCACTCCAGGCGGCCAGAAAGCCCATTCAGCCATTTTCTGAGGGCGTTTGTGTACAGAGCAGGCACATTCGCTAGTAGCCTTTGAGAGCCCCAGACCCCCGGCCCCCAGGGCCCCAGACCTCCAGACCTCGATACGCCCAGCCCCCAGACCTCCAGACCACCCACACCCCGCTCCGTGACGCTAGCAGAGCACCACAGCGCTACATCCAGCCTAATGGTCTTAGCCATCATGTTCAGCTTCCTCACACAGCTGCAGATTCCACGCAGGAGGTTCACTCCAGACGCTGACTCAAAAAGTCAGGCTTTACCTGCCTCCAGGGCAGGGAGTCCGAGCCAGGTGCCTGGGGCTCGATCTCAGCCTGCAATAAAAGGGCGGAGTCCCGCATGAAGAAGCCCACATGCTTACCACTCAAGGCCAAAGATGGCGTAGAGCATGGTATCGTGGGCCCCGGTGCCCTCCAACACAAAAATGCTGCGCAACACGTTGAAGTGGAACTCGTAGGCGGGCAGCGAACACACCAGGCGAGCCTTCAGGAAGGACGTCCACTTCTTCTGCAGGGTCAGGAGGCCTCCACGGTCTTGCTGCAAAAGCAAAGCAGACTGAGCAAAAAGGAATACACAACACAGGTAGAGAGCCTTCACACGGACTCTCACACACACACCCACACACCACACACACAATACAGGCAGAGTCTTCATACACACACACACACACACACAACACACACACACACAATACAGGCAGAGTCTTCACACACTCACACACACACAGGCAGAGCCTTCATACACACACACGAGCACACACACACAGAGGCTTCACAGACACACCGAATACATAAAGAAAATCAATGAAAAAAAGGCTTGAGTGGAATAAGCGTGTTGCACCCCATTAAGTCCTCAATATAGCATTTAATATTAATCGCATTTAAAGATTAAATATTTTATATGTAGTAGGAATTTACCATTTCCTGTACATGAAACTATGTTCTGTCTTAAGCAAGTGGTACATGAGAGCATATAAAACCTGTCAGTAAAGGTTTACAGTTCCGCTGCTCCTCAGTTTTGGCAAACCTTAAATTGTATTTAAGTGAAAACTGAGACTCAGGCCAAATACACTGCACACTCAAGTGTGCCTCTGTTTTTTTCATTCATGGACGCTTCCTTGGTCTTGGCACAAACACTTTTTTTCTGCTGTCAGTGGGATGGTGAGAAATGAGAACAGATTGGATTGGATTGGATTGGATTGGATTGAGGCTTTTTTTTTTCATAAGGAAGACATTGTACGTTCTGTTGGGGCGGATGGAGCAAATGTAATTTGCACGCTGCCTCCCCAGAGGAGAACAGCTCTTATTGAACTTGTTTCCAAACATCCCAGCTCGCGTGTTCGGCCAGCGTGCAGCCTCCCTTGGGCCGCTGTGTTAAAACAGGCCCAGCACCCTGGACGGCACTGAAGTACGTGAGAACGGCATCTTAAAACGAGCGTACAGAAGAACATGGATCACCTGCTGGAATTATTAGCAGATCTTCTGAATCTCTACCAGAACCAGTTTCTGACCAGTGTTGTCTCAGACCTTTGCGTCAGCACCACCCACATTACCGCCCTGATTGCGTGCAACTACCACTGCTGTGTATGTTCCACCACCCATATAAGAACTGAATGGAGCCCTGTGGTTAGAAACTGAACATTGCCAAATATGATAGTGGGTGTGTCACAAAGTGTTTATATGAATAAATACAACCTATAGTGTAAGAGTCTGCGGCTACAGAGCAGAAACAGTGACTGGTTAATGTCCTATGACTGCGCTGGAACTGGTTAATCTGCTATGACTGCGCTGGGATTGGTTAATGTCCTATGACTGCGCTGGGACTGGTTAATCTGCTATGACTGCGCTGGGATTGGTTAATGTCCTATGACTGCGCTGGGACTGGTTAATGTGCTATCTAAAAATATAATGCTTACAGAATAAAATTCTGTAAGCATGCTGGACAAAAACCTATATATACTTTTTAGTAATTGTGACCAAACAAATAAATATTAACCAACCAATAAAAATATTAAAATAAGCAAAAACATAGCACATTTTGAGGACATTTTATTTACAGAGGACATTGTGGAGGAGAGTGTTTGTCATTTTAGTTTATGGAAAGCCTCATTTAGTTTGTGTTTATAGAGCATTTCACTGCAAGCATGCAGATAATGAAGCATAATCTGCTCATTAAAGTGATCCTGCTGTGTAGGCTGGAAGAGAGAGGCCGTGGGGCCGCCAGCAACCTGCACAGCTCCCCCACGCACGGGCTGCCAGACTCGGAGTCAGAGTCAGCCTAAGACTCAGAGTCAGGCACTGCTCTCCTCCTTGCTTTACCTGGCCCTGCGTCGGTAAATAAATGCACCAACAAAAACCTCATTCTCTTCATTACAGACAGTCATTTTCCAATATGTCCACCATTTTTCACACAATCAGCTGACACAGATCAACCGGTACCCTGTTGGCAACATTATCAGAAATATTCCAAGCTTCTCATCTCTGGTGTGAAATGGGCTTAGAACCAAGCTAAGGCTCAGAGGGAATGATGACCACGCTCCAAAGCCCCCGCACTCCGTCTGCAACTAGCGGCGGAGGCAGAGAGCAGCCGGGTCAATATTTAGCCAGCAGGAGCAGCTGGAGTTTGTAGCGAGCTGATGGGACTTGTAGTTCAGAGTGAACCTGTCACTGCCGATGCGGCATTAAATAAGCAGCCAGCTGCGTCCTGACCTTGAAGGCTGTGCCAGACTCCAAATGGCAGCCACACCAGAGCATCCAACCCGAGGAAGTGAGAGGAGCCTCAATAATAAGCGGAAGGTGCTACCCTGGAAAAGAACTGAGCGAGCGCTGTGGAGGCTCGGCACCAGCGCGAGACACGTCGAGCAAACAGACGAAGCTCCAGTAAATAAACGTGTACCTGCGGCTGTTGGCCCGAGGCTGGCACCGAACTGACGGTAAAGTCCACGGAGCTAGAGATGTGGGGGAGCACCTGGGTGAAATAGGCGTGAGCCACTCAGCAGCGCTGCCTGTAGAGCTAACCCTGTTAGGAACCCTGTGGAGGGGCCACACTCCAAATGAAGAGCATTCTGAGGGCAAAGTGCTTTCCCTGCTGAGAAGAAAATGCTCTGGTGCTCGAGTGCATGCACACACACACACACCGTCCCCCCATACCTGTCCTCCTGTTTCACTGGGTGTGTTTGTGAGTGTGTGTGCGCAAGACCACACACTATAATGAAAAAAGATATTTCTGTTTGAATTGAATTGGTGACCGAGCACTTGAGCAGACATAACAAAGATAGTATTAGATTATTTCACAAATCTAAAGGCGTTCCAGTTATGCAAAGACACGTTCTGAAGTAAAATACCGACTAGCCCCTACTTCATCAGCAGTGTAGACCTCTCTGTCATGCTTTGTGGGGGAAGATGGGCTCCAGGGGTAAGAAACATGTGGCATGAGCGTGAGTGCCTGGCACCGTACCTTACACACACGCGCCACGCGTGCCACCCTGCTGTGGCTGAAGTACGGGGTGTGCTCCTCGCTCTTCTCCGTGAAGAAGAAGTAGACCTTGTCGTCATCGCCGAGCGAGCTGTTCACGCTCTCCCTCAGCAGTGCAGAGCCCACAAAGTCAGCCTCTGTACAGGACCACGCAAACACGCTATTACACAAACATGCTGTTACATAAACATGCTGTTTCACAAACACGCTGTTACACAAACATGCTGTTACATAAACATGCTGTTTCACAAACACGCTGTTACACAAACGTACTGTTACACAAATGTGCTGTTACACAGACGTGCTGTTACACAAACTTGCTGTTACACAAACACAGCGCCGTAGCACAGTGTTCATTTCTGCCCAGCCACTGCAGGAAGTGTTGGCAAAAACAGTCCTGCATAAAATCAGGCGAGATGTCTTGAAAGCGCGGTAGGCAAACAGTCATCATGTAGACATCATGTAGGCAGTGGGCACTGGAAGTCATTAAACCGGATAGGTGTGACAATACACACGAATGTCTATAAATACCCTGATGGAAAAGGTAGAGGAGACGTGTTGGGATGAACTGACCGTGAAGCCAGCGAGTGGGGGCGTCCTCTGTTCTTAGTGTGGGGTTTGGCGAGTTCCTGCGAATGTCTGGAGAGCTCCAGAACTCATACTGAGAGGCCGTGTACATCTGTCCATCTGACACGAGAGGCAGGTCCAAGATTATATAGGAAAGGCATTATGGCACAAGAGTGACTATTGAAAATAGCATAGAAAGGGCACTTTGACCTTCTTATCAGCAGATGTAGTAGATGAAGGTCTAAGTAAAAATGTTGGGGTTAAACTAGGCTGCAGTGCAAATGTACAGTGACTACTGCCTTACCAGCAATCAGGCCAGTGTAGCCTTTAGCAGGGTCATAAGGGCACCTCTCTCGACCCTCCTCAAATGCAGATGAGATCTTAAAATCTCCACTATGCTGAAAATATACACGACACGCATATCATTCAACCTAAAAACCTCTGAGGAAGGCACGTGTCAAGCATACTTAAATATTAGATAAAAAAAACGACCTAATATCTGCAGTCCTACGGATATTACAATTACTTACGATATATGCACACAGTGGACTGAAAGCATGAGTTCCACAAGTATACAAGTGGGTGCTGTTGAACCTCTGCAGGAATCGAATGTGATTAAAACACTCTGTCTGTAATAGGAAATTAATGTGATTAAAACACTCTGTAATGGGAAAAGAATGTGCATCAGTGAGGTGGAGAGAAATAAGCAGAGATTTAGACAAAGGAGTGAAAACAAAGAACTCAACCTTGTTATCTTTCCCTTTGTTCAGACAGAGCTTCTTCTGATCTTCTGCTGCCTCCCAGTCAATCTGCACAAGCAGATCAACAAATTTGTTTAATGTCATCAAGTTTAGGCGATGCATCTCCTATGACTATTTTGAAAAACCTATCAGCACTGATACTTCAAGAATGAAACATGAATTTTTTTTACATTATTCTGACCACACTTTGTTGCAAAAGTAGGTAGTGGCTTTGTATGACTCATAGAGGTAATCACAAGACAGATTAGTGAAGGACACTGAATCCTGAACACAGGGCAAGGTGAAGGAGTGATGCTCACAGTGCGACTGGAGGCGGAGATGTTGGAAGCGTGCAGGGCGTACAGAGACCCTCTGGCACCCACATACAGCACTCCCGCCTCCTCCTCCAACAGCAGGGTACTGTAGTTCAGAGCTGTGTCACTAAAACGTCTGCACCCCCACAGCCCTGAAACGCAAGCACACACACACACACACACACACACACACACACACATACACACATAGAGTGTCAAAAATATAGGAAGGGCCTTTCCAGCAGAAGGTATGTAGAGCAGTTATGCCGATGTTCCTTGTTGTCTTTACAGATATTCATGCTGCTGGTGATATGTTTATGTGACTGTGTTGTTCTGTTGATACTGGATAAGCAGTGCCACATAGCAACATGAACAGACCAACGCACACACACACACACACACAAACACACACACTTCACATCCTTCCTCTCCTGTGTGGGTGCCTCTGGCAGAAACAGCTCTATATGCACTGAGGGACAGATTGCATTCTGCATCCCGATCTTCATTAACTGCCTTCAATCAGCTGGTGGGAGAGGCACGTCAAACAAAGCTGGAGACTGACAGAGGGGAGTCAGCTTCACAGAGAGAGAGAAAGAGAGAGAGAGAGAAAGAGAGAGAGAGCAAATGAAGTGCCTCCCTATGACTCCCCGCTGACATAGCTCTCTCTCTCTCTTTTCCTTCTGTAACACTCCACACAAACACCATACCTTGTAACGTGTTCTCGTAATGTTTCTCCCTCAATAAAACACCTGCACATATCTCGTAAACTTGCTTCAAGCTTTGCTTTTAGACTTCATACACTTATTCTCTAGAGGGGTGTGTAGTATGCGTATGTGTTTGAGGGCAACTTTATCTACAGAACACTGGTGTAACTATTTAACTCAGTCAGGCTTTCCAAAAAACCTCCCTACAGATAATGCAAAACAGGCCGTCAACTCTGATACATCTACTAGCACACGCGCACACAAACATGTGCACTCATACAAACATGTACAAAAACAAACCAAAGATCACAGATAAAGCAGCCCACAACGCAGAAGGAAAAAAGTATCAGTCAGAAGAGAGTCAGCCATTACAACGTGCACCATGCCCTGGGGAATTCAAAGTTCACTGCTCTGCTTAGTCATAGACACAGAGTCAATATATCACATTTAATAATATCAGGTAGTTAGACAAGCAAGTGATAAAACCTGCTTTAAAAAAAATATACGGAAATAGTGTTCATTTCTGACTAACTGAGCAGGAGGCAGCAAAATCAGTGCGAACTGTGGCCTCAGAACCACCTGTAATCAGATAACTCACATTTCCTGACTATATAATTCTACTATGACCTCCATCCTGCAGTAGTAGTATAAAAGAAGCACTTCTGCTCTACCAGAAGTAAGGAGCAATTGAGAGCACCTCTATTGTCTTTTTCTGTGTGACTGTGTGCGATGCTCACAAATAGACACAAGCAGACGCACACAGTTGACACACACCCACATAAACACATGCCCAGCTACATCAGGACACACACACACACACACATACAATACGGGCCAAAAAGGAAGATGGTAAGCAATGATTCTCTGGGTAACCTGACAGAACTTTGCTATACCATGGGACAGCAGTTCAAAACAGACTTTCAAACTTTGTGAGAACTATTTAGACAGGAAAGAACTGTACTCTGGCAAATGATCTGCCCTCCACATTCTCCAGTCCAGCTCCTTTTGGAAGAACTGCTCGACTGTTCAGAAAACACAGCATATACCTCCATGTTAAAAACTGAATGTCTAATGGCTTGAAAATTCCATAGCAGCAACATAGAATTTTTAAATTCAGAAAGTAAGCAAATACAGTTTAAGAATGAGTGAGATGGAACCATTTGTTCTGTGTTAAACATTTGCTGATTGTTGCAGTTTTATAAAGTTAGTGTTGCTACCAAACTTATGGTCGATATTTTACATACACATATTATAAAAAACACTGCCTTTTATTAGTTTGCCATGTAAAATAGATCAGAAGTATTACAAAGGCAGTATTTAAGTATGATAAATGAATTCTAACCAAGCCTAACCACTCCACGCTGTGGACACAAGACACGGGTTAGTATCTTTCATTGTGTCACAAAGCAAACAGACTTCAAGGAACATGTAATGATGTCATCACAGACAGACACCCTACACAACCAAAACCTCCCCTACCTTTTCCCACTCTAGAAAGGCTGGTAGAACTGGGTTATACAGTGCAAGATTTTCAGTTTCTAAGATTCCACAATGAGTAATTGCTGTCAGGCTAGAGAGTAATCCAGTCCCTGTGACTCATAGAATCAGGTGACACAGGTGAGACAGACAGTACCACCCCCACACTACACCCCACCCAGCCCCCAAATACTGCTGAGCTCGACAAAAACCAAGAAAACCTTCCATCTTCAACACCACTTAAACCTGCTCTGCAAACACATAAGGAGCCACAGTCTTGAAATATACATGGAGCCAGTATCCATTCGCAGCTAAAATGTCTGCATATTGATTACAATCTCAACATACCAGTTTCTTTAGCAGCTTAGTGTGGGTTTTAAATATGACACTCCTCACCCATCTATATACACATGCAAAGCTTTTAAAGCGTCACCTCACTGCCTGGTAATGTGAAAAGCTGCCACTGTTAATTAGCTAATCAGCATGAGGTCCAAGACTTGATTCAGTTTGTCAGTATGGAAGACCGTTGTGAGTTCATGAGTGTGTGTGCGTAAGTGTGTGTGCCTTTGTAATAAAAAAAAAAGAGTTCCAGGTTAATCAATGGTAAATAACACATGTTTTTAATTAAAAACTATACATTTGTCTAAAAGTAAAAAAAAAGAAAAAGAAAAAAGTATTTTAGAGAGAGAAGAGAAAGAATGTTCCGGATTAATCATTGACCGATGACAAACACTTTCCACTTCAAATGTGTCACAATATAAGTATGATTTTAAAAGAAAACTGAAAAACAATTCAAAATATGAATTTTAGAGAGAGAAAAAAGAAAGACAACGAGAAAGCGAGCGAGAAAGTGAGCAAGTGTGTTTGCGTGTTGTCAGAGAGGAGTATTTAGTTGGTACACATGTGGGCTTTACCTGGACTGGACCATCAAAATACAGCACATTATGCACTGACATTTCCTCTAAACATTTTATTCATAATCGCTCAGTGACCGGGCCCTTAATAATTAACAACTATAATTATGAATTGCACACGTGTGCATGTTTTCACACGTGCGGGTGTTATTGCATTTATTTTTAGAAGTCCTGCTGGACCCTGTGTTTTGTTTCTGCTGTCCTCCCTCTGGCAGTCGAGCTCTTCTCTGAGTACTGCTGTGTGGACCACTGCCCACTCAGACATACCAAATCCTGAGCTAGACTAGCAGGAACTGGGGCTGCCTCAGATCGTCTGGGCAGTTTAGCTCGGCTACTTCTGACTCCACCCAGCACGAGGTTCCTTTTTGACTCATGTTTAGTAAAGCCTTGGGCTGACTGAAAAGTACATGCTGGTATTAACTATGAAGACCAAAAGTAAACACCCTCAATTTGCACAAAGAGTAACCAGGGCCCTCCCACACAACTATATGAGAAGAGCAGCCATGCCAGACAAACATTCTCACCTGTGAGCAATAAGCTCAAACACTAATTCATGCTGTGACAATTTGGAAATACTGATAAATCTAACATACCCCTTAACAAATAACAAGTTTTATTGCATGCATTGAATGTCCTGCCCATTCTCAGACGTTCCAGAGTGTTTTGTGGGAGTTGATGAATCGCAGGGTTCACATGATCCAACGAACATGAATCATTTTGTTCAAAATAATGTGTGCCAGCCTTTAACCAAGTCATATCAGGGCCTCAGAAATGTATTATATCGGAAAACAAACTGCAGTGGTAATATGCCACAATATAATCACAATACAATATTTTCTATGTACTGTGCAGTCATACTGCTGACTGTCTGAACTGAAGAAATTGCCCAGGCTGGGAGAAACCCAGAGGGACAAGCTCAGGACTCTCCTCATTCTGCACCCAAAATGAGCTCTTCCTCTCCACCAAGTAGTTTCATTTCACTGTACTCAATCTCAGGTTTCCTTCCTCGGTTGCACAACCTGCCTTTTGTCAACCTTCTCTTTCTCTCCTTTCTTGTATGTTCAAATCAACAGTATTGACAAAGCACTGCAATTAGCTTAAGTTAGTAAAGACTGTGTAGATAAAGAAAATTATACAGCTGTGCGATACCACAGTATTCAGTATAAGGTGCATATAGCTAATATTGCAATACAATAACATCATACTGTTACATAAGATATCTACTGTCTATATCCCTGGATGAACCCCTTTCCCTGACTGAACCCCCCCCCCCACACACACACACAATTTCACTGCTCATCGGACTAATTGATGTCCCTCTTTCCTGCTCAGATCAATTATTAGACTAATTGATCTCCTCTTATCTCTGTATGCAAGGTCACTAAATGAAATGAGTACATATGGGAAGTGGAGCAGGCCAAAGCCTGGCCTACCTCACTAAACCCCGTGTGATGCTTTTAAATGCTGGATAAGTTGCTAAGTAACTCAATGAATAGATTTGTCCATGACTGCCACAAAAAGATTGAATATGCGCTGCAGGGAGGTCTGCTATGGGGGAGAGAAAAGCAGAAGGGGTGCCCAGTGTGGGTGGACCCGTGATAGTAAGACAAGATTACGTGCGCACATTTGCATACAAATACCCACGCGCATACAACCACACACTCACACACTCACACACTTACATCAGCTCTATCATCACTCACTGCTGAAGGCAAAGAAACACGCAAGCACATCCTCAATCAGCTACAAACGTCGGCGGAGTGGCGAAAGCTGGAAAGCCAGTTCAGCTTTGCCAGTTGCGTTGCTGAGCCAGATTCAAGGGGTTCCAGCACATTCTCCACGAGAAGAGGCAAGAGAAGCAGGCCCGAAAGCAAAAGGCAGCTCGTCCTGCTCTCTGCGCTCTTCAGAGAAACCCCTGGCTGCCGTTGCCCTCTCTGGATGTGGCGTGAGCCTTCCAGAGTGGCCGGGCCACGGCAGGCCAATGCTCAGCCGACCCTTCGCTCTTCATGCACTTAAAAGCTCGACACCCCTCCTTCTCCGCAGCTGGATCCACTGTTATTATTGGGCATGAATTTCGATTAGACAGGATTATCTTCAAATAAAAAAAAAAAGCTGTACTATTTGTACATAAGTAAGGTGAAAGCTCACTCTACTCAACCTTGCCATACTGTTACTCTGCATCTGCCTTTCACAATACTGCCAAAAGAAGCCTTCAGCAGAACAGGATTATCCAACATAAAGCTATACACACAGAGAGACAGAGTGTACCTGTCCTTTCTTTGCTAACAGATTCATGCATCTATTGGCACAGGGAGGGCTGAGAGTATAAGAGAGGGGTCTGGAAATAAGAGGCTCATACCAGTGTAGAGCACTGTGGTTCTGGGAGCCATGTCCAGGTCCAGAGGTGGTCTGAAGGGATAAGCCCACAGGGCGGACATGCCACAGAGCAGCTGCAGGCAGGGCAGCCATGCCACATCGCTGGTCATCTTCATCACTGCAGCTTCGCCCAGGAGGGGTGAGCACCTCCACCCCCCCCCTCGTCCTTCAGCGCAGCAGGGGTCACTCCTCTCACTTGAATACAAAATGCACGCTTTGATGATCTCTCTCTTGTCCAGTGCGAGGTCCCGGAACACTCCTACCTCATTGTACTTCTTAGAAGCGCAATCTGAGGGAGAAACAAAATAAATAAAACACAGAAACCAACCAGAAGGTGAGTAGAAACCCAGGACAGCCCGGGAAAGCCCGGGACACACTGAGGCTGTTCTGTGCATGAGGACAGGCCGCTGGGTGAAGAAGACCCATAGCAGCAGTTGCAACTCTAAGCAAGGGGAAAGAAACTCATACAGGCCAGATCCTCAGACCCTAGTGTGTGACGTTACGTGAAATACCTTAAAAGGGCATCGCTGCAGAAAATGCTGCTTAAAGTGCCACAAATTTCACTGAATTTCACAGAAAATGTTTGTCATGAGTGCGCAAGAGAAAAATCAGAGGAGAGAAAGTTAATGTTCTTCAATACCACTGAGAGCCTGTGTTATAATACGAAGAGGAATTATAAAATGGTTATGCCAACACATCCAAGTGTGCTCTATAAACACTCAGATACACACATGCACAGGTGAAGGGCTTATGGCAGTGTCTGTGTTGTGTCCAATGGTGCTGACCAATATGGCCAATAAAATCCCTTTCTCACTCTGTGGAAACTTCTGTTGGTAATAAGGTGACAGATAATGTTTGATATAAGTGATAACTGAGAGCTGTGAACCAAGCCACTATTGCACATTCCCCACCTGCTCTACACAAGACTGCAGCTAAAGAAATCCATTCAGAGGGTTTAAGCTAACATGGAACTAGAAGAAAAACAGTATGTAGCAGGTATGTTTTTTTATGGCAGAAGGTTCAAGTTTATACTGGAAATGCTAAACGTATTCAGTCGTTAACAGGTACTATAACATTAGTTTCACTATTAAACATTTAAATTTAAAAGAATATTGCAATAAAATAGTCACACGTCTAGTAGAGTAACAGTTTAAATTTCGCTGCATTATTAAAAATGGTAGTATGGTTTTTATAGATAGAGGTGAAGAATTTCAACCTTATGGATATACATACTGTTTTAGCACTGTTTTTTCCTTTCAGTACAGATCCATTTCTCTACAAGTCTCTCTCATGCATGTCTCTTTCTCTCTCTCTCTCTCTCTCGTTCACCAGGGAGGGATATGTCCATCAGTGATGGCTACTTTAGAGAAAACAGGCTCTGGGCAACACATACCCCCAAATGCATTTTGTGTGATGTGATTTAGAGGGACAGTTTCTCCCCCCTTCTATAAACACTCCAAAATGCTCCCTTTCTTTTTAAGATAAACACACACTCACTCACCCTGTTTCCATTAAACAAGCCTGCACACTAGATGAGCAGTGTTTTCTTTTCCTTCCAACCTCATTCTCTCCCTAAGAGGCCATGTGCCTATGGCTGCTGCTTACCCCTCAGTCTCCCTCTCTCCAAATCCCACAAAAACAGCTGTGCCATTTATGCTGTCTTCCTGTACTTCTTTTTTTGGTCTCTCTCTCTCTCTCTCTCTCTCTCTCTCTCTCTCTCTCTCTCTATCTCACTCTCTTCTACTCTTTCTGGCTCTGCCCACCACCCACACACACCTGCTGTCAGCATTAGGCTACAGGAAAGCAGCACGGGCGAGTCTTGTGGTTCAGCATCGCTCTTAGACTGATCACAACTGCTTTCTGCTGCTATGCTGTCACCATGACAACAGTAGGGGCATCACAGCTGGTTCTGAACTCGGAGGACAGGTGCACTGTAGCCAGTGTGTAACAGGAGGCTGCATCTCAAACAAAACAAAACATGCTGAGGGCCCAGGAATTTAAGTCTGACAATAACAGCCTGTAAATTCCTTCCCACTGTGAAGTACAAACAAGGTAACTGCTCTAATGCACATGAAAGCTGCATGGCCTACGCACACACAGAGCTAGACTGTTATTAAAGCAATCAGGTTATATGTTTTGCAAGTAGTATTCAAACTGCCTTCTTATTGTGTAATAGTTTCACTAAAAGAGCCTGACACAAAGGCAGGGCCAGCCTATAAGTGGATGAAAGGAACAGATGAAGTTTTGATAAGCAAATTGTATTGTTTTTATAGCTGAAATGCATTCAGAAATTATATATATATATATATATAACTTACACTATTTATCCATAAAGCGTATACAGATATGCCAGTATCTGGTATTAAACTGCCCCTTTTGGGAAATAAAGCGAATAAAATCTTGTTTCCTTTGTACTTTAAATCCTGCTCATCAACGGATATTTTATTACAGAACAAGTCAATAAACTCTAAACACGCAGCGACTATCAGCTACCAATTACGCACTTCAGTGATCTCAAATGATCATAAAGAGAATGAGAGTGAGATATAAAGACAGTGTGTGTTTAGAGAGAGAGAGAGAGAGAAATGATGCCAGTTCTACAAAAGGCTAAAGCTGCCTACATTCAGTTCCCTCACCATTGCAGGTAGTCTCCCAGCACCTCCCCAGTGTGAGGGAGCAGAGGAGAGGTCTTAGGAAAGTGCGCCTCCTCGAACGCCCACCGCAAAAGCCTGCAGCACTGGCACTTTTGTACGTGCAGCACATACCCTGGCACCCGACTGCACTCAGTGTGGTCATCTCAAACAGCCCTTCAGGCCAGGGTTGTGCAGAACATCCATCTGTCAAAAGCAGAGAAGCCTGCTCCATGCCATTCTAACTCTTAAATGGATGTGAAAGGTTACAGACAAATCTTAGGAACAGTCTTAGAAATCTTAGAAACAGACTAGCATGCTGACTGGACATGGAGAAGGACTCACCTAGAGTCTAATCAAGAAGTCAACAAGTGGGATTAAAAGAAAAAAAAAACTTGCAAATTTGAGTGGAGTATGTGAAGATAGAGTGGGGTATGTGAAAAGAGAGTGGGGTATGGGAAGAGAGAGTGGAGTATGTGAATAGAGTGGGGTATGTGAAGAGAGAGTGGGGTATGTGAAGATAGAGTGGGGTATGTGAAAAGAGAGTGGGGTATGGGAAGAGAGAGTGGAGTATGTGAATAGAGAGTGGGGTATGTGAAGAGAGAGTGGGGTATGTGAATAGAGTGGGGTATGTGAAGAGAGAGTTGGGTATGTGAATAGAGTGGGGTATGTGAATAGAGTGGGGTATGTGCTAACAGCTCAGTTGGATGCAGGCTGGATCCAAACTCTCATGCATATTTAACCAGCTGTCAGTCACACTGCACATATTCATATTCCCTTTAAAGGTCGGTCCTCAATCATTCAGAAAGAGCTCATCATAAACTATCCACAGCTGTCCCTCAAATCAGGACTACTGGAATCTCCTATACTGACACTGATATGTTACAAATAAAAGAACCATATTAAGTTACAGTGTTACAGTGTTACAGTGAAGCTTAATGTACATCTAAGGGTTATTCATGGTTGGACTGCAATGGGTCTATCACTAATTCAGTCATTAACTTTAACAGGGTAGAACAACTAAGGCTCTGTAACACTAGACCAATCGCCACATGAACAATATCTTAAATAAGGGACAGAAGTACAGTTTATTTTTGGTCCCATTAATCTCAGCTCTGCCTCAATCTCCATTCTACATATAGTAAAAAAAACAATGAGTTAGTTGAAAAACAAAGTTTGCATTGACTTTGGTGCCAATCAACAAAGCTGGCTTTGACAAGTCCAAACCGCATCATTATTAAAGACTTTGCTCAAAACTAAGCAATGTTACACATAATTGTTTTCTTCCATATATAAATGCCTAAAATAAACGAGTCACGTCTCGATTTTTAAAATGACACTAGGCTTGTTTACTGACTCGGTAAATGTGAATGGCAAAGGGGAAGGCTTGTCTTTTTCCAATAAAAGATGAAAAAGGACTCTGATGAATTATAAATGAAATTAATGGAGAGCGAGGTCACCTTAGTAGAGCCTTGGCAGACAGAAAAGCATCAGTGAAATCTTTCTGATTCTCTTTGTAGTGTTCTCATCGGTGAAATATTCTCCCAAACACGGAGCGCATTCTTAACCTCAACTATTAATTAAATTCTGCCCCTTTCTGTTACCTAGATGTAACCATACTTAATTCCCTTTTTTGAGGAGGAGTTAAAATAACTTCTGAACATCCCAGTGGTTTAGTGGTGCCCACTCAGGAAGATGAACCAGGACACCTCTAAAGCCCCCGTAACTGTATAACTGATTGCTTTTCCTTATTTTAACATGAAATTAACTTCATGTTTGAAGTAATGCCTACATCGATACTGCAATAAAACCGATTTTAAAAAACAGACCTAAGGACGTATGGCCTTGCACTTCAGTATTTTTCCTGCTCTAACGCTTTCAACTCATCACCAATGTCACCATTTCAGCAAGATGTGCCAGACAAAATATGTACAGGACAATGGGTGACTGGGATTGGATTAGGAAACCACTTCTGACAATGTCAGTTGTCTGACATTGTCGTACAGAGCTGCAGAGCAGGACAATACTAGAAGGGAACGGTGATTGTTACGCTTGTGCTATTTGTCTTACTAATTTATGGATTTATCCATGTGAAAATCTGGCAAGTTACGTTCTCTAAGAGCAACATAGATTACATGCAACACCTTAGTAATGGTCTTCGCTGGTGCTCGTTTCAGGTTAATAGACATCAAAGGAATTAATAAAATGCCCAATGTATATGATGATCAAGGATCACGTAGTAAGTGCAGTAGCCTGACTTAAGGAATCATTTGACTCCACTGCAATGGTGATACTTTAGCATAGAAGCAGCCCCAGATTTCATCCCAAAATGTATCCGAACTACTACATTTTATTCCCATAAAACATTTACCAAGAAAAATTATCAATCAATCACCAATGCAGGATTTGTAGACTATCTGCTTTTATAATCTATACCGAAAGAACTGTCCGTATCGTAGCTTACAATATCCACCAGACAGTCCGTATTACTTGAATCAGTTCCTGTATAAATCAAGCGTAGGCTAGCATGGGATTAATAATTAACGTTTCGTGTCATGACTATAGGTTGAAGGGCGATCGGTAACGCTCAGCTTCAAAAAACCTTACCCTACACTTTCGGTTAATTCTATCGTTTAATAACTTCACGGAACAACATTCATAAGATGCTCAGACAGGATGAGAGTCAACAGAGTTGTCTGCCATCTGGTAAAGCATGAATTAAAGCAGTACCTAAAGCCTAAA
Organism: Sternarchorhynchus goeldii; assembly: GCA_028565775.1. Lineage (NCBI taxonomy): Eukaryota > Metazoa > Chordata > Actinopteri > Gymnotiformes > Apteronotidae > Sternarchorhynchus > Sternarchorhynchus goeldii. The sequence continues at coordinate 9,488,973 of JAOXYF010000009.1, forward strand.
GCAAAACATGGGTTACATTTTCAGTTTATTTAGGACAATGTTGTTTTGAAAACTTGTTTGATTCCTCTCCAGGTCACTATTTTCTAAATATTTATCTTCTAAATATTATTCTATCTTGCCAAAAGTAAAATATGTAAACTATGACTTTACAATGCATTTATAGTACTGCGGTTACCTTGATGTCGTGGTATTTTTCACCTCCGTTCAGTTCAGCAGCCAAAAGTCCAAAATAAGAATTTACATCGAAATGTAGCTCAACCAACCCTAGATCTGAAGCGAAACATTCATCTCTGCCGCTCTCCACCGAGCTATTGGCATGTAAGTCATCGTGACCACCAGGTAGCCGAACTAAACACGCCCTCTTGCGCAACTGCAAGTTGTATCTTATGCTACTGATTAATGTTTGCAGCTCATTCAAAAGTTTACAATGGAGGGTGGGCTTGATTATAAATGTCGTTGATCATGGCATTATATGAATACGCATATAATCAGTATATTTGTACATGAAGAGGTAATAAAAATAGCAATATTAAAACACTGTACCTTCTGTGCCTTTCGGACAGAAGTCCTTCACTGGACTTCAATGCACTTTGCTTGCACAACTGACGGTCTGTTCTAAAGATCCTATTTGTCTAGGGATCTTATGCGCTACACACTACCTGTATATCTTTAACTACACTGTAGGTATTTCCTGGGATATGGCTTCAAATCGCGCATGTTTTTTAATGTATTTCAGTAAAACAATTCTTGAAAATATTCTGCGTACAGATCAAATTATGCGTTAGTATAAAAGAACAAGCTTTTATCAGATATTTATCTCTATCAGATCTTTATCGATCTGAGAACTGGGATAAGTAGAGTGGAGGGTTGTGTCGTCTCATCTTTGCGGTTACAGGAAAGGTTTTACTGCCTTGTGAAATTATGAATCTATTAAGAGTAACATCCTTCACAGTATTCTTGCAACAAGCGCCGTGATTTAAAAAAAACACAAACACGCATTTACTACGGCTTAAATGTTACGGTGTAACATTTAATGTCATTAAGATACCAAACACTATGTATTAAGTCGTGTTTAAAAAAAAACAAGCATAAAACAAAAAGAATAAACATTTGGCTAGATTTTTAATAATTGCATCTTTACCACCTCCTTTTGGTTAGAAGAAGACAGTACAAGAGAAGTCATGTGTAGCAGTTCAGCAATGTTGACGGTACTTAATTCGATGTCATGACACGTTTGAGTCTATTTTTACTGTTTGTTCATAACTTCTGTAAACCATACATAGGAAAAACATTTCTTAGTGATACAAAACAACAAATCTTTCGATTCTGGTTTACCAATTAGCCCCTGCACCCAAAAAACTTACAGATGAACTTAAAGAAGTTAGTCAGACCAAACAAATAATGATCTATTTGATAAAGTGTACCAGACCATGGAGAACACCATGCTGATACATTTGGTGTGCATTACATTCTATTACACTTTCATGAAGCAGCATTTAATGCAAAATCTTTTATTTAGTTTGAATAAATTTGCTTACAATTCCCCAGCCAAATAAAATGAACAAATTACTGGTACACAACTACATGTGTTTTTCAAATTCAAAACTGATGGAAGAAATCCAAGTTTCTTAAAGACAGTCATAGAAAATACATCAATTTTAACAATTTTTAATGGGACACTTCAATCCTTAAATAATATTACATTATAAATGCAACATTTTAGTAAAACCTTATGCCATATGCAGTGCCTTCTCAAAAAATTGAAAGCTGATCCAATAAACAATTGCCAGCGTTGGTTAAAATTGGAATGAATGTACAAAGTATTTGGGCTATTATTAAAACATTCGTTTCTAAATGTGACACAAGTGCTTGAAAATGTATCTTCATGTCAACCATTATGTTCCTTATGATGGCAATTAGTTTATTTGTAGTTTTTTTGTTGTATGTTTCTTTGATGAGCTGGTATACAATCTATAAGATTTTGTTTTGGATTAAAAAGACAGGTTTATCATAAGCAGTCATGCCATCATCTGAAGACATTTAACTGACATTTTAAAAAGAAAAACACAGAACAAGAAATCTGTGCTGTGTACATCAGTCACTACATGGAAACAACAAAAAAAAAATCAGTAAACATTTAACTAACATATCAGATAGCAGCTAAAAGTAAGAACCCTGAGCAAATGACAGTGTATATTGAATCAACAAATCTATCATTACTGCATTTGTTTGGCACCAAAAGAAGAAAACCCCTCCTATTCCAAGACAGTAGTTATCAGTGCCATGCTTAGGAAAAATGATCCCTCTCAATGAGAGACTGGATAAAGGAGAAGCCCTTCTATAAGCTTGTTATGGCAGTGAAGTGCATCATGCTTGCTATACAAAGGTGCTAAAAGGCACTTTCACTATATACAACCTATACATTTCCTGCGAGTGGCACACCTTGCACACTACACATTCCTCATAACCAGCTGTTTTGATAATACTGGAAATTATCCAGATTATGTATTACATTACTCAAAACAGTGAATATGGTTCACTGGTTGTTTGCAAGATAATTGTGAGAAATTCACTGAATTTCCAAGGAACTCCTGAATTCCCACTGAATATCCATGGATCAATAGGAACAATGATAATCATGTATGGTGTAATGACCAGAATGCCTCGATGTGGGCAAATAAGCTATTCCTTTCAAGACTGCATTTGTCTACTTCTATGACAGTAACTTTTCAAGTCTCCTCTGTACCCTTTATAATCCACATTTCCTCCAGATCTCCATCTCTTTCCAGAAGCTCTTCATCGTTAAGAAGCAGTTCTTCATCTACATTCTTCTCCATTAACTCAAGACCTCCCCCCCAGAGCTCTTCATCTACAGGTATCTTATGCTCCTCCTCTTTTTCATTTTTATCATCCATTGTTGCCACACATTCTTCCTCTTTGATATCCCACAGTACTTCATGCTTTTGTCCTTTCTCCTCATCAAGTTCACCAGCACTTTCTTCTTGCTCTTCAGTACTCTCCAGCAACACTTCATCTTCCTCTCCCCACTGCTCCTCTGACTCATCACTCTCAGAATCTCCACTCTGAGGATTCTCTGTGGTCACCGTGGGCTGTCTCACTTGACTAATGGGCACTTCATCCTCAGGAAGAGGTTTCCAGTAATCATACAGCTTTCCCTGAAAAAATAAAAATAATAAAATGAATTTTGATTCTATGACTTACGGTGTGAGAGACATGGACCAAAACGCAAAATGGTGTGCTATAGCGCCACCATCAGGCCAATGTGGGTCCCTGTCTGTAGTTCCCTCTTTGCACACCTGCTGCACCTTTTTACCAAGTTTGGTGTTTCTGGGCCTTATGGTCTAGGCTGCTGTATGCGTTTTACAACCTGAAAAACAATGATAATAAGAAGAAGAAGAAGAAGAAGAAAAACCCGAGCGATTACAATAGGTTTCCCACACTATGTGTGTGAACCCTAATTATCACCATCATCACCCAATGCCTAAGAACATGTGCTTATTTTAAGGTTTAAAAGCATCGCCAATTCTTTCAACAGCTTGTAACAACTTCAGTGTTCTGCAATTACCAAAACAGTTCATTCTTGCTGTCAGAGCCTCCAAAATAACTCCCCTATCTGAGGCAATTTCAATTGTATTTTACTGTATTCAAGTGGAAGAAGCTTGACTGACAACAATACTCCAATGACAGCCATCACATTTGTGATATGCCAGACCAGATATGTATGTCAATCATTGCAATGAAATAACCGTACGTTTTAAATACAGTCTTTCTTTCTCAAAAGCAGTGATTACACTTCAGCAGTGTGAAGACGTAAAAAGACCTGGGATGGTGTGGCAGCCCACAAATTAACTGTACTGATACATACCTGATATACTTAATTCCACAGTGTAGATACAACGAACCACTCTTCAACAATACAGGTGTCAGATATCTTACATAACATACTTTTGACATAAGGCAAAATACACTAGTTCTATAAGAAAGGTTATACCTCTTGGGGTCTTGATCTTAGGAGGAGCACCTGCCATCTTGTGTATATTCTGGCAACAAAGTCTTTCACCTGAAATGGGTGAAAGAGAATGTGTTGATTACTGGTTTTAAGATGTGTTCATCAGGAAAATAAGATCGATGTGCTGGAACGTGCTGTACCTTACTCCTGTAAAGCATTTTTTCACTTTCCCTGATGTCACACTTAATGTGTTTTTCCAGTTCTGCAGACAGCAGCTGCAGTTCATTCTGAATGACAGACAGAAAGGAATATACAAATGTATAAATAAAGGGACTATAAAAGAAACTCCGTGTGCCAGTCCTCACTATTCATACTAGAGCTGCTTCACACTTACATTAACTACACAAACTCTGCTAGAGGACAAATCTAATCAAATATATATGNNNNTATTCACTTTTATGAAAGCAAGACAAAGTTTCAGTAGTATGCCCTCCATCCAAAAAGGCTGATACTGAGGGAGGGTACTGTTGCTTTTACAAATGTCAGAAGACAAGCTTTTACTGTTCAGAATTTACAGATCACTAATGTCTTTGTGTCCAGATGACCAGAGCTGCCATTTCACTATGGCACATAAAAACTGACACTGATACTTTATATTCCAGAGGACATTCTCAGGGCTGATTAAAACCCACGATATCGGTTCTCTTTCAACCACCAATCTCACAGACGACATCTTTCCTTCTAATAAACACTTACTCTCTGGGTTGATGGTAAAAACTCAAAATTGGAGGCTTCATTGGTCAAAGCCAAAAGGCTATAGCAGAGGTAATATGCCTAGAGAAAAGAGGCAATTCATGAGTAATGAAACCGCAGCAAAACCATTACGAAGTAAGAGTAAAATACCAATTTTCCTTTCATTTCAAGGTAAATACAAAAAAAAACATATAACATACAAATGAACCAGGACAGATTATATCTGCAGATGAAATTATACAGATCCATATACTCTGTTCACCTGTTGGTCTGGAGTGGTGGTGCAGTCCTCAGTGTCCTGCTGTCCTGCTCTCTTTGCAGCCACAATGCCCTTCAACAGGGAGGAGGGTCTCATCTGAGGTACGTAGTGTCTCAGGTCAGACAACTGTACGGAAAATACATGAAAGAATGTCACGGTTAACATGCTGATGAGAGGTGCTTAGCATCTTGTCAACATTGATTCAGGAGCTCATCAGCATGGTTCATGGATTCAGTGCTCTGTACAGGAGCCAAGTAATGATGGCCATTCTAAACTGACCAAATTAGATTTTTTTTTTTTCTTACGCTGTTAGAATTTTTTTTAAAAAAAAAATTAGTAAATTAGTCAGTAGTAACTGCCACACACCTAAAGTCCATGCTCATGTGGAGGCTGGAACAAATTATGAGAAGACAGCTACAATGCCAGCTTCTACTTTTGTTTTTACACAATCATCACCTCAAATATTTATGAGACATGCCACCTCATTATCCCACCACTGAATTTTTTCCTCAGTTTCATGATCCATCTTTCCTTCCTGCCCAGCCGCACCAAATTATGATGAACGTTACACTGGATTATTATAAAATCTGGAAGAATTCCTGTCTGGCTGTTTGGAGTTGCACGGCCACATATGAGATATGCATCGGATTTCAGTTTCACATATGAAATGTCAGATTCAGTGTGTATTTTACTTTCACACTGCAATCCAAAATGACAAGTCTGTATCACATATGGAAGAAAAGATCAGATTTGGGGCACTTTTCCCTGCTGCTTGAAAGTAGCTAAAGTAACCTTCTGGTACCAATTTTCCTATTTGCACAAGAAGCTTAAATACTTTGCAAAGAGGTTTCTTGAAAATAAATTACTTTAGTTACATTTTTTAAATACTATCATTTACAATTTTCCACCAACAGTGTTAAATTATTAAGAATTTGTGTCTACACAAACATTGCCATACAAAATATCCAACACAGATTAAAAAAAAAAATAAAAAAATTAAATAAAAAAAAAAATCTTCTCACCTCAAATTCTGTAGATGTGGGTATGTAAGTGCATGTGTGGTTTAGCAGTTTGGAAATGACTGACACACTGAGATGTCTCCTCAACTGCCTTCAGAGTAGCAAAAAGTGGGGGGAAAAGCAACATCAATAATTGTGCGTTTCTTAAGGCAATAATTATAAGCACATAGATTATATGGTCCACTCACTTTCCACGTCTCCCTTGTGGCAGCAGCTGAACCAAACGTCTGAGGTTGTGGTGATCGTCATTCAGATCAGTAATGGCCTGGCAAAGCTGGGGTAACTGCAAACCATAGTAGGAGAACAGTCAGTTGAAGCTCGCAAATGTGAGTGGGACACCAGTCTGTAACAGTCAAAGGTGGTTATACTCTTTAAACAAAGCTGGGGGGAATAAAAGATGAATTTGTGGTATTTGAAATACTGAGGTTCTCAAAATACACTGAGATTATGTATACATACCTACTGTATAACTGCCACTGTAGGCTAATAATGCTTATAAACTCAATCATATGAACTATGTTCTAACCCACTGTATTGTTCTCTGTACAAGTTTCACATTCTTCTAGAAATTACCTTATCTTAAAAAAGGTCATGTGATGTCTGAATAATCTATACATATAAATCAAACTCATACATATTGGTCCATGCTGCATTCACCCATGTTTCCATAAATAGTGTTAACAAGGGTGTGCACCAGTATAAATGTATATTAAAAGCACTGCGATGGCACCTGCCTTTTGACTTTAGAGTTTAAGAGCATTGTGAGTAGTGACAGTTTACTTAGAATTCACTGTACAGTATGTCAGTCTATTTAGGTTCAGATACAGTATAGGCTGGCCTAAGACAGTGAGCACTCAAAGCAACTATTTCTTCAATATGAAATTGAAAATGGTGTCTGTAAGTACACTCAAAGCTATTCTGCTACACTTTCACCCTTTTCTGATTGACACTTTATCGGCCTTGCGAGTCATGGATTAAGTTGACTAATCCATGGGCTAAACTTTTGTGGACTAAACTTTTGTGGACTAAACTGCAGTGTCATCGAAAAATACCATTTGAAATTCCTTATAGTAAAGATTGAAGCTTGACCTGGGTCTGAGAAACTGGCCCTAAACATTAAACTGACAAATATGCATGCATGCGTGTGTGTGTGTGTGTGTGTGTCTAACCAGTGTTCCCCAGTTTGTCATGTTGTTGAGAATGTGTTGCAGCAGGCAGCTGACGTCTCCAGTAGGGAATAGCTGTAAACTGGTCTCCAAACTGATTCTACACACCACAGTCACCAACAGCAGGAGCTCCTCGTCGTTGTAAGCCTTTGGACACAAGGCAGCACACAGTGCCAGGTACTACATACACCAACACGCAGGCACACGTACGCACACAGACGCAGACAGGCAGGCACAAGGACGGCAACACAGAGCAACAAAACAAAGAACATGTGCATTTGAGTATTTGATCAAGCTACAGACAGCAATCTGAAAACAGATGAAAGAGCTCCTTTTTGAAATAAAGGGGTAACCTTGACAATGTTTTCAAAGTTGTGCTCTGGAAATGAGTCGCGTTTGCTCTCGGTTCTTGCACCATCAGGTTGAAATTGCATGCTCTCTCTAGAAGGACACATCAAACTAATTAATACCACAAAAACCTAGATGTTGAGAGTAACTGAGTATGCTGAATGTGTTGTGAGGATCAGAAGTCAGTACTCACAGCAGATCTCCCTCAGTGAAAGGGGGCTGTAGAGCCTCCAGAGGGAACAGACTGACAAATGACGCACCCATGTTGAGGAAAACCAGAGCAACATCTTGTAGGCTGGGCACCCACACCTCAAACGCCTTACTGCTTTTCTCCACTGCAACATGTAAACAACGGCGGTTGTAAGCAAACTCTCTAGTGGCACAACATTGAGCACTAGTGATTCAAACCACAGTTTACCTATTTGCTGAGCAGCAGATAAGGCGATGGTCCTCATGGCCTGCAGAATCTGTGCACAAACAATGACGTTTGGGTGGACCGCCATCATCTGCCATTTAATTAAAAAGAGTCAATGTTATTGAAAAGAATGCACCAACAAAACAGCAAAACACAAACGGTCTAATTACATCTCAATCATAACAGGTGACAAGAGCATGCATATTTATTTGCATAAAGTTTTAGAGCGAGTATAAGAGTTTGCCATGTATATAAATGCTGTGCAGCTTTTCAAGTGTCAGAGTAGGGCGAGGGTACCTGAAAGAGCCAGCGTGTGACCTGCGGCTGGCAGGGTGTGGAGCAGTAGGCTCTCCTCACTAAGCCTGCACTGAGCAGCAGCAGGACCTGCTCTGGACATGCCCTGCACAGGCACAAACCAGCAGTGAGCACCCACATCACCCACTTTCCATGTAGCTACCATGTACAGGCCAACAGTGCATACCCTCTCGTAACCACAGGCAGAGAAAAGATGCTAGAGATTAGGCTGTCCTGACTCTATGTAGGCTTGCAGCGAACCGCCACTGACTTACTGCAACAGGGTCTGCTGGGATCGGTTGGTTGGGGTCACACCGATCTGCCTCACGTCCAGAGTCTGGTGGTTAAAGAGTCGGCTGAAGTTAGCCAATGTAAAGATTTCTTCTCCGGGGTGGAGGTCTCTGATTGCGCACGAAGAAACTGAGAATCTCTCTAAGAATTGCCTATGACAAAGCAAACAAGGGAAACATGACTATTTGCAGCATCCAAAAACTGTTTGATGCCTTTAATGTGCAAAGGGTAATTAAAATACCTTTGCTCGTTTTTAAATATTAAATAAATACCTGTGCTCGTGCGAAAGTGCATCTTCTATATTTTGATTCTCTTCCTCTATCTCCAGTTTTAACAGGTCTTCTTTACAATCCTGAAGCAACTGCATTTCAAGCTGTTTTGATCTATAAAGAGAGTTATAAGTAATTTATTACAAGCCGACTAGGATAATATTTTGATAAAAGTTACATTATTAAAACATGTACAATGCAAACATTACAAATACTTCCATAACTAGAAGAAAGAAGAGTTATGAATACTTATAAATATTCATAAATAACAGTTTTGAATACTGTTAATCAGTGAGATACTTTTATACTGACATGTGGTACTATAAACCAGAATATATTTTCATTCTTACAAAAAGTTCATGTCAGAACTGCAAACTCTTCTCATATTGTTGATATGATGTAAAGTTTTATACTAACAAATAACACTTGATTTCTGACTCACTTCTGATTCTGTTCTTTCTCTATCAGCATCTGTTCCAGTGTGTTCTTGTAACTGGTAGGCTTTTTTTTCACATCTTCCAGCTAATAGGAAAGGAATACATTAAATAAATGTTAGTCATTTTTCCCTCACAAAACTAAGTTTTGCTCATCAGTAAAATTTACACTATTCCATGCATATTTTTCTAACCTGCATACAAAATGTGCACCCTTGTTTGAATTAGACTTTTTAAGCCATCTTTGTGTGAAAAACTGGGTGTGCCAAGCAGGGAGTGTGATCTTTGTTAACAGATTTGACTGATTTGTAACCCCTAGTGTATAGCCCAGAGAGTGGAGAGCTCTTACAGACGCATTAGCAAGTGGAGTGCTGGGCTCTGAGAATGCCCCCTTCTCGGGTGTGGCGGGGACACGGGCACTGCGTTCCAGGATCTCCTGCAGGGAGAGTAGCTGTTCCTCCTCACTGCTGTGGCTGCTGCTCAGGCTCAGAGAACAGCTCTCAAGACCCAAACCTATGTCATCTAAATCTAGACTCATACACACCAGGCCTCTTGTCTCTGCTATGTCCTGCTTCGCAGTCACAGAGTGTGGGCTAGGGTTAGGGTCTCTGGGGGTGGTCTTTGAATCCAATTTCAGGTTCTTTCCTTCATCCACGTCACCCTTCAATGACTCTGTGGGATTTAACTGACATGGAAGGAGGCTTATTTTATCCTCATCCATAAAACCCGATAAGGAACTTGTGTGTGAGGAGGCCAGTGAATTTCCTTCATTATTGTACTTTTGGTTAGTCTTGCTGTAAGTCGAGAGGCAATGGTCAGGAGTGGGTGAGTTACCTACTGTGCATTTACTTTCACTAGATGTTTGTATCCCCTTCTTTAAGTGACCTGTCCTGATTACATCGGTGGGGCGTGTCACTGTCTGGGTTTTACAACTGTCTGACCTTGGCTCTCTGCTCGGCTCTTTAAAGAGCTGTCTGGCTAAACTGCTGGACAGAGAAGTAGACGCCCAATTGTCTTCATGGCTGTCTGGGTTGTCTGATATTGAAGAGTGTTTCTTGTTTAGAACAGGACTTGTTTTCTGCCAAAGCCGGTTTATGTTCTTTGGGGACACGCTGGAACTGGGAAAACATGGCAAAGAGCTGGCACTGGCAGAAGTCTGGGTGAGTCGATAATTCTCCTCACACAATCTCTTGCCCTCTCCAGTTCTTTCTGCACTGTCTTCTTTTCTTCTCTTGAGGGAAAGAGATCTGCCTCCTACTGGCAATAAAAAGAAATACAAAAATAAGATTAGCCAAAATATTTACAATATCTATAATATATATTTATAATATCAAAAATTTTCTTAAGCAGCAAGCACAATTTATTTATTCATTTGGTATTTTCATAGGTTACCCTAGAGAGTAACCTTTTTATGTATACAAAAACAGTCCTATAGCTTTGCTTGGTCAGACTGTGAGGCTTGTATACTATCTACAGAAGAAAAGTACTATTATACCTGGTGTAGTTGCCTGGCAGGGTATGCCTTCTTCCTGTGACACAATCACGAAGGATTGGGTGGGCGAGAGAAGTCAGCAGATCATTTCAAATATTACAGACTTTGCTTGTAAACTAGGTGTATTTAATTAACATGACAAATCTAATATAACAAAGCTATTAGGAAACAATAATTGCCAAAATTGCTTTCATTGTCATTATATGGGAAACATATAGTGCTCATTTTAAAGTCTTTTGCTCACACAACTGATCCAACTCAAGAACTTGACGAACAGAGTTCTACCAGATTCATGACATCAAAACCGGAACTATGGTTTTGAAAATGAGCAGAAATAGTCCTTGCCCTCAGACAGATTTGTAAAACAGAAAACCATGTTTCCCAATAATGACCAGTATCACTGAGCTTTAATCGCTTCGCTGTGCATGGAACACATAAATACATAAGGTAAAAAGGAACATTGTAGGGATTTGTTAATATTTTCCTCCTACAACGTAAGAAATAAAATATAATTTAAAATAACTGTTTACATTATGAACAGTAAGAAAAAAACATTTTGTAATTCATAATATTTTTTGTCTTGAATATATGAACAGAGCCCAGTTAAAACTGCACTCTTAGATTTTACCTGCAGCAGATCTCATTACCATGTACAAATCTCAGTATTAAGCATAAATTATCTAAATATAAATTTTTACACCCCTGCTTAGAAGCTGCTCTCACCCTGCGTGAAGTAACAGAACTGAAAGAAGGTGTGCTATGATCAACATTGAGCAGTGTGACCATCTTGCCAGGAGGCTGCAGGCCCCTCTTCTCCATACTGCTGCCAGGGCTTCTGGTTTCACTCTGGGGGCCTGATGAATTGTGGCTGTCACAGAAAGGTCTAGGAACAGATGGAGGACAATCAGGAGCTCTCTGGTGCTGAGGATTCTGTGAGGGCATAACCTTTGCAACCTACGAATCAAAGATCAGTCAATCATCAATAATGGCATTAACTATACATATATATACTTAGTAGATAGAAATAAATGAAAAGATTTGCTGCAGCATTTGCTGCAGGAAGAAAGCTACATAGACATACTGGCAGGAATTTTAAGCATTGCCAGTCTTATTATTGTATACACTTAGTGAGCTTGAGTTCGCTAAATAAATGTAGCTGTCACTGAACATCAACAGAAAGCTATTTTTCTATAATACAAAAAGGCAATGTATAACATTGAAGGAATACAGTATCTTAATCTACTGAAACACATCTAATTACCTTTAGATTGTCGTTCAGCTGCTTACACAGAGCAAAGGCGAACTCTCTCTCACTGTTGGAAGAAGCACGAGCATCTTTTTTAGCAGCACCATGCCGTGACCCATCATCACTGGTAAGAAGGCTGCTGTTGCTAGGTTGCTGTTTTCTCCTGAGCACATTATAATTGGACTGGGCATCCTGGCCTCCTTTAGAGCACTTTTTACTGCCTGAAGAAGAGGCTACAACCGATGTACTCCTCTGCTCTGGTCGATGGATTTTAAGAGGCAGCATGGGTTTCGATTGTGGGTTCAGGTTGTACTGTGTGCATGGAAGCTTCCGGTGCCTGTCCTGAGAAGAGCGGTGCACCACTGCATGAGTGTGATTAGCACTGTAGCGTTGAGGAACACCAAGTGGAATGATGTTTTTCACTAGAAAAGAGACAAGAGGAAGTTAAATGTGCTCTGTATGCACAAACCAGTTCAATCACCGTTTCATCTTTATCAACAGGCATATACAAAGCACTGCACAAAAAGCCTGACTGGTAGTATGGCTGGAATGATTTGCATCAGCTTTGAGATTTTCCCCATCACCAAAGACACATGTCTAAGCCATACATGGCCATAAGGTATGTGGCAGAGATCTGATACACAGCAAAAGGCAGCACCATGTCCCAATAATCAACACACCAAAGCAGCTGCAAGTTAAAAAAGTTAAAGCAAGCTAAAAAAAAATTTTAAAAAAGCCCAAGAAGTACAGAATGTCATTCAGCAGTTAGGCAGGCAGCAAATGACTCCAGTTAATTTCTTCAACACTCTCAAAACTTCTCACCCATGGAGGTGATGTGTTGTTTGAGGTTACTTTTCATTTTACTGAAATGATAAAAGCAAAAAGAGCAGTCCTTAGAAGTCTTCTATGTCATTTGTTCAAAATGAGAAGCATGTAATCACACAGCAAAAAGGAAAAATTACACCGCAAAAAGGTAATTTTTGCAGCATGATGGGGGGGGGGGGGGGGGTTACAAAAAACA
>JAOXYF010000009.1:9502049-9545693 GCA_028565775.1 Sternarchorhynchus goeldii
CCCCCCCCGCTACAAAAAACACGTGACCATATATTTTGCTTTGGTGTTCGTGCATTATTCTATACTCCTTTGCAAAAATAGAGTAAACATTTTATTAAGTAGTATTAAGCATAAGCATAATTAGTATTAAGCAACTAATTTAATAGCTAGACATGTGAAGAACTGCTTAAGATAATAAGGAAGATTTGGCAGCCGAGACGTTAAATTTATATATAAACGGCAAGGGTAAAACAACGAAGTGCCTTTAAATGAGCCAGGGATCATTACGAGTTCTACGCAGACTGGAATGGTCCACTATTAGGCATTCAGCCATTGGGGCCAGCAACTGACAAGGGTGCGTTGATGCAAGAAGTAAGCAAGAGACTGGCACCAATTATACCGATTCAAGGCAGCCTGACAGGCAAAATGAGAGCGTTAACACTTCACAATAACTGCGGGTCAGTGCCATGACCAACATAAACTGGCACATTATGAGAACGAGAGAATGGTCCGCCACCCAAATAATGTATTGTTAGTTGCTTTAACCGCAACAGCTTAGTAATCAACATAATGGTATCACATCACTTAGCTCACCTTGCTAGCTAGGCTAACTTCCGCAGACAACTGTAAAAAGAGCGCTAGTATCTACATATGCAGCTAGCTAATTTACCAAATAATACAGCAAGTAACAAATATCGACATTATCGACATGGCTGACATTAGATTTACATAAATAAATATATATAATAGGTTGGGTCCCCTGCAATGGCAGAAAATATCAAACATTCCCCTATCTATAGCTATCTTGGTAAATTGTAAATTAGCTAGCTAGCTAGTAAGATGAAAATATCCGGTTAGATATTACCTAGCTTTATATTAACTAGCTAGCTAGTGTTTTGCGTTTCATTCGCAAACAAAGGCGAAATAGTTTTAATGACAAAAGTTTCGTACCTTCACCTACACCACATTCTTAAACATTTAAAGTCAGCAGCAGTTTTTCCCAAGCATGTAACCTAGTAAACATCAGCGATAGCTTTGTCGGTAAGAAGCCGCCATTTGGGAGTGGGAGGAGTCAAAAAGGTTTTTGACGTCCGTTAAAGTTACCAGAAATCACACCTCTTTCCTTCAGTCAATCTATTCATATTAAATGGTCCTGTAACGCTCTTACAAGCGCTCTACAACGTTATATAAAAATGTTGTCCTGTTTCTTTTGGAAACATTGTGTGCTTCTGAATAAGCATATATTTTTGAGTTCTTATTACATATATACAGAAAACATAATAATTACCCTCGTCCCTGGGTGGGCTCGAACCACCAACCTTTCGGTTAACAGCCGAACGCGCTAACCGATTGCGCCACAGAGACAAAGATACCGGCATTAGCTCACAGTGAGGGAATCGAACCTCTGTTTACCGTTTACCTCTTATAATAGGTGTGAATAATACAGTATATATTTGATATATGTGTGTGTGTATGTATCCGATGATATTCCACATAAGTAACTACAGTGTACTGTAGTATCACAGTGGAAATATTTAAAATGATGTACACAAAGTTTCCAGAGAAACAGGACGTTTTGGATAGAGGTCCTTTAGTTTATGTTTAAATCATAACATGCATTCCATGAAGTTCTAAAGTTCCAGATCAGTGTGGAAGATCAGAGTGTAGATCAGTACTTTTTTTTCTTTCTCTTCTTGGAGTTTTCTTTGCTGTCATAGCAACAACTGATGATGAAAACAGATATGTCATTAATGTATTGTATTAAAATGCCTTGCCACTGGAAAGGATAAATCCTTAATTCTTATGGTCGGAAAGTGTTCAACAAATCTATCAGCAAGTATTCTCTTAGATGTAGTCTCTGCATAATGCAGTAGACATCTCCTGCAGTGATGCAAGTGGAGAAATTGTGGATTAAAATTGATCCTTTTGTACCAGTTATTTTAGTGGCTGTGTCATAAATATACATGTTAAACATCTAGAGCGGTTGCAGGTTACAGTACCACAGTTATTATTTGAATGGTCATTTATCTCGCTCTTGACAATCATGTCTTTGATGTTTTTTGTCTCATCTGTAGGAGATTAATGGAGTATCATTAAAAGGAGATGTAGTCTCTGCAACATCCCAGAAAATTCTGAAATTATTCTGTAGTAAAAAGAGAGATAAAACAGCACCAAAGGAATTCTAGGTGTCTTCACATTATCTAGTTTGTAGGTCAGTGCATCCACTCTCTGAACAGGTAAAACACAAGCAAAGACATCATCTGTGACTTCCTTAGGAAACCCAGTTATAAAAATATCCACACATTTCCATACTTTTCTAGAGGAAGTTTTCACTGCAAATTTGCTTGAGTCCTAATAGATGTGAATAAGAAGCAGTTTTTGCAAGCCTTGGAATGAGAAGAATTGTATTGTAAATAAGAATGTGGGTCCATGGGTTTATAATAGATGGTGGTATTTAAACAAGAATGTCTTTTACTGAACTTTTACTGAAACATCCAAAAAGATAATCTGCAATGCCAGGATGTGCTATAGTCCATGTAGATTCCTGAGCTGGGTGGAACTTGGAGAAGGAAGAAATTAACAGCTGGAGGTCTTCAAAGGTGCATGTAGCAATACCAAAAATGTTCATTCGTGTGACATTCGTTATCCTGCTGCATGCCTGGGCAGCAGCCACACGCGGGTGCTGAATCAACCGAAAGAGAACCACACAGAGGAGTGGCAGCACCACGTTGCCCACTGTACCACAGAATGCGCGGACTTCCTCCGTCGCCTGGTCTGCTGCCCGTAGTCTTTCCAGAGCCTGTTGTGGTGCCAAGCTGAAGCACATCGCTTGCACAGCTGATGAAATACTTCTCTGTCCAAAATATCCTATTTCTTTGGAAATCTTGTCTACTACTCAACTACGTTTTTAAATATCTCTGCTATATATATATATCTGTATATATCTGTATATGTTACGTGCAGGCACCAAGAGAAATTCCCTGTATGTCTAACGTACTTGGCGAAATAGTTATTCTGATTCCGATATACAAACACCTTCCGACGCTTTAAACACAGCATTAATGACGTGGCAGCAATGAAGTTAATGAAGTTTAAACTTTCTTATATTGCTATTTCATTAAAATGCCAGTTAATGTATTTTACAATATAACCTGGATCATAGTTTAGTCAAACCTCATTTAGCGTTTATACATTTATGTTGCAGTAATGATCTGAGGTCATGTATCCTCTAATTAATATTATTCACGTATTGGTAGAAGTCGGTTTTCAGCTGTAGGCTATAAATTTGCTCACAACTTCATGTGAGATACAAATAAACCAGGCTAATCAGTGTTTTTCTCAGATGCTTTTTCTCAGGTACAGATGTTTTTCCCGCGTACATGCATTTTTTCGAATAGGCTACAGATGGTCTACATTGATTTTCAGAAGTAGCATCTAGAAGGTGAAGGAAACAGTGCATGTCTGTACATTTTTAATGCAGGTAAAGTAGTCTTAGGCAGTAAACCCATTAACAATCCGGAACGTAATTAATGTCAATAGCTCAAATTAATTTTAACGCTCAGCTCCCGACTCAAATAACATTTCGGCTAGACTACTATACATATTACGGTAATAGCTGTATTATGTTACTGGGGAGTTTTTCTAGGGCCAAGTTTTTTAATTCTTGTTTAACACAAAAGAAGGTTATTTGCCACAGAGTCAAAATGTTCGGACAAGTTGTATGCATTAGTCTGGCAGTACTGGTTTACTTTGTAGATATCTCCATATCATTTAAAAACGAGACAGCTGAAAGTAATGTGACTAACGCTGATACAAATTCAATTTTTAGATCTTTTCGAAACAGTTTTACAGAGGATGACACCGAATCGACCACTATCGGCAACACAGAGACGCACTGGAATGTCTCTGTCACTCAGGACGTGCAAAGCGGAAAGACGGACGCAGAATATGCAACTAACCCCGGCAAGTTCTTAAAAAATAGGGGTAGGGGGTTATTGTGTATTTTACTAACCCTAACCCTAATCCCTATCCCGATAACCCTAACCCTAACCCTAACTCGACAATATCGTAATGTACTATTTGTTACATGATTAAACCATGATGGTTTTCTGATAGAGAGGAACTTGGATTCCAGTCGATCAAACTAAATGATTTTTCTGTTTCGGAGAAACTGTATAGTTGTATAGGCCTGCAGTCTCATCATAGATATGACGAATGATTTTTTTATTTATTTTTTGTTAAAAGACTTTCAGCCAAGTATACCGATAAAGTACAAACTGTTACCTGATAATATTGCTGATGTGCAATGATTACATGATTACCTGGTACAGGTATGGTCTGTGTGCACGCCACACAATACAGTAACAAAGTAGAGGCGGGATGCCCAACACTACATGCGAAAAATGTTACAAGACGTCGCAGTAAACAGATGGGATGCACCAACACTGTGTGTTTACAATTTATTGAAAGAGTATTTAGATCATTACATGATTGTAGATAAATAGATAGATAGATAGATAGATAGATAGATAGATAGATAGATAGATAGATAACAATACTTCATATTTTTTACATGAGAGACAATGGTCCAAGTTGTCTGTTACTTCACTGTAAGTAACCCCCTCCTTCCTGTTAATGAGTAAGCGTTCCATTCATCTTTAATTACTCACTCTCTACCCCTTCGATTTCTTCCTGTCTGTGTCTGTTGCTGTCTCCCTACCCCCTACAGACTGCCCTCCAGTGGGTTTAGAATCTCTGATGGTATCTGATTACCAGCTACAGGCTTCCTCATCATTGAACAGTGGACTAGGTCCCCACCGAGGACGTCTTAACATACAGGTTAGTCACGTTTCTGGGGGTGTGATGACCATTCATGTGATTGGCAGTGTTTAGTTGTTTGTGTGTGTGTGTACCCATGTTTAGAGGATGGGAGTTATAATGTAGCTGTGTGTGCTCTTACACTCTCGTGTGTGTGTGTGTGTGGGAGTGTAGTCAGGTTTAGAAGATGGAGATGAATATGATGGTGCGTGGTGTGCTGACCTGGAAGATCAGGAGCAGTGGTTGCAGCTGGATTCACTGAGGCTAACACTCTTCACTGGAGTCATTCTTCAGGGCAGAAACTCCATCTGGCGGTCTGCAAAAACCTCCTACACATTCAAACTAGATGCATTCTTGCAAAATATTATCACAAGCTTGGGCATGTTTTGTTGATTTCTTTGCTTTGTATTTGTTTGGAACATGTATTTTTCATGTGTATGCAGCATGGACTGGGTCAGTACATATAAGGTGCAGTTCAGTAATGACTCAGTGATTTGGAGTCCCTGCATGAACAGATCAAAGGAGGCGGTGAGATTAGCCAAACTTCTATTATCAGCATTGGCAGTCTACTAGCATCTATAATCAACACCATGGTCCTCTTGAGTGAGGCTTCCTTCCTTATAGTACTGTAGGAGTTAGATAGTCTTTTCCTGTGTAGGTGTTTGTGGGCAGTCAAGACCAAGAGACTCCAGTGCTAGCTCTGTTCCCTGAGCCCACCGTAGCCCAGTACATCCGCATCAATCCACAGAGCTGGTTCAGAAACGGCACGGTCTGCCTTCGGGCAGAGATCCTGGGCTGCCCAATAACAGGTTGTACATTATTCTGCTGAGGAGATGTTCATCACAGATGAATCATCAGTGAAGTATTCAAGCATAACATAGCAACTGCTCTGTTTATGTGTTTGTGTATGTGTGCATTTGCATGAGCACACTTAGATCCTGACCATGAATTCCCTTGGGAGTCAGAGAGAACTTCTACAGACAAATTAGATTTCAGACACCATAATTACAATGAGATGAGAAAGGTGAGAGAGCTTTAATTCTTGCTTTTATGTGTTGTGAAGTCTTTCTTATCTGATGCTGTTAAGTCTTGAATATGTGTGCACACAAATGAAATGGGATCTGTTGTTCTCTGTGTAGTTACTTAAGGCAGTGAATGATGAGTGCCCTGATATTACACGTATCTACACTATTGGAAAGAGTTACACTGGACTTAAACTCTATGTCATGGAGATTTCAGATAACCCAGGAAAACATGAACTGGGTAAGTGAGTGCTTTAGAGATTTGCTTAATATTATTATATAGAGGGAGCAGATGGGCTGTAGATTACGTAACTGTGCACTTCAAATAAATTTCAAATAAATAAATGAATGTTTCTAATAAATTGGGTGGTGAACATATCTATAGGACATTTTGGACCAGAGTAAATTCTATGTACAAGCAGTGTGCTTCTTTCTCCTCTGTGTGGTTTGGTCCAAATTGATACTGAGCTGCTACACTGAAATGGTGCCTGGTGTCAAATATGTAAACTCCTCTAACTCTTCTAACAAATCCCTTCCTGGGTATCCAGGCTCCAAGCTTGTGTTGTTTATGTAAGAGAGGCCAATTCCCATGTGCTCCTGGAGACACTCATTTAATATAGATATTATGAAAGATATATTCTTTGGTCCAGAGGTTTTTAATCAGGCCTTGTGCATTAGTGTGACATTTTTGTCACCATCTGTTTTTTTATTACTGTCGCAGCCAGAGTAAACACAGCAGATTAGCCCAGGAGGGAGAGAAGAAGAAACACTGAAGTTATCAAAAACAAAACAAGAAAAGCATTTACTGCTTTGTTTGAGAGGGAAAATACGAAGAGTGCAAATAAAGTTTGAGAACGTTTCTGAGCTCTAGATACAACAGCTATTTTATGTCAAGGTGAGCCAGACTTGTGTTGTGTTTCTGACGTGCAGGTGAACCGGAGTTCCGTTACGTTGCTGGGATGCATGGCAACGAGGCTCTGGGTCGGGAGCTGGTGCTCAACCTCATGCAGTACATGTGCCAAGAGTACAAGCGAGGTAATCAGCGAATAGTGCAGCTGGTAAAGAACACACGGATCCACCTATTACCATCCATGAACCCCGACGGATATGAGACAGCATATGAGAAGGTAAAATAGAATGAAAATACAGAAACTTAAGTAATGAAAGTTTTAGAAAATGTTGAAAGCTAATATGTCTTGATGGGTGTAAACTGTTACAAATCTGGTAAAAAAAAAAAAAAAAAAAACAGATTTGCAACAGTTTTTTTGTAAAGTTTTTTGTAAAGTACAGTATTTATCTGTGAATGGGTCCTGCTCTCTGCAAAATGTTGATGTTTAATGGTAAGTGGCTGTGTGTTGGGGGGTGGGGGGGGGTGTCTTAGGGTTCTGAGCTTTCTGGCTGGAGTTTAGGTCGCTACAGCTTCGAAGGCATTGACCTGAATCATAACTTCCCCGACCTCAACAACATCATGTGGGATGTTCAGGAGCTGGCGACAGACAAGAAGAGAGTCAGCAACCACTACATTCCCATGCCTGAGTATTACACCACTACCAACGCTACTGTACGTAGAACACACCTGGTCCATTTCTTGGTAACAGAATGTGTTGCATGGTAGTAATCACTAAGCAGAATAATTTAAAGGACAAGATGAATGTGAATACGGTATATGCACAGCAGAAGGCTGCATTAGGAGCTTTTTATCCATTTACAGCAACACTGCACGGTGTAAATCAGCCAATCACTGACATCAGCTTGACTGAGAGAGGATGAACAGTAGGGATGCAGGCAAAAAAAAAGCTGGTATAGATTTGGTTCCAAAAAAGCAAGCACATGGAGATCATCTAGAACGAAGGGCTTACACCAGAACCACAAATACAGTTCATGTGACCAAATTATGTCCCACTTCAGGACTCACTTTGCTGCATGCAGATGAGAACATTTATATATATATTTTTTTTTTAATTAGCCTGCTCATTATAAGTGAAGGACATGTTCTGTCACAGTACTGTTGGAAAGCAACTGCATTTTCTAAATCCATTTTGTTATGAAGTAATTATGCTATATTTAATCATCACTTAAAATATCAAGTGCAAAACTGTAGTTATATATAAATCATTACTGAAGTATTTCTCAGAAATTCCAGGGTATTATTTGTTTAGTCCATATTGTACAGCTCTACTAGAGAATCAGAGTTAGGCATCTTTAAAGAATGTGAACATTTCCTTTCGCTGTACTGAATCTCCCTGTACTGGGCCCCTCACAAAAAATAATACTGCAGGGAAAGTGTGGAGTCGCTCACTCACAAGCATAAACAAACTCATTTCCTTGATCTATGATATGAGAGTAAATGTTTTTACAGAGGAGATTTGGTTCAGTGAGGCATGCTGTATTTGGTGGCATAGCGTTGAACTGAACTCTAATATTAGATAAGCCTGACTTAAGCTCTGCCAAATGTTTATGGTTTAGTATCTTCAAGTGTTTATCTCAACTTTATTAACACTCTGACTTTCCTTTCTTTTTTCTTTGTTTTCATCTAACTTTTGAATAGTTTAAGCAAATTCTGTTAAAAGTTAAAGGTTTTCCATGTTTGTATAAGGTTGCTCCAGAGACACGAGCAGTAATAAGCTGGATGCAGGACATTCCATTTGTCCTGAGTGCTAACCTGCATGGAGGGGAGCTGGTGGTGACATATCCCTACGACTGCACACGGGACTGGATCCCACGGCAGGACACTCCTACTGCAGATAATGACTTCTTTCGTTGGTTGGCAGCTGTCTATGCTTCCACCAATCTGGTAATGGCAAACCCTGATCGCAGAATCTGCCATTATGAAGACTTCCAGCAATACAACAACATTATTAATGGAGCCGATTGGCACACTGTACCAGGAAGTGAGAACACACACTACAACTAAAGCACCAAATTATTCAGTGTTTATAAATCTTTTTTTTCTAGCATATTCATTTGATTGTATTGTAACTGTGGCATTTAACCCACAATAATTTCATATATCTGTCTATAGGTATGAATGACTTCAGTTACCTGCACACTAATTGTTTTGAGGTGACTATAGAGTTGTCATGTGATAAGTTCCCTCATGCCAGCGAGCTTCCAACTGAATGGGAGAATAACAAGGAGTCTCTGCTCCTCTACATGGAGCAGGTCAGTTCCCCGTGCATTTGCTCTCTGACTTTTGCATGATGCCATGACCCTACTGTGACCTCTACCTCCCGTAGGTCCACAGAGGAATAAAAGGTGTCATAAGAGACAAAGACACTAAGGAAGGCATCGCTAATGCTGTAGTTAAGGTAGCAGGTGTGGATCATGACATTAGATCAGGTATGTACACTGGTTATATTCAAGGGAAGCAACTCCATGCATTGTTGAACAGGTTAAATTCTGGGGCTGTGTGTGTATTATGCAAGCAGGATTTTGGCATGAAAAGCATTCATATTCACCCACGTGTTTGCTTGGCCCGTGTAGCTTCTGATGGCGATTACTGGCGCCTGCTGAACCCAGGTGAGTATAAGTTGATCGTGTGGGCAGAGGGATACTTGCCCCTCATCCGCCGCTGCTCAGTGGGCTCTGAAGCACAGCCCTCCATCTGCGACTTTAGTCTCACCAAAACCCCCCGCGAGCGCATCAAGCAGGTCCGGGCCAGGGGCGGAAAGCTTCCCCGGGACGAGCAGCTCCGGATCCGCGCCTTACGCATGCGCAAACTCCGGGTGAGCACCAAGATCCTTAACCGCCGTCGAGAACAGCAGCAGCGTCGCGCCAAGGCCAGGAGGAAGTGACACGCGGCGGGACGCCTGGAGTGCCCAGTCGAGCCAGACGCCGCTCACACAAGCCGGATAGACAGAGACGTGTAGATGGGTTTGTGAAGAGTGTGACCAAGGAGTGTTGGCTCATTCTTACAACACACACACTGCACAACTGACTGCAGATACTCTCATTTCTTGCTGACCCTAAGACACTAGGACCAAGATGTTTTAAAAATGAGCTGGGTAAAAGGGTTCTGCTAAGCCGATTTGTTTAATGCATTATTAGTGTCTTGGTGTCAGTTAGGTTTGCGCATCCCTGCTCTGCACATATGGTCTATATGTGACCATCTTTTAAACACTGAATGCTTTTAAACAAAAATGCCTCATTCGCAAGTAAACAATATGAGTGTAGCTGGTTTTCTACACATTTTTGTATCAATTTGTAAAATGTTCTTATTATTCACTCAAAGAACTCATCTGACACATTGTCATGTGTTCTGTTATATTCGTGAACTTTATGTATTAGAAAACTCTATTGTATGTAATAGTTTGATTTGAAATAAATCAAATTGCAAAATAAAAGTTTAATTTAAAATAATCACAATCACCAAAAAAGACCCAGTGTGGAAAGCCTGAAAACGTCTCCTAAAAAGATGTGCCTGAATATTTAACGGCTGTTTAAAGCTGAAGAGCTGAGTCAAGAGCTAGAAAAAACTACTCCAGAAGTAGAAGTCGGGAAACTGTTCTAAAGTACATGGTAAAATGGAGATATTTTATCTTGGAATCCTTAAAACATACAAAGGGACTAGGTATGACTTAAATGACAGCTGTCGTTTTTATGTGCAGTAAGAATTATTTAGAAGTATTATTCTGAATTACTGAGGAAAAACACAAAAATGTGCATATAACACAACTGGCTCTTATGAGAGTGCTATAGATACTTCTTGGAATATCATAGACAGAATTAGTAAAATTTTGTATACTAGTTTCAGACTTAAAAATGTCCCAACTATCACCTGGATCCAGATATTTTGGTGACAACCTTAAAATCAACAGATGTTTTGACCTCATTATTAATCAGACAGTTGAGAACATTTTTTGGTTATGTTTAACATTAAAACATGAATTCTTATCGTCTGATATCCCATTATCAGACAAACACATCTCCCATTCAACTCCTGAAAATCTTTATTGTTTTGTACCGCTGCATCTTTAGTAGTTTTTTAGTACTAACATAAATCATTTTGTGTAAGTGAAGCAGAGCTGAACAGTTATGCCTCTCCTTCTGTGCCCCCCCGCCCCCAGATGTTTCAGCTATTCAGTAAATGGGTTGTGAACAATGCTAGTATTATTCTGAATATCCACAGACTCTTTCTTCTTGAAGGCTATAAAAACAATACCCTGCTGTAGGAAACACCTAAAAGTCGCACCACTACAGTCTTCTGTCTGTAGTACAGTTCTTCGTCTTCACTGGGCACGCATACATATTTCTGAGATAGTATGAAAAAGAATGAATTTCTGGTTTAGGCAACAGTAATGATTGTCCATGTCCATTCTAGGGGTTTTGGTGTGTGTGTGAGACTCAGAGAGGAATAGATGATCCTCACCCACAGTCATTTTGACCAAGAATCATTTTCAGCAATTAGCTTATCTACTCACATATAGACATTCTCTGAATCACACGCGTGCGTGCTCACACTCACACACACACACACACACACACACACACACACACAAATTACTGCTTAGACCTACAAATCAAAACCCAGAAAAACATGACTTCATTAGTGTCACAGGAGGCAAGCTGCCTTTCAAACATAAAGACAGTCAGTAAGAAACACACGCTGAGAGCCCATTAGAGCTAAAGTATGAATACAGTGCTGCTAAAAAAAAACATTTGGCAAAATGCAACAAACTCCATCCGTTACAACTTGAACAGCTTGTACTGCTTACGTTCCATGCTACATTACATGGTAACAAAGGGAACTGATTGGCTAAAGCAGCTAGCGGTAGCTACACCGCTGCAGGACAGGAGAGAAGCATGGGACATGCAGGCCAGGCTCTGAGACAGGCTCAGAGTGAGGTCATATTCTTAGTAAAGACATGAAGACTACAAAACCTAATTCTGCCATCCCAGTGTCACCCTGGACTCACCACATTACATGCAGCTTCCCATAAGAGAATGGATTAAGGTCTATTTCATTCATTACAGCACACGTTCATAGTGATCACACAATCATAGTGATTAGACAATCTAAAGAACAAACAAAATGAACTTCTCTAAAAACTCATTTACACAAAGCCCACATTCACACCTTGATACTGTGTACTGTGAACAGAAAATGAGCAATGCCCTTTAAGGACTGTTTATGCTTCTGTCTGTGAGAGTGCTAAAAGTGCGGTTGGTAGAGTGCTACACGTCCGCTGAGGCACCCCGAGGCCAGCTGACAGTGCGTGGGGGAGAACTTGGAGGTGAGCACCACGTCGCTGTGGGAGAAGACGGAACGGACCTCGCGCAGGAGCGCCGTGCGCGGCGGGATGCAGTCTGCCAGCTCACCGCAGCGCTCGTCGAAGGCCAGCAATCGCACGCCGTAGCCGTACGGCGAACAGATGAGCCGACCGTCCGGGCTGAAGCACAGCTCCTTGATGTAGCCGCGGCCCACGTTGGCCTCCTCGATGTAGTGCGTGAGACGCAGCGAGCAACGTGGGGAGACGGGCGGCCTGGGCGGGGCTCCCTCCTGAAACTCGTAGACGCACGTCCACTGAGGAAAGAGGGAGGAGAGGGAGAGGCTGGTGAGACGAACACCCGCACCGGTCTACCAATCAGGGGGAGCGGATCCTCCTCCGAAAGTGGTGTGTCCCAGGTTCTGAACAGGGGTCAGAAGGGGCTACTGCTGACCTCCTGGTCGTCCATGTTGCTGGAGCAGCGGAGCAGGGTGGCCCAGCCTTTGGGATGCAGCTGTAGGGACGTGATGCAGTTCCCCCTGTCCCTCTCACCTGGGATCTCTGGGGTCAGAACCTCCAGACTATTCCTAGGAGACAAACCTTAGAAAACACAGAAGGTATAGCTTAAAAAAAAAAATTGCAACCAAAACTTAAACTTGACAACAACCCATCTGAAATAACGATGTGACAAAAATGTGTCAAACGCATCAGCACAAACATATCTAAAATCACAACTCACCCTCTCTATGCGGATGGGCTTTGCTATCATTGCCATGGCGAGAACCTGCCGTCCTGGATCCTGTTGACGAACCTTCTGGAAGAAGCAAAAAAGATCTTTCACTTATTTATGCAAAAACTTTAATATTACAATCACATGAAAGGTATACAGTGACTCTCTAAACCACAACCACCTTGCTATGCCCACACTGAGGAATAATTATTTGCATTACAAAACACACGATTGCCAGTATACTTCTTTAAACTAGTCTTGAAGTTTCTGATGGTCTAAATACAACGTGTAAGACAGTTACTTCAAACCAATAAAAATTTTTGACAGCAGTGTGCAGTCAAGCGCATTTTACCCTTCAGAGAAAGAGTAAAAAAAAAAAATCATATAAACATAATAAATAAAGTAAAATAAAAAATACCAACTTATTCATACTAGCTACTTTACATACTGTTGATTAATACATGACGAATTTCTATGCGAATGTGGCACTAATCAAAACAGCTCATTATTATGGATGCAGAAACTCGCTGCTTCTGCAAAAGTGCTTACATGCCCTTACATGCCCCATCTGCTGATATTTTGAAGGATTATGTAATGTAAATATAGTAGCAAAATGACAAAGTCTGACCAGTGAAATGCACGATTTTTGCACGAGGCTCCGGTGTTGTTATTAAAACATCACTGTTTACGTACATGCTGCATTAGACATAAGATAACTTTGAACAGACAGCTGTATTTGTCAGCTTTGTTTGTATCTGTAGTTTTAAATATCCCCTTGAGTCTTGGTTCCTCTCAAGGTTTCTTCCTCATGCTCTTAGGTTTTTCCTTGCCACTGTCACCCTTGGCTTGTTCACTGGGGGCTTGGACTCAGACACTTGTAAAGCTGCTTTGAGAAAACATCTGTTGTAAAAGGCGCTATATAAATAAAACTTGATATGATTTGATTTGAGCTTTGAGAACTGCTAAGGATTGCATTTTGGAATCCAAATAATTATAACATTGCACTTTTTTTTTTTTTTTTTTTTTTTTAATTATTAGGGTGCAGAAGGAGTACCAGGATTGTGCAATGCTCTCCACTGCCTGATACACTACCATGACCAGGAAGTGAGGAAGTGCTGTCTTCCTTTCTTTACGTTTGCAAAAATAATTGTGTGTGTAGTTTACTACTGTATACCTGTGCTAAGTGGGGGACGTCTGGCCCGCAGGATGCGGTAGCTGCCGACCTCTAGGCTCTGAGTGAGGTCAAGGTCATGTAGGATCAGCAAGTATCCAGAGGAGGTGGAGATGAGCATCTTGCTGCAGTCTGGAGTGAGACGCATTCGCATCAAATACCGTGTGTGAAAGAACTTCTTATGGGGACAACCGTCCTCTGTGAACCTGTATGCATGCACACACACACAAAAACACACACACACACGTTAGAAACAGGCACACATGCTGCATACAAGAGTGCATGAAAGCATAACGGCACATTTAGCAGACCTGTTGGTGTCCCAGGTGATGACGTTTCCATCGAAGCCAGAGGTAACGAGCAGGCGAGTGTGTGTGTCATATTCAATATTTTTCACCCAGCTAGCGTGGCCATGCAGTGAGCACACCTTCGAGTTCAGCTTTCTCAAGTCCCATAGTGCAATAGTGGTGTCATCAGAGCAGGTGGCAAACAACCGGTTATCTAGAAACCTGCCAGCACAATCACAGGGTCAGCTAATTAGGCCTCACACAAGTCACTAATACTCTAGCAGTTTCCTGAAAGGTGACACAACCACGTATTCAAAGTAATAACAGATGATCCTTCTCTCTCATTTTCAGTAGTGTAGTAGCATGTACCATTACGAACACTGAAAACAGCTGTAAATAAAACGGTAACTACGTGTTTCAGTGACTAATACACTTCTAGTATAAACAATGCTAAATATACATGTGCATTTATCATATAACGGAATCAACTTCAGTTTTACAATAAGATTCAATATGTTAACATTATTGTGTGTTCATATTCGTCACAACTTTTGTATCTGACGTCAATTCCTGAGTGAGCGTGCATTTTGTTGGCTAACAGAATTTATTTTATAAATGACAGCACCTTGGACTCCAGAACGTGGCAAGTGCACACGTCCTACTGCGGGTTAATACTTTTAAAGTCTGCTGTCCGTTAGCAAATACTCTATATCGAGTGGCTGTATTTACCTTATGTTGTTCACACAATCCTCGTGCGCCTCCACTAATGTTTTGATATGTCTGGATGAAACGGGATCAAACAGTAGCACCTCAGTCTGCTCACAGGCTACAGTCAACACCGACCTAAAACGACAGAAACATACGCTCGAGTAGGTAACAAGAAAGCGGCAGGTGTCAGCGTCTACACTGCAGCGAGTGCTAGCTACCATACATTATGAAGAGGGATGTCTTACCCGTCCGGAGAGTACTCCAGATTAAACACGGCGCCGTGGGTTTGTGTACTAAGGTTTACCGAGTCTTTGGCGGGGCTCATCGACGAATAAAGGCGAGTCATAGTACGAAAGTTATCCCGAGCTGGATCTACGAACGGCCCTCTGCGGACAGTCCGGTTCCATAACCATGAGAAGAGGGAATCGCATACACTAGATCCCCTCAAACCCGAGCTCGACGCGCCGTCTCCCGCTGATTCAGGCCTCGAGCTACCTTGGGATCGGGAAATCTCACGCCTGATCTCCGGAGAGGACGGCCTCGAGCAGCCCTCCTCATCGCTGTCGTCCCCTTGGAACAAATCATCCAACTCCCGGACGCCAGTGGCTCGAGATTCCTCTGGGTCGTTGTTTTCGCTCGGTTGTCCCGAGCTCATTGTGGTGTTGCAGTTGGCGGCTCCGTTTTGAACAAAAGAACGGA
The DNA here is from genome assembly GCA_028565775.1 of Sternarchorhynchus goeldii. Lineage (NCBI taxonomy): Eukaryota > Metazoa > Chordata > Actinopteri > Gymnotiformes > Apteronotidae > Sternarchorhynchus > Sternarchorhynchus goeldii. The sequence goes on from JAOXYF010000009.1 coordinate 9,517,670, forward strand.
CAGACTCGAGGCCTGAGGCACCTCCACTTAACTGTCCGCCCTCCGGCAATCGTACGGGTAGCGCTGGACCTGCACCCGGGACGGGACAACAGTCAAGCTAAACCTTTAAACGCAGCATAAACCCCATAATGCAAACACCACACCAATGCGAATATGCGAATACAACAAATTGCGTATTTCCGGTTCCTTTTGCAGCCCGAGATTGTTTAAAGGTGAAACTCGAACGTTATAGGCGCGTACTTGGTCCCTTTGAAAGTGTCACGAGAAACCTGCAGAATTCCACGAACACGTCCATCCTGTCAGAAAGTGCATTTTCAGTGCTGCATGTAATAAATATGTAGGATCACTTGGGGATTTGTAAAAGTGTTTTTGTTCGTTTGATTTAAAGTAGGCTTCATGTAGCCTGCTCAAAGAGTAAGCCTCTCGAATTCTACCGCATTAGAATGGTGGTTAGCCAGATAGTACTGTTGATTCCACAATTTATTATGTGAATACAAACACAAATATACAAAATATCTAAAATGAGTTATTTATGTATTGAATAGTTCTTGCCTTCAGAGTGCAGTCCCATTTAGTCTATTTTACACTGGTTTATTAAGCCATGTTTGCTTGTTTTACATGATGGATTTAAAACGTTAAGTTTTGTTAATTTCTTCAACAAAACCAAAAACTGCAGACTTATGCCCAAACTTTAATGTGGATATTCATAAACAGCTGTGCTCTGCAACATACAAGTGTCATGGTGATATTAATGTATTATAGCTGTGAATACTGGCAAAGCCTGGAGCAAGCTAGTTAACATTGCCTTTCTGTCACGAAAGCTGAATGTATGCTGAGAACTTGAAAAGAACACGAACAAAATGTTCTGCGTTTTCAAGCAAATAAAATGTATACGTATAATCTTATGAATGAATCCTTAGGATGGTGCTGAGTAACAGGTTACCGGACAATCGTAGTGGAACCAAAAGTAGGATTGATCAAAGTTTACTGTACTGGAATAAATGTTTATTATTCCAATAGAATTTTTAAGAAAATCTTGTAGCATAGGTGAATTTTATTTCTAGACATACTGGACTGCAGCATGAGATGTTATGTGGTTTATCATCAGTAGTTCATAAAAGAAGCAGTAGTAAATCACTACATCTATGTTGTGCAGCATTAACTGCTGTATAACAAATATCACCCTTTTCCTGAAATCAAGAAAATATATAAATGAGCAAAACTTGGAGCACTCCACAGGATAGTATTCAAGTGTAACTTAAGACTTTTACCTCTCATTTAATATTGACTCTGGTTGTATTTTAGCTGAGATGCTCGACCCTTGGTCAGTTTGGTCAGCAAGTTTAATTAGAGAAACCCAATCATAAGGAATAGTATCAAATATAACAAACTCTCAAACAGTCCAGAACTCTGAATCAAGAACTCTGAATATTTGGTCAGTTGAGCTGGAAGCTCTGATAGAATAAAAATGTGGACAGACTTAAGAGTCCCTAAGGACTGAGATGGAAAGCAATAAACCAGACCGTCAAAGAGGTCTATTGCTTTTTATAATGTATTACACAATTCTTTTCCATAGATCAAGAGCATGACATCATTGACGAAAAGTACAGGTTTAAATCTTTATTAAATGTATCCATTTGTTCTTAATCAATTATCAAGTCAGACAATGCATAAAATGTAGAGAAAATTCCAAAAGCCTTTAGAATCAGTTATTGCCTATTGTCTTAATGAACATTACTATATGGAGAGGCACAAAGAATGTAGCTCATGAACCTATATTACCAGTTTTAGTTCAATTAGCCCTGGAATACCTCTCCTGGACTCCCCATTTTTCTCCTAAAGTGTAAAAAAAAATAATAAATCATATAAAATGTCACAAAGCGTTACAGCATGTCTTTGACTGTCTCTGCATGACCCTCCTTCATGCTGTCATAAACAGAACGATACACAATCAAGACTTCGTGTGCTGATGGCCGTTGCCTGGGGTCATGCCTCTTACACTCTGCATGGATCTGAAAGAGGTGAAAGTGGATAACATCACTCCCTGCAACATGACCCAACAAAAAATGCGTCACGTCTGGAATCTTCCAAATGTCTGACTTTTCATCATATCCAGGCATAAGGTCATCTGAGAAAGGCACATCACTGCCATAAGGCCACAGCTGCTCTGGTGCGACAAACTCTCCAGTCAGCTGATAATGACCACATTTCGCAGCCTGATGCCCGTGCTCCACCCGTGGCAGTGCGTCCAGGTCGTTCGCCAAGAGCCGCAGATCAGAGGTCAGCAGGAACTGACTGAGTGTCTTATGCAGATCGTTAGAGTCGCACATGACGCGGGTGCCAACAGGGCTGTTGTGCAAGAACACCAGGAAGGTGACATAGTCCAGTGCCAGGCGTAGTCGCGTGTGCCAGGAATCCTGAGCACGGTAACGGTCCTGAGCAAGAGTGGTATCAAGGGTGAGCACTGACCCCAGCGGGTGATACTCTGTTACAAATACTCCATCTTCTTCACACACACCCACGAGGGATACGACACGGACACTCTGAAGTGAACGCAGCATGGATATTCCATGAAGGAAATCTGCTTGATACTCCTCTGATGTTAAAACAGACAGAGCAACCTTTTGGCCCTGCCACTCAGACAGATATACCTGCAACACACAAAAAAGGCTTAATAATATTTGCATGTGATATTTTGGGAAATGCACTTGAAATATCATCCCATTCAGCAGCATGTAAAATGCACCTAAATGTAGATGACATACACACAATCTACCTTCTTCACAGCTCCCTGGCCAATCATCCTAAGACGCCGAACACTGGCACGGATTTCAGGACACTGGAGCCAGCGAGTGCAGGTGGTCATAGTGCCCACCATAAAGTAGCCTGGTCGTTGCCTGCAGTGCATATGCGCAGAGGGAACAGAGGTGTCCTGGTATAGAGCGTCCAGATAAACATAGAGAAGCAGGTTGGCACAGAGCAGGGCTGCCAGGCACAGAGCTACTGCAGGCACTCCACACTTTGCCCTACTTCCACCACTATGACCCATAATGGCATCTTAACCTGTGTGTCAAAAAAAGAAACTTTAAATACATTTCCTGCACAGACATAAGCAGAGCAACACCCATACAGAGGCATAAAGGTTCAAGTTCAAAAAGCAAAACCCCTGCTGTGATTTTATATCACCCAGTTTATTTCACTAATCAATTCTATCTGTTGGCTACAGCTAACTGGCAAATCCAAGTCACTGAAACTGTTATGGGAAGGACTGGTGTTTTCTGACCATAAACCATCCACCTTTGCAAAAAGATCAAGAAGATTTTACGCATCGCAACAAAGTGTTAAGAATAGACGTCAGACAAAAATGGCTTAATTAAAACTGCTTTTGGCTTTAGTACTTTACAAAGATGAACACATATCGTTGCGAGGTTAAACCCGGACCTTCACGTACATGTAGAGAATCTTACTTCATTCTGCTTAGGCTACTTGCTAAATGTGCCATCAAACCCCAAAGCTATCCAGACTATTAAGTAAACGTTTGATCCAGTGATCTTAAATAAACGAACTCTGCCAAACATCACAATTTTATCAGACACGCTTACCGTACTATGCTAGCTACACTGCATTCATGCACAAGTATTATTTTTTTCAACATGAAGTTTAACAAAGACGAGGTTGAAGTAGGTACGAAATTTAACTAATAGATGCTGTAATTGCTCAACTTTTATGATTGCGGCTACTTTGGTGTTTTTGTTCCGGTTTGTCTTGTTCTATGAAATTGAATGAACAATGAATTTGAATATGATCTGAGAACTACTGCCATCTGGCGACATGCAGGCGTAACAGTATATGATTGATTATATTATTCCCAAATCTTTATTATTTATAATCAAAGGATTAGCAACATTATCATTTCCAAACGTTGTTATCTAAGAGTAGCAGTATAGTTTTTTTAAGCTATACAAATTGCAAAAGTACAATTTTGAATTTTACTTTTGAAAGACAAAAAACCTGTCAAACATGTTTTTTTAAGTGATTAATATTTTATATTTCTTCTTATTGAGGGCAATTACTCCCCTAAGTCTGTTTCCCTTGTTTCCATGGATTTGCTTCATTCAATATTAACACATACGGTGTCAACGCGACACTCCGCTACACGCTATTATTTAGCATCATGGCAGACATTTGACGTGATGGCGCTGGCTATTATTTAAAACCAGCTTTTATTTAGATAATTCACCTGTAAACAGTTGAATTATGTAGCTGTTCTCAATATTTAGAATGGAACGAGAGACACTTAGACGCGATGAGGACAGATCGGAAAGGAGAGTGCGATTCCGCGTAGCATCTGCGAGCAGTGGTCGCGTGCTTCGAGAGGTGTTCAGGGAGGACGCGTCTGAAGATTCAGCGGACTCAGATACCATCAGCATCTCAGAGCCCGAACGCGCCACCTCGCCTGTCACTAGCGAGGCCAACGGCCACCTGAGTGGTCTTGTAGGTGCAGAACCGGACGACTGCGTTAGCGAGCAAGATGATTTGCTTATGTACGCAAGCACCGCGAAGGAGCAGCTCTTCAGCAGCAAACGTGTGAACATTTTCAGTAAGAATGGCAGCGTTCGCGGCGTGAGGGATAAAGTGAGCGCAGGACAGGTGCTCTTCAACAACCTGTCCGTACTGTATGGGGTGAGTACGTGTATAATGAAGGTAGAACTTACGAGATGTTAATAATAATAAATAAAATATATTGTAATGTAATAACAGATGTAATAACAATAAATAAAAAAGACTGAGTAAGCTTTAGTCTATCCCAGTGATTTAAAACTTCAACAAATCCATGAGTATATATGTACAAGTTGGCCATATCATCGCTTTCATAATAAGGTTTAATGAATATTACTTTTAGACGCTTGAGTTAAACTAGGATTAAACTATTCACATCACTGTACACTCACCACCCACTTTACTTGAAACATCTTGTGCTTAGAATCACTATTTTATTATGTATGCCTTTCTGTACGTTTTATAGGTATACAACCACAGACCACAGATCAGTTTCCAGGCACAATTTGTCAGCCACCTTCTGCCATATCATCATGTATTAGTTTCTGACTGGATGTTATTTGGGACCACTTTCACCCAACACTGACATCAACATGACAGTGGCTTGATAGTGTATGTTGCACTCATACGCAAGGCAGAAGAGTCCAGCCACCATCTATTTTGTGGTCAGAAACTAGCCACTAATTTATCATAGCAGTGACAGCAGAATCATAGCAGAAAAACTAACATATATTCTATCACTTTATGCCTATGGCTTACTTACTTCAACTAGGCCCTAACTGTGACATTCATTATGGATTACATTCAATTGAATCCATTTCTTAAAGACTCTGAGCCAGTCTGAATGATTATTCTTTCATAGCTTCTCAACAGGAGTCTCATAATCAACGGTTCTGATTATTTTCATTTTAAGGGTTGAACTGATCAGCAGTAATGTGTATTAGTTGGATGGCTGGACTGGATTTATTTGCGGAAGAATTAAAAAAAAAAGACAATTGAGTATGTAGCAATATCAATAATAAACAGCATTGTACCCTTACACTGGTGCTGTGTGTATTAACAACGGTAAATTGCCGTTTACAAATAATGTTTTGTTTTTGTTTTCTCCTAAGGGTCCTTTGCATGGAAGCAGGCAAAAGAGACCACGTGTTTCTGTCTGCAAAGGAAACTTCAGTAGCTTAAAGTAGTACGGAGCAGAATAAAAGGTCACGTGAGAACAAAAGGGTAAGTGGTCTCAGTATAAGGAGAGGCCAAGGATTCATTTGGTCAATGGAGGAATTCATTTGGTCAATGGAAGGATTCATTTGGTCAACTGCCATGAACTAGGACCCATGGAAGTTCATTTCGGAGCTTAAACACTGAATGTATCATATTATTCTGTCTCTAAAATGCTTAGTTCTTCTTCAACTGGGTATTAAATAGTGCAGCCAACAGCTGCAGTCATCAGGGCTCACTGCAACCGAGTCTTCTTTTTAAATTACATACACATACTGAATGTTTGTTTATAGATGTAAACTGTAAATAGGCCCTTTGTAGCAAAACTACTTTTGGATCATAATGTTTTGATTAAATAACAAGAATGACAACAAAGCAACTCTGTTCAGCTTTGTAAATGTTTATTTTATTCTAAACTTCCTTGTTACATATTTAGTAAAAGGAAAAATTATGTATTTTTGTTCAATTTCCATGTTCTTTAATAGAAATTCTCTTTTTTTTACTTTTTATGGACATAAGACATACCAAGTGCAGTTTTTATGATGGCATGTTTGAAGTATCTCAGAAACTGTAGACAGTAGTCTAAATACAAAGTTTAGCATATTTGTTATGTGAGAACACAGGTGTTTGTAATAAATCAACATGGAGTCATGCTAAGCTAATGTTGGTGTCCATATCCTCCATCTGTATGAGTTAAATAATGAATCAGACCAGAAGGTCATGCAGCTCTTTTTCCTCTGCATTATTCAGTGTTTATTACCACAGTCAAGGAGAGGCGAACTGTGTGTGTGTGTGTGTGTGTGTGTGTGAGAGAGAGAGAGAGAGAGAGAGGGAACAGAATAGGAAGTTGGACACAGAGTGTGTCATGTTTAGGAGGTCCCAAGTGACAGAGCCCAGGACACACAGAACTAATTCACTAGAACTAGTAAAGTGAAAGGTCTTGTACCCATGGTAAGGTTGATGCCCATGTTACACACCTTATTGTGTTAAAGATTTGCACTATATTAACATTCTGGGACTGTTACTTTTGGCCTCACCTGAAAGACAAGTGCCAAACCAGTCAACATATTTGTTATACTGACAGTCCTACTAAATACAGTCCTACCATCTCCTGTAGGAACCTGCTACACATTATGGTACCTTTGTCATAAGTAGTGAATATTGGTTGTTCACTGCATTTATGGTGCACTATGGATAACAGTATAGTGAACGTAATAGGGAATCTGAACTGCACACTCACAAATCGGACCTCTGCAATCAAATTATGGTATGGCATATGTGGGTAAGGTATTGAGTATTCTTCAGAATGGAGAATATTCTTCATATTTATGCTCTAAGAAAATGCTACATACTTTATTAATATTGTCACGCTCTGGCATCCATTGGCCAATCACACAGCACAGATTACTCACACAACACTTATCATCCCACACTTATCACCAATTTATTACATTATTCCCTGCGCCTGTTTCCTGTTTTGTTTGCCTATTTAATCCTTACAGGGCCGAATTCAGCGCCTTGCATTAAACGTCTCCTCTAGAGTCCTATCAAGCAAGGCTCTTTGTGTCTCTTTCATGAACCTTTATCTTTTGCTTTTTCCTGTTTCTTGTGAATAAACTTGTTTCCCATGATGACATGTTTCCTACGATGTCACAACTATACAATTCTGATTTATAAAGAATATATACATTGGCAATGTGGGGTCTATGTAGTTGAAAAGTACACTGCAAACTTTCAAGTTTATTTGCTAAATGTAACTGTCTAAGTATAAACAATGAAATTGATACTTGCCATACGATCCCGAGGGAGCAAACAATCAGAACATAAAATTCACAAATAGTAGTCTAATAAATATTATAGTAGTCAAACACTGATGTTATTATAAGCTATAAACACATTGCAATATGAACTGCAGACAGCTGTGCACACAGTAGCAGTGAACTGAATGCTAGACAGTATTAAAAGCTTGGTAAAAGAACACACACTACTTACTAATGCCCTTTAACAATAAGACAGTATCCCAAAAGCTCCTGAATATGGTAACAGCACAGCTAAAAATATATTTTAATCCTCTTAGAAATATAGATATTTAAATAATGCAGTCACATCAGATGTTTATGTTTATTTGAAAACATTGTTTTTTTTGCTTTAACATTACATTACCACTGCCATTCCAGTAAGGATGTTTTGAGAATCCTTTTGCAAAGCATAACATGGTTAACATTGGTTTTACTAAAATACTACGTTTTATTCACTCCCTTGAAACTAATTACTAAATCAGTTTCATTCAGCTGAGCACTATGATGTCCACCTTTAAATGTTCTTGAATTGTATGAGACGGCAGTGCTGATGTAATTTAGCTCTTAAAACTTAAGTGAGGTCGTGGTAGTATTTCCGCTGAGCAGTGGTCCTGCCTCATGCGGCGCTTTCTTTATTCGGATGGTCAGAAGACAGTGAGCAGGGCAAAGACGGCGTAGAGCAGAGCGCAGGGGTAGGCCACCAGCAGCTGCTGTCCTCCCATATCAAGAGTACAGATGAATATCTTAGAGGCTGAGAAGCTGCACCAGCCAACCACTAACAAGGCCAGTAGCATACCAAGCAATCCTCTGGACAAATACAAACACACACACACACACACACACACACACACACAATGTGACAACACCAGCCAAAATTCTGGAAAATATTTATCATGGTCATTTTTTGTTTGTTTGCTTGAGTACAGATGCTTGATCATAAATTCAGTCTATATTTTCTAAAATAATGAAAGGCAAAATAATAATAATAATAATAATAATAATAAATAAAATAATAAATAATTAATAGACAGAAAATAACATTCTGATATAAGATCACAATGATTATATCTTCTGATGCAAATACTTTGGACACAGTTATGGGAATTTTACCTTCAAACCCTGAACGTAGATACTCACTGTAGGGAGTAAACAAGAGCAAATGCTGAGAGAGCCACCATGGGCAGTAGGCAGTATCCTAAAACACTGGTCACGCATCCATAGGATATAGTGCATGCACTCATTAGATTCAGCAGAGTGCACATGCCCACACAGCCCACTGCGCTGATACCGTACACGGACCCAAAATGGGCCTTGCCTGCCTGCAAAGAGATGACCAAGCCTCTTAAAAAATGAAGCATTCTAGAAATCTGTGGATGAAGTTACTAATGCATTGTATGAGCGTTCATTTTTATTACATTCTCTGGACCGCATTAAATTTTGTGTATACCATTAAAAGAGTGGCTCCTAAAGCAACGCAGAAAAGCACGGGACCAGTGAAGTCTGTCTCATTCATGATGCTGCCATCTGCTGGCTTCAGTGGGTTCAGCACAGTCAGAGTCTTCTGCCAGATGTGATCAAAGTTAATACCCAACTCTGATGAGATACACACACACACAGTGACTCCCGTTCATTGATTCAGTTGATCGGTAGTTATAATTTATCTCTCTGTTACATAGAACTCCGAGATGTCTGATATTCAGTACTGTTATCTGTGCTGTGTACCCTCTAACAGTGGGGGCTCCTCCTCATAGGAGTCATGCTCGGTCAGTTCAGGTGGAGCAGAAGGCTGGAACACCTTCCCGGTGTAAGGCTGATCCACCGAGGGTGCAAACGTATCCGCTAGGGGAACTACATCATCTCTGCCAATCACACGGTAAACAACTGCACAAAACCACAGCTGTTGTGCATGTATTAAATACACAGCAGAATATGAACATGGAATTAATCATTTTTGCAAAAAAAAATACAGTATATTATGAAGGCATACGAATCGGTGTAGTGAGTGCCATCGATATTAGCAACATTCTTACACGTCTTGGTAATCTGGGTTGATGTACGATGGGTCCTGATTATCAATGTAATAGCTAGACTGGTAGAAATCTTGATCAGTTTGTGACAAATCCGCCATTCTAAAAAGCAATGTGAAAGTAAAAATGGTAAGAACGTGAAGTGTAGCACTAGTCGCTGAACTATACTATATTTCGCCACATATTACACCTCTCACAATGTATATTTATTCTGAATATATAGTCTACACTAAATAGATAACAGATTTGAATACCTTAACAAATCCAGTGGAATAGGCCTGGTGTAAAAGGTGAAGTACAGTGGCGAGAGACTGCCTGGTCACTGGCTAACTGTTAGCTGTCTCTGACATGCCAGGGGGCTATTTATAGTAAACTATATTTACACAGAGAATATGGGTAGCTGCAAGACTAGTGCTTGATGTTAGGAGCCATCTACAAGTGTGGTTTATTATACTTTTGCTGATATATTTTTTAACGGAAGTAAACAGAACGTAAGGGCCTGTACACATCAGCAGCTCCCTCTACTTACCTCATGGCAACCTGTGTACAGTAATTAAAGGAATACTGATCTTTCAGGCTGCTTCTTATCCAATAAGTACATGGAGTAAAAATCAAAAATGAAAAAGTTAAGCTATGGAATTATGTCATATGGAAGTCTACAGTAACTCAAAAAAATTGTTATTCTGAATGCTAAATAAAATGTTACTGTTTTTAATACTGGAGTATTCCTTCAAGGTTATATTAGTAAAAACATCAGATAAAGTTCCTAGCAAAGATGCTCTTAATTGTACACAGCAGAGACAAAAGGTTACTAAGGGACTTCCTATAACTTTTATACTAATACATACCTGAGGAGAGCTACAGAGTGCATGCATAGGCCTGGGAAGCAGGGCTGGACAGGAAAGGGAATCATGGCAGAAAGAAAACCTACCTAGGTACCTAATGTATGCTTCTGAAACATCAATCAATGAGCAACTGTGTGAAAGCACACTTTTTTTTTCCTTTTTTCCTCCCTCAAGCAAACAAAAAGCTGTTTTTTCTGCTAATTTATAGTTAGTTAACATTACAGTGCCATAGGATACAAAACACAATGAAAACTGATAAAATAATTACCTGTCATCCTACTGGAAAAGGTTATATATATGCACATACATATATAGACACACACATACATGCACACACACACTAATATATCTAATTTAATCCAAAATTCACTGCACATAATGCACAAAAATATATACCAATTCAGTATTGGATGGCACACTGACATTGGATGATTTAGTGTTTTGCTTGAGATAGTAAACACTCAACTCTGACTAGTTTAAAGGGTTTGTGAACTACTGCATCTATACACAATTATATAAGCTTAAAATTTCTTTTATAAGGAAAAACAACACTTAACAGTTACTAAAGGTTATTTTATTTAAAAAGAAAACATTAGTAAAAACATTAAAAGGGTAAAAAATATTTATATTATAAATTAATTTTGTCCTTACATGTAACATCACAACTCCAGAATGGTATCAGCGATCACACTGATAAAATTAATTCATTTTATTGCAATAAGGCTGTAGAGGTGAAAAGCAACATTGCCATTTAATACATGGGCTGATGTGATCTGAAGCTACTGCCAAGGGGCTCTTCTTCCCAGCACATGGTTGGTAACTTTCTGTAAGAGAAAACATCCTAACGCATGAGCCTTTACAGTAATATCACAAAAAAGTCTAAAGTATATAACTGTGTGTGTGAGTGTGTGTGTGTTCTGATTTAACAACAAAACAAAGAAAAATAAAACACCTTGTTAAAGAGCTGGGCATTGAGGCGATATGTGCGGTATTCTTCTTTTCTCCTCTCTTCCTCTCTCCTCCTTCGAACTTCTGGAAGTTGGGCATAAATCCTGATGGGATAAACACACACAGTTGAAAGCCCTAATTTTTTCCCCTTCTTTTTTTACAGTTTTATTCCAGTTAACTATACCTGACCTAACAGACAGCACACCACACAAGGCACACATTCCCTCTAGAACACTTTCCCTCTTTCCTACACCTGTACATCTACCTCCTGACTCTGTCTTTTTTCTGAGTGTGTGCCCTCCTCTCTGCCCCACTGAACATACGTATGGATACGGCACAGGACAGCATGTACAGTAAATAATGAATCAGCTTCAGATGGATTGGAAAATTACAAAAGCTAAAGGAGTAGTGACAATTCTATGCATAGTCGTCAGGACTTACCGCTTAGATCTCCGCACCATCTCTCTCACTGGAATGACTCGCTTACTGGGAAGAGGAGGTGGAGCTGAGGAGGGAGGAAGTAATCATCTCAGGAGATTCGTAACACGTACAGCACATGCAGAAGGGCATCTCCCAGGTCAACATGGGACATGTGGCAGAGTGCTGTGCGAGATCCTGTCTGCTGAAGGTAAGTCTCCACCAACCTGCTGTTGGGAGCTGGGTGGGAGCAGGGTTATTGAAGAGCTCGTCTCTCTCTCGGTTGAAGATGGCCTGCATCTTCCTCTCCTCCACCACTAGGCACAATCTCTTCATCCGCTCTCGAGAACGGGACACAAACTCTGGGCGATGCAACTCCAGAGCCTCCTGTACATACAGGCTAACTTTTAATACATGGCAAGATAAAATGAAAAACTTCAATTGAAATACCATGCCAAAAGCTGAAACAAACAAACAAACAAAAAAACCCACACAAAACACAGCACATCAGAAAAAACAAAAGCCAATTTACATATGTAAACATGTACCCACCCGCAGAGAGAGACAGACGAGGGCAGAGCGTTTGCTGCTGATGCCGGTCTCTGCAGGGGCTCTCTGATCAGGGGGCTTCTCTTGCTCCACCTGAATGTGCCGCTCTCTGAGTGGTTCTCTCCAGGGGCGGGTCCTGCTGTAGGGCTCGAACCAGGCAGAGCCGGCGGGCCACACCACCTCGGCCAAGGGCTCGTTCTCCTTCCGCGCAGCCCGTTTCAGATCAGCAGACACAAACCACGACACCCCTGACAGAGAAATACAGCAGGATGGTGTGAGCATGAGTGAGAACCACGATGCAGGAATGCCAAGCTTAACCTACTTGTACAAACTAACCGTTTGGGTAGCTGGTCTGGTTGCTCTTGTTCAGGCCCTCTTTCCTCAGCACGGTTCGTGGCTGGGTGGAGGTGGCACTGGATGCTGTGGGTGCAGGGATAACGGCCTGCTGCTCTGCAAAGGCTAAAAGGGGAATGTCGGCCTCCCTGCCATTGCCTGGGGAGGGGAAGGTAGTGCCCACATCCCGTGTGTGTCTACGGGTGCCATTTACCACAATCTCCAGATCACCTGAAAAACAAAAGACACAGTTTATTAATACCAAAAGTAATGCATCAACTCCCATCTTTTTAAAGATGGAACTCACAGGACTCTTCTTAGGTGACAAATGTGCACATTAACTGGTTTCACAGAACCTCTTGTCCAGAGGAGGATTTTATGGTTCTCTTTTACTACCAACCTGCTTTCATTCATTTCAAAGTAAACAAGCTATAGCCAGAACCTTGCTGAGGGAAAGGTTAAGTAACTGGGATTCAGTTTTGCTGTGCTGCTTCAGTATTTAAAAGTTTAATAAAACTACATAACACTTTTGTAAAATATTCTTTTGCATCCATCTCATTCATTCCTGTCTCATCCCTCATCTTGACCATTTTTCATCCAAACTGGTCAATATTCCTTCAGGAGAAATCCTTGTGGAACTGACCTGCTTGTATGCCTCTGCTGACAAGTTTGACTTTTGACCTCTTGGCACTGAGGGTGTATGCGGTGCCTCTTTGAGAGGGGAGAGCGTAAGTGTTTGAGGATGACAATGAGTCAGACGAAGCCTGAGGGAAATGAAAAGCACACAACTGAACATGTACACAACAGGCACCCAGAGCAAACAACTGCGTGTTATGTCTGGAGATAACATTCACACAATACTTAAATCTTCACACAAAAACACTACATTCCTAACAGATTTCCTAAATGAAGCCTTAGTAAACTAATACCAAGAAGGAAGTACACATCATAGTCTCCAAAGTTTCTAAATTTTTCAAGAATGCTTCTGGGCTAACATGGAAGCTCTTAGGGTGCTGCCTTACCGTGGAGTCGTCTGTGCTGATTATCTCTGTGCCAGCAGAGAGGGGATGTTCAGAGATGCTGTGCTCTCGTTTCTGCTCATTGATGGTGTTGTAAATTCTGAGCAGGCTGCTACTGGTCTTTAGAGTCTGACCTCTAGTGACCTCTGCTGCTCCACTGCTAACCCTTTGCAGCCCATAAGCTCTGAGCAAGCGCTGTGTGTTGATGGTGGACTGGCTGCTAGTCGTCTCCACAGAGACACTAGTAGACTCATCTCTCTCTGCAGGACACTTGTAAGTATTCTCTTGCTTATCCTCCTCTAAAGTCTGATTCGTTCTTGAAAGGTGATCTGCCTGCGATGGATTTGGTAGTACTCTCCCTTTAGTTCTCTCTTCCTCTTCTCTCCTGGTTGTCCCTTTTCCCTTTGTCTGCTTCAGTTCATGGACCCTCCTGCTCTTACTATTTTCTCCCTGGCTGCAGGTCTCTTTGGCTGGCGTGTGTAATGAGGTGGAGCTGTGCAGGAGGCGGGACAGGCGCTCCAGTCTCTCCAGTAACGACACTTCTCTCTCATTGGTGGGCCGAGGCTCCTGCAGGCTCCACCTCTCACTGAAACGATGCCACAACTGGTCCAGAGAGCCGCCACTCTCCACTACACGGCCTTGAGTCTTCGCTCCCTGCTCCTCCTCCCTGATAGGCTTGGGGAGTGCATTTGGTGCCAAGTTATGCATTTGTTCCGTATGGCTATGAAGGTGAATGTCATCTATACTGTAGTCAGCCTCCATGTGCAGGGGGACAAACTCATCCTCCACCTTCTCCTCTGCACAATATATGGGTCCTTGGTTCATGTCAAAAGCAACTGCAGTAGTGGGAACAGTCAGCTGATGCGGAGAGCCAGTACTGTTGTTTTGGTTACAACCTGTAGTCGTAGAGTTACACAGCCCTCTTGCAATAGATTCTGACCGAGAAAGGAAAACAAAATGTCCTTGAATTTGTTTGAGCAGAGGCATAACGACGTACATAAAAATGTACGTCGTCTTAAATTTATAGTTCAACATGCAGACCACATCTCACCTTTTTTCGTTTTGGCCCTCTTGCTGTAAATGCCTTCCTTATGCTTTGGTGTAATATTCCTGTCCTCGATCTCTCTTGAGCCCAGTACCTCGGTGTTAAAGCGAGGTGGCACAGCGTCATCAGACCCTACAGAAAAACAACAGCTGGGAGGACAGAGCACCGCCAAAAAGAAGCAGAGCCCGAAACAGCACAGGCCAGTGACGGTGTGTCCCCATAAAGTTTAGTAGCCTGTAATGTTTTCTGTAATGTATTCCTAGATTCGATCTTCTCTCGGACAAAGACGGCTATAAATAATGCAGGAGAGCAAGGGGAGGGATTAAAGAGTGAGTGTGAGTGAGAATGAGAGCAGGAGAATGAGAGCGAGCAAAGAAAGAAAGGACAAAACTGAACAAGTAAGGATTTGTGTTTTCCTCATAGTGCTCTCCAAAGCTTAGAATACTACGTCGCTGAACAGAGCATTAGCAAAACGTGAGGAATACAACTCTACTGTACTCTACAATATACAGAAGCACATGTAACTGCTTTGTACATAGGAAGCACACAGCACAAGTCTGTGTACTAGGTTACAATGGTCTGTGCCTCGCTTCAAACCAGGTGGCATCCAGGTGGCAGTGGTCAACATGCCACTAGCCCAAACAGCCATCTATCTGACATGGCAGCTAGAACACACATCTTACACAAACTCAAAGTTGCTCAGAATCTGCTGCTTAAGTGGTAATGAACTATGGCTTTCTTTGTTGTACCTGGGTGGGAACTCTCCATGCTGGTATCAGAGCGAAAATGAGAGGGCTCTGCGTCAGTCTGTGGCATGTAGAAGAGCTCTGAACTGCCTTGAGGTTTATATGGCAACAGAGTTGGAACAGCTACAGGGAGTACACAAGGTAGAGTATTACTATAGCTGAGCAATTTTCAGAAAATACAAAAACAGACAGAAAACCACTCAATGATCAGAGCTTCTTAAATGTGGCTGCTTACCTGCTGTGTGAACAGACTGAGGTCTTGCAGGCCCAGCCAGTCTCTGGGGGGGAGCAAAGGTCTGTGGGTATCTGGAGCTGATCTGGGAATAGCCGCCAGCAGTACCCGTGTTCTGGCCCTGGCCTGTATGTCTGCCTTTCCTTGAGCTGGTTTCACTTGCCACTGATGAATACTCTTCTTCACTGGTCCTAGAGCTTCTCAAGGTGTCCTCCTGACTGCACATTCCGTCCGTCTGTCTGCGCGTGTCAGTCTGAAACCCCTTGCATGCATCCATGGCATGTAATTGGGTGGTGCTGTGCTGTGGTTTAGGCGAAAGCGTGAGGTGGATGTGGGAAATGTGAGGTTGATCAGAGAGAACTGAACTAGACTCCAAACTTGGTGGCATCTCTTGCCTGTCGGGGACATCTTTACGAGTCACCTCTTGGATCGCTAATGGATCAGTGCTCTCAGTCTCATGATGTTTTTCTTTACTATTCCTTTCCTTGTCCTCCCCCATTATTCCCTTCCCTTTCATCTCTGTTCCTTCATTATCCAAAAGGCCTGGCTGTCTCCCCTCACTGGAAGCTGATCTCAGAGGTATGTGCAAGGGGCTACAGCTGCGTTCCTGCACTGAGACAGAGCCTGTGGAGTCATACAGGTGGTGGGTTTCAAGTTTGGTGGAGTGAGTGCGTCGATTAGTTGCTATGGTGATGGAAGTGAGAGGTGCTGGGCCAGTGAAGCCCTCCCTGAGGGCAATCTGACGGACCCTGGCCTCCAGGCTATCCTGCAAGGCTGTGTGAGGCTCAGTGGTGGAGTCTAGTGGAATCTGGTTGGGTCTCCGCACTGCTGCAAAGCCCACCACAGGCTGGGGTAGAGGATCAATGCTGGAATCTGCACCGTCTTCAGAGTCTGAGGTCCACTGAGATATGAAGGAGAGAAAGAGAGGGGTAATGTCAGGTTGATCCAGACAGAGAGGTCAGTGGGAATGCAGACAGAGAGGTAGAAACACTGCACTTAAATGCTCTTCCTTAAAAGAGAGCATTACTTTGTCCGACACACAGTCATTGGATGCATGGTTTTACCTTTGACTGTCAGGACTTGCCACAGTCTGCCAGCATCCCAGAGGAAAAAAATCTTTAATATCATTACCTATTTATACAAATGCTTAAGAAACAGCTTCCGGAACCATGGTTCTCACTGCTCTAAAATATAAATGAAATAAAGTCTTATTGATGTCCTCCTTGTCTGAAGATCATATTGTACCTTGGTATGCTTTGTGTAGAGCAGTAGTTCTTTTTTGATCTCATCAATTCTCTTTCTATCCTCTGCATTAAGCTCTATGGCTTCACACTGGTGACCAGATGCCTTCATGAGGATCCACTCTGCAAAAGAGGGAAATGCCAAAAAATGATTATTTACTTCATTATTATTTAAAAACACTGAATGGCTTGGCTGTGTATTCCTCATCGTAATCATCATACGCCGTTTACCTCTAGCACGGCTCTCTTCAGGGTCAGAGGTACTTGGCCTGCTGGTAATCACAGAAACTGGGGACTCACTCTGTAGAAGCTTAGCCACCCTGGCAGCCATTGAACTTTGACTGCTGCCATCACTCAAGACACCAAGCTCCACCTCTGCTGGGCTGTGGGTGGGGCTATTCTCAGATGAGCTAACCCCAGCATTCTCTGCAGTCTCCTGGCTATGCTGGTGATCCTCTGATGCTGCAGGGGCATTCCCCTGCACGGGTTTCGGAGGCAACAGGACCATCTTGTCTGGGTCTGCTGCACTGCAGCCCTCAGGCTCTGCCCTTCTTGGGGCAACACGAAGGTCACGTGACTTGAGATTTTCCTGTGTGTTCTGAGAGGGAGTGGAAGGCTCTGTGGTTATATGATCAGTCTGAATAGACAGCTGAAGAGGTCTATAGGAGGATGAGGAGCTCTCCTTCAGAGCAGAGTCTGAGGAAGAGCGAGCCAGCACCAAGGAGACCTTCCCACCGAGTGACAAAGATGAGTCATCATGGTACATTTGCATATTCTGCCCAAGTGATATGAAGGAGGCGTCGCTTTCTAAGTAACTATGTGATCCAGGGGAGGAAGCCAGTGAAGAGTGGCCAGACACCAGACTCCCTGCATGCCCAAGCAAACGCCTGATCTCCTGCAGGGTCTTAGAACCTACAAGAGAAGAGTTACCTCCTTTGACTTCCAACACGGCTCCATGAGAGGGCACACCGACAGAGCTTAGCTGGCCATAACTGCCTTCCCGCTGTGGTGTGTCAGATTCATGAGAAACAGTAAATGGATGTGGTGGAGTATGATGTCCAGGGGGTGTGTGTGCCTGACAGCGAACCATCCTGACACTCCCCTGACTAGCTGGTCGGTCTGGCTTCAGAACTGCAAGCCTCTGTGTTAAAGAGGCACTGGAATCTGCAGAGAGCATACTGGAACTAGAGAATGTCTCCTTCTGCGGACTGTCACCTGCACAGAACAGCAACAGAGCAAAAAGCAATTACGGACGAGTGAAACCAGAAGTACGCAAGATCACACGAGAAAATAGATTACATTTATCTAAGATTACAACGCCTGCCTATGATGTTAAATAAAGGCTGCAACATGACAATAAATTTCAATAATAAAGAGCAATTTTCAAAACTTAGGGGACACCGCTTACCACAGTTCAGATTTTTTTTATTATACCTGGATAAGTTATTTCTAAATTCAATTTTGTAAATACTTATTTTGTAAAACAAACAAAAAAAGTTTTATATTTAATAGGTTGCACATAAGTAATTTTGATTTGTTTGTTAAAAGTACACACAAATACTAACGTGCGACATCCAAAGATTTCTTGGCTTAGCCTAAGCAAACCATTTCCTTGGAGTCATGCTCAAGTGCCAATCTGTCTGATACATTCAACACATTAACTATTACTCATTTGTATGAGTGTTACTCAGTTGGGACTATTGGGAGATGGGAAATTGCTCATTTACTTCTCATTTTACTTTTTTTATTTGTATTATTTAGTTTCATCTATTTAAGCCTTACTTAAACAGTATAAAGCTTAAGCTTAAAGCACTTTTTAATAATGTTCTAACAATAAACACGTACATTTAATGCGAGTATGAAAGGCATTTCTGTACATTTTCACACAAATATCAAAATTTATGGTAGATTAATATCAGCCCCAAATATTGGTTATCTGCATTCTTGATTACTAATAATGAGTATTGTTCCTGAAGGGGAGGGGACAACTGACCCCTACATTACAATGTACTATTACACTTAACAAGACAGAGCAGCTCACAGTGCACAAAATGGAATTGATCATTAACTGCTGTGTCTGCTAATAAATAAATATTTGACTCAAGTCAACTCATAGTTAAGTCATAATGGACTGTTTACCTTCAGATGGTTGTGTGCTCTTAGTGGGTGTTCCAACTGAGCCTTTGATTGTACACAAATCCGTAGGAGAGAACTCGGGTTCTCTGATGGGTCCATGAAGTGTAAATGGATTCAGGATTGTTGAAGGTGACTGATCAATCCCCAAGTTACGAAGATATAGCTACAAAGTAATACATTATAATCAAAATGTAGCTCATAAAACTGATTTTTCCCCCCTTAAAACAAACAAATAAACTTTAAGGTCAATGCTTTACAGAGCTTTTTTATACTTACAGGAATCCTGTCATCAATATTGAGCTCAAAAGCATGTGGTGGGGAGCCAGGTCTGGAAGTCCAATAGGGCGCATAGTTGTCCACTTCTAGACTGACGACAGAGGAAGCTGTGCCCACTGACGCCCTCAAATTCTGTTCACCATGGCAACTGCCCTGAGAGCTGGAATGAATGCTACCCATGTTAGGGACAAGTTGCTGAACTGAGGACAAGCTGCGGAATTGAGCTGGACTAAGAAAAGGAGAAGGCTTTACGGGGCCTGAAGACAACCCGCCAGCCAGCCTCCGGTCATTCGCTCCACCCGAGAGCTGTGACGGTTCTGCCCCAGCTGAGTCCGGGCCTGGAGAGATGTCGTTGGAGCGTGCCAGCTGAAACGGTGGGTTGTGATGAGGTCCATCCTGCTGTATGGAAGTGACAACTGTGCTCAGAGAAGAGTGGGAGTGGGAGTGAGCAAGCGGAGATTCTAAAGCTGGCCCTGCTCCTCCTCCTGCCTCCGCCACATCTCCATGCCTAGATACACCTGTCTGAGAGGCCTCAGTGCTGATGTTGGATGCTGACACCGTTCCATTGTGATTTGGGGGGCTTTGTTGTGCCAAAACACAGTTTGGTGTCTCAGAAACAGATGTCTGCACTTTCTTAGGAGGTACATTGTCAATTCCCTGCAAAGTCACATGATCATAAAATGATCTGCTGGAACCAGTCTTCCAAGCATCAACTTTCTCAAGGTAACTGAGGCTGGGAAGAGAACACATTCTTCCTACAGACTGCATAGACTTCTGGTTTTTAAGCTCCCCGTCAGATGCTGGTGGGTGAATGTCTAAGGTGAGTGAAGGAGGTGTGCTCTCACAGGAAGAGGCAGGTTCATCTAGTCCACAGGAAAAGGCTTTTTGGCCACGTGGCACTTCATGATTAAAGGGGAGGATGTGTGACTTAGGGTGGGCCTGCACTGAGTCCAAGGAAACTCTGGGAACAGTTTGAGGGTCTATGGTGTTCAGGTTCAGTATGTGCATCTGGCCTGGTTTGGAGCTACCATTCGTACCAAGGCTTGACATGGCCGCACTAGCCATAGTGTCTTGAAGGGAGTATACAGGAGAGAGTTGGGTGAGGGCTTGTGCTGATCTTGCAGGGAATACTGCAGGTGTGGATTGAGACACAGGCGGAGAAGTCAAAAAGGAGCAATCTGCTGCTGCTTGACTACCTGGGCTCCATCGTGCTTTCGGTAGTCCTGTTACACACACAACACCTCCACTGCATGAGGTGTCGCACATAGCATTTGGAGCGTCTTTCTTCCCAGTCTCGTTCGTACTGCCCAGTGTAGAGACAGTAGCATCACTGTGGCAGCAAGCCTGGAGCTCTCTGTTGATAGGGTCTATAAAGTGTTCTGGATGTACATTCAAGGAGCGTACAGTAATGTTTGAGAAGACAGATGTACGAGAAGAAGTTGACACAGTAACTCTCCCTACAGTGCTTCTTTGAGATGACTGAGGAGATGAGCCACCTTGGGGTTGCTCTCTACTCCCAGATGATCTGGACTGCTGTTCTTCCACCCAGGCATTGTTAGAAGCTTGTTTACAAGCAAGGCTGTAGTTTTCAGATTGACACTGGGGGGAATCTGGTTGAACTAGTACAGCTTCAGTCTGACAGAAAGCCTCACAGGCAGAAGAAACTGCACTACTGCTGGCCATACCAACATCCTTTTCTTGAAGCTTCTGTAAGGAGCAAGCAAGAGCACCACCACTTAAAGTGCACACAGCAGTCTCTCCTTTATCTACATCAGCATCGATTACCTCTTTTTGTTCCACCTGCCTCTCACTCTTGTTCTGCAGTTTACTCTCCTGTTCATCACAAACCTGCATTGCCTGGTAATGGCTTTCAGGTGACAGGCTGTGCTGTGAAAGTGAGCAGCAACTATCATCTGAAATAACAACAGTCCCTGCTAAAGGATGCTGGGATAGTGAAGCCTGTTCATTGGACGTGTTTGGAAGGCCAGACTGAGGACACCTCTCAGAAGCGATGGACAGATCAGGAGATCCCCTTAACACAAAAGCAACAAAAAGCATACATTATATTCTTATATACGCAAAACAGCAAGAAGTCTATATTCATTTTATTTATTTCGCTGAATTCAGTACATAAGAGGGAACATAATACCTAAGGGGAACATATTCTGAACCTGTCTGCTGAAGGAGAGAAGACTCAGAAAATGTGAAGGGCTTTCCCTGGGGAATCAGCATCAGTATTGGTGATAAACGGCTGTCCTGAAACTCTGCCAAGATGAAGAACAGGACTTCAGGAAAGTCCTTAGAAGCTTTTTGTGAAGATCAACAAGAAACGTTATACTATGGTTAGATGTGTTTACCCAGTTGTAAAGATTCAAATCCATCAGCTGCCTGAGTGCTTGAGTGTCTTTCAGGGCTGTGTGCAAGGCTATGTGGACAGCCAGCCCCTGGCAAGGCTGACATGTGTCCTGGTTGTCCTAGAAAGTGACCAGGAGGCTGCTCACCAGGTAACTGGTCCCATGATTCTGTCCCCTAAAACCAAAAACAAGACAACAACAACAAAAAACGCTACAACCTACGGATAAGTCAAATACACGATCGTTTAATTTACATGGTGGAGTGATTTAGTTGGATTCTTTGCAAACACGTAAATAAACACTACAACTTAATTTTAATCTTCCATTGTTAGACCTATATGTTACTGATCTAAATTAGCTAGTATAGCTATCTAACCCACATCAGTTATACAGACCATATTTTCTGGGAATTAATTATAATACTAAAACCAATAGCTAAATTTAGGTTAACTCTCAGGCTGATTTAAATATTGCTGTTGAGTTGGAAAATCCGATTTTATATAAAACATTTAGCGCTAACTGAAAACTAAAAAGGAACTAATTATATGATAACTAATTTTGCAAGTTTAATCAAATGCCCATACTAATGAAAGTAGTTTACTTTATAGTTACATCACCTGCTTATGATAGCTAGTTATGATAGCTAGCTATCTGGCTAATCGAATAAACTTTGGGCTACTCAACATTATGATCGGACTGATTCGATATGCGATGCATATCGCTTCTGTTGTTTATCTAGCTAGCTAGCTAATTGTTTTCTAAATACTAGTCTGAAAACACTCGCCAATAACATAGATAATTCGTTGTAAACACTTGTCAGTTAGCATTTAGCTACGGTAGCTAATTTCTCAGATTGGCGGCGGACTTGTTGACGTTAGATAACACCAGCTATTCTTGTTAGTTAAACAGCCAGTTGTTTGCTGGTCTGCTAGCTAGTAATCCAGGTGATGGGACAACACAACAGCTCGAAACTACTCAATAAAAAATAAGAAACAATGCTATTAAAGCGCACTCACTCTGTTAACACTGGCAATATCTTCGCCTTGCACTGGGCGCTCCATTGTTATTTCTCTAGCTAGGTAACTAACCTAGCAGCTACTGGCTGATCATGGTTTCCATGAGAATAACTGATGTTTTCCACGCTTGCGCAAAGCTGCGGAAGAAGAGGCTCTCGTTTCACCGAGATCGTTGGATTCAGTAATATTCAAATCTGCATAAAGTTTGCATACGGTTCCACTGAAGGTTAGCATGTCATAATGGAATTTTATGTAGAAGGAACTTGTAGAACTAAAATAAATCAGTTGTCCACTCAGACTTTTGTCAGTATATTTTCCCGCGACTTCGCGCGGTAAATTCAAATGTATAAACAGCGATGATAATACCAGACAACGCTCATTGGTTTCAGTACTCTTTGACAGTACCCTCACAGTAGTATAATTTTAAATAAACAATCTAACGTTTTGTTTATGTATAACGTGAGAGAATTACAGTTTGGTGCTTTTGTTTGTTTGTTTTTATGTAAAACAAACAAGCAAGCAATAGTGTCTGAAAAGGGACTAGCTAAAATAATAGATGTAAACTAATGATCAGTCTAGTATCAGTAGTTGTTTCAGCCTAGTTATGTTAATCCATTTTAACCTAATCAGTTTGAATACATTACATTACTTGTCTAGCGCCAAGTTAATTGTTTTCATGTTCTAGCCAAGAAAATGCTGTATGTGAGATTAAAAGGACCAAGGCAAAGGCCAAGACATGGGCTTGATTAAAAAAAGACCTTGGGTTGAAGGTAATGATGTGCAGATGCTGAGTCAGTAAGAAATGTTTAGTTGTATTTCCCGAATACTCCAGAAGAAGGGTAGAATAGGCTACTTGATTTGTTTTTCACGACACTATCTAGGCCGAGTGGATATTAGGTTATGATGTTAATATACATTTAGACCAAAACAAGACATTCACATATGGCCATCATTTGAATAGTGTAGCCTAGTTTCGATATAGCAAAAACGGAAATCTTCGTTTAGATAGAGGCGCATGCGCACGGTTGTGTTTTCTGTTCAAAGGTGAGGAGGAAATGTGGGCAGGACATGAAAACGTTAGGAAGAATTGAGTTAGATACTAGCTAGATATGTTCGTAAACGTCTAACGTTTACTATAAAACAATATTAAAAATATATTGTATATATATACACAGACACATATTAATTAAGATGTCTAAAAGGCGTGCATTCGAATCGGGTAAGCATCTTTATGTTTTTGTCAACACAGATTACATTGTACGAGTTTTTTCCAAACTTTAGCTAGCGATTGCACTAAATACGTAGCTGGGTACTTGGCTAGCTAGTTAACTAGCTTAGCTAACTGACTATAAACACTGGCTAGGTACAGGTTTTAAATTATTTCAATATTGACAATGGAATAATTTACATGCAGTGCTCTCATAACATTACGTGCTTCTTTTCGCTTATGACTTATCAGTGATAAACAAAACGGACTAGCTAGCTACATTTTACAGCTATTTAGCTAGCTAGCGATAACTGGCGGTCTTGCTATCAAGTTTTAAGGCTAACGTTATATAACACCAAACTCTCCACGTACAACTAGTAGGATTATACTCGAGTTTTAAGGTATAATCCGAAGAGCTCTTACTTTTGTTAATCGCGGTCTATAGATATTATTACATCTCTGAAAGTCATTCCTATCTTTATCCTCAGATTACGAAATTTTTAATGATAACCCACGACTTATGCGGACACACGTAAGTATTCCTTGACTTAAGAAGATTTGACCGTAGTGTTGTCTGTTCTGTCCCAGAGAAAAATCACCCATATCATTTACGCACGAAATATTGACCAATTTACAAATAAATACAACGACAAGTACAAGGTTTATGTACGTGTTTTCGAAACTCTCTAAATACTTATTATAGTACTTGTAAATACGGTAAATATTTGTCTTTGGGGAAGAGACAGTTGTAGATGGCTTCATGACCAGGTCATTAGGACAGAAGAGTGTCTACTATGGAAAAAACTACATGTGGGCCCTGAACGGAAAAAATCTTGATAGAACTGACTGAGTTAAATATATATAGGAAAGTCCCAATACATGTTTAAGAAGATGGTCTATCTGCATAACAAAAGAACAATGTAAGTTATTCAAGTTTGACTGCTTACTATTTAGGTAGTGCACACAATGAGAACTCTTCTGTGCATTATATGAATATGTACTCTGTGGATGCATTTGCTTTGACTCCCTGGTATTGCATGAAATCAGTTCTAAGCTGCATTTTTCAGCCACATACAGTGTGCTTTTCATGCTGTGTGGTTTCAAGATAGACTCTGGGAGAAAATGTACTCAGATTAATTTATTTGCTATCCTATACTCATTGAAATGTGAAGTATGGACTATTTTTTACCATTATGTTAACGAATGAACACAAGAACAGGTGAATGCTTGGTGTTTACAGTTTGTTTTCGAAACATTTTGGAGTACTCATTCTCTTTACTGCAGACCCAGATGTGTCAGTACATATATGAATGGGATTGTTGTATTAAAGACTGTAAAAAGGAAATCGACTGGGTTGTGAGGGTAGACAGAAGGAGCTTAATGTGAAGAAGGCTACATGTGAGCCCTGAAGGGAAAATCTGGATAGAGTTGATTGAGTTAAATACACATACAGGAAACCCCCAATACATGTTGAAGAATAGGGTACTTATGCTTATGCTCACATGAAAGATGAATATCTGAATTAACAAAGCAGTGTAATGTAACCAAGATAGCCAAGAACACAAGTCCAATTACTGTACTCGCTAATTATCCAATAATGCATAAGTGTTCCCAAAGATCCATATAAGTAGTTGAACTGTGGTTATAACCTCAGAGTGCAAAATGTGTTCACTGAGTATTTTGCAATCTTTTACAGGAGGTGATGGTTGACTTGCTCAGTGGGCGAATGGCAAGATGCAATCTAGGCTTATTAGATGCCCTGAGCAGTAAGATTTTTCATTTGTTTTCTCTTTTATGATTGTTTTGTTCTTATCATGCATTTTGTCCCACATTGATTTTTGTTAATACAATGTGTATAAATGTCTTAAACAGGGATACACTGATATGAAAATTCTGGGCCGTGTGTGGGGTTATTTATAACCCGAGGTTTTAAACTCTGAGAAAATTATGTTTAGAAATGCAAATAAAAAATCTTATACTAGTTAAGTTATACTACTCCAGCATTATAGAACATTTCAAGTGAAGACAGAGTGATACTCTCTGGTAACAATTTTGAAATGCACTTACTTTACAACACCATTCTAGAGCCACAGAGAACATGTCAGTTATCATGATCTTAGCTTTACTGAGTTCTAGGTTGCTTTTAGTACACGGATGTGATGGAGGTACTCTACACCGTGTGATCAGCTTATAAAATGTAATCACAGGAACATCTCTATTGAACCTCATGGAGGCTAGACCCCTACATTAGACAGATTAGTATATCGTTGATCTTTGTTGTTGTTGTTGTTGGAAGGTAGCAAAAATGTAAAACTTTAGAAACACAGTTTCTAAGTGCCGTAGTTACTTTTGTGGAAGTTCAGCCCTGAACAGGAGATTTTTATTTCTAAACACAAGACAGCATTTTATTGCACGCTGGTGTGAAGGTTTTTATTGTAGAACATTTTGTCTTTTAGGTCTAGATAAATACCCTACAGATTTTGTAGAATATGTGGATTGTTCTGATGATGATGATGAATATACCAGCCAACACAATAGATACTGTGGTTTTGCTCCCCACTTCCTGGATAGAGGGCTTCCTAAACCGCTTTCTTGCTTTACAACAACCAAACGCAGAACACCAGAGGTGAGTTTGGCATTGCTGCAGTCCTTCTATCATTGTACCCTGTAAGCGGTAGTTACATATGAAATGTTTTGTAAACTTTAGGAGGCTGCAAAAATTGCTAAAGAACTGGTAGATGAAGAGGAAAAACTTAAGACAAAAGCAGAGAAGAAAAAACAGAAGAAGAAGGTCGTGTGAAGCTTTCATATTATTGTGCTGCATACACAATGAAACCTTGAGTTCCAGAGTTTAAGGGTTTTGTTTTTGTTGTGCTGTTTAGAGGCAACAGGAGAGACGTCGACGAGAGAAGCTGGAAAAGGAAAATGCAGATAAAGACGGAAACAAACAGGTAACTTAATGTTTATGGTCTCTAGCCATCTAATACTGCAATTTTGGTGAGCCATCATATAGCTTTTAGATTTTTTTATCTCTGTCTTTTTTTTTTTGTGAATAGGTTAATCCTGGTCCTGTGAAATCTAACCCTACAGAAAGGGAGTGTGGAAATAAGAATAAAGCAAATAACAGTCGAGTCGTGAGCAGTGACGAAGATGACGATCAAGACAGCGTACCTGATGAACAAGAGGTTTGCTTTTGTTTCTGAGTATATAATCATTAGGTGTAAATAATTTTTGTATGTTTATTTGTTTGTTCTCTTTTGTATAAACATGTAATAATAATGTAACGTGCGCTTCAGGAGCTGGACCTAAACAGCTGCTTTGTGACAAATGCAGCTGCAATTGCCAAACGCAAACTTGAACAGAAACCCAAAATCGAGAGGAAGGACAAAAAAGCCGAAAACTCCAGACAACAAACAGCACATCATAAAAAGGTAGTGCAGCCTCATAATAATGTAGGGCTGGTTTTCTGGACACTCATTTAGGTCTCGTCTTTAAATATTTGTAATACTATTGGTGATTAATCATTGACGGTCCTATTGAAAGCATAAGTATAGGAACTATATTGCTATGGAAAACTGGTCTCTAAACTTTAGTACGTGGTGATGTCAGGGGAATTGTATTGGATTTATTAAGCTGCTCAGAGGCTTCCCCATTTACCCTAGTTTTCATAATGAATTGATTGTCATCTTATTTCCTCAGATCAGGCCAAACACTCTGCAGGAACCTGATCTTTTTCAGGGGAAAACCTGCTTTATATGAATTGCAATTTAAAATGTGTAAAACAACAATCGTGTTAAAATTTCTTGCTGACAACTTCCTGACAAAATTCTGTGTTATGTTTCAAACCACAGGAGGAGGAAGAGGAGTCTGGGGAGGCAGCAAATGATATTGTAACAAAGAGCATAGAGCTTGCAGGTGTGTTTCATCTCAACAGTGTTCTAGTTTAGGGGTTAGATGTGTAGTCATTACTGGTAATGTTCTGGTTTAGGGGTTAGATGTGTAGTCATTACTGGTAATGTTCTGGTTTAGGGGTTAGATGTGTAGTCATTACTGGTAATG
>JAOXYF010000009.1:9551828-9593507 GCA_028565775.1 Sternarchorhynchus goeldii
TATCCCTAAGCACTTTTGTAAGTCGCTCTGGATAAGAGCGTCTGCTAAATGCCATAAATGTAAATGTAAATGTAAATCTAACATTACCTCACAAATACTTTTTTTAACTGAAAGGGCACAAATTCCCACAGACTCCAAATTCTAAGCTCATATAAATGTGATGGTCAGGTGTCCACATACCTTTATTTATATTAATATAATACAAACATATATTACAATTCCTTTTGGACAGTGTGTAATATCTACTTGGCTTTACAGTTACAACCTTAGGTGGTCAGTTGTTTATATTTACATTAAAATATAACATTATACAAATATAGAAACATAAAATACATATTTATATTTTTTAAATATAACATTTAAAAGTGTAAAACCGTTTTTGGTCCTTTGGCATACACCGACATATCAACATTTTAACCTTGTTTAAATGATAAAATAACTAGCATAAATTTACACATTGATTTTTTTTCCCTCTCAGTAAAAATTAATTGGAAATGAATTTTCCTTGGGGAAAATATCAAACTCTAATCTGTAATGTCCTGTTGTAATCTAGAATGTTCAAGTGTATTGCATCTTTTACAGATCTTTTGAGTTATCTCAGGTGTTTCTAGTCTCAGTATTGCTAGTATAGTTGCATGGTGTGGTGGAATTTCTGTAAAATAGACTCAGGTCTCAGGAGAGGTTGAATGATGATAGTAAAAAAGTTTATTAAATGCAAAGCATGAGACTCGGCCTAGTGCACAACTCTGAGGAGAGCTTAGTTCTAGCCTCTTTTTATCCCGCTCGCAGGCGGGAGAGGTTACATCATTTTTGTTAAACAAGCAGTTACACAGGAAGGTAGACGTAAATCACATATAGGAGGTTGAACGCTTCAACTCAGACAAACAATTACATGGAAAGACAGATATGGACATGACCTCTTCAACTCAGACACACAAAAGGAGAAGGACGCAGCTGTGGACGTGACCTCTTTAACTTAAGACAGCAAAACATCTTACCCTTCTCCTTTTGCACGTACACAGTGTCGCACAGTGGTCATGCAGAATCACATGAGAACCAGCTTTAAGAGCTTAACTCTTAAATTTTATGATTAAACATATGCAATCAATAAATTCCCTCACAATGGTCAGAATGACAATCCAGCTTCCAAGAATGCAGTGCTTTAGTACAACGGAAAACTTACCAAATACTTAATTAGAAACACCTCAGAAGTGTGTAGTTAGAATCTGTAAACACTCAGTTCTATACACAAGTACTTGCCATTCTCTAGCCCTTCATCAGTGGTCAGTTTCAGATCACAGGACGGCTAATGACTACTTATGTGTAAAAAAACAAAAACAAAAAGAAGGAGACACTGAAGTACCTGAAAAAATTGTTTTAGTTCAACACCCATAAACATGCTGTGCTGAGAATTGTTTCCTTCCTCTTCACAGTGACCTTGTGATTGGAAACTGACATGTAATGAGGTGAATGGGTGGATGGCTGATGAACTGAGCATGTCAGTCTGTAGTTCCATATGAACTGCAATTGAACATGGGTCAGTCTGTCATACATTAAACAATAATATAGTAGCCAGTGAGTGTATACACAAGCAATGTGTTCATTACCAGGTGAGTGTAGGTTCGAGAGGCCTTCACCAGACTCAGTGGCAGTCCTGAGGTCAGTTGCAGTAGAGTTATAGATGCTTTTGAGTAAACTATGAGCTGTGTAATCCTCTTTGGCTTTACATGTTATGATGATATTCAGAAGATAGATTTTCAAATTGATATAGTGGTACCTAAATGAATAATGGCACTAATCACTTGGGCAACTCATTTAAAAAAAAAAATGTTTGTTTTATACAGTGTAAGATGGAGATGTGGAATGGAGATGTGTTATATAAAAACAGAGCATGACTAGCGCAGTAGAACTAACCGTTCTGCGCTTTCACGTTGCTGTCTGTTCTGAGCTCTGAATGGCCCCTTTCAGTTTCCTCTAAGTAGGTTTCTGCACATCACATGCTATATACATTTATATCTTTAGAATAATTGTCTGGATTGAATATTGTGGAAAATATATCATTTTGGTGGTTTTAGCACCCTTTTCTCTCTTTTCTTACAGTCCCACATACTCTGACAGCCTTTATGCCCCCAACCCATCCCCCCCCTCCTCCTTCCATCCCCCACCAATGGCTGCTCTTTTTAGACTGACTCATCACATACTCATCACATAACGTATATCACTTATTTTATTTTTTTGTGTTCTTTGTCTTCTGTGCGCTTCAGTTACTTGGGGGAAATGGTCGAACCCTGCCCTTCCTCCTCATACACTTATCTGACAAAGAAAGAAACGCAAGACCAATCTCTAGCTTTACTGCACTGCTGTGCTTCTTATTGGCTGAGACTGAGAAGGAGCTGTGTGTGTGTGTGAGAGAGTATGTTTGTGTGTCCACTATAAAGCATGCTGCTCTGCAGTATTTCTGAACTGGTGCAGTGCCGGTTCATCTCCATCGATGGCGTGTAGAACAAGGGGGACTTAGAAGAAAATCTTCTCAATAAAAAATTTACATTAATTTACATCAACATCATTTAAAAACCAACCAAAAAATAATAAAAAAAAAAATTCTGCATCATGAGCTACGATCCTTTCATATCCTCTCCCTCCCTGTTCCGGCGCTGGGACAACCACTCCAGCGCCCACCGCCTCTCCCAGAAGCCCCTTTCCTCATCATGGCGGCTGCTGAAGTCGGAGCCCATGGACCGCTGGGAGCAGAACAACCTGGCTGTGGCGTGTGGGGAGCTGCTGGGCCTCAGGGCCCAGGAACGGGAGCAGCTGGTGGGGTTGAACAACCGCTTCGCCTCCTACATCGAGAATGTGCGGCACCTGGAGCAGAAGAACCGTGCGCTGGTGCAGCAGTTGGAGGCCCTGCAGCGCAGGTGGAGTCAACCATCCCGCTTACAACAGCTCTACCAACAGGAGGTACGTGGCCTCCGCGAGCAGTTGCATCAGGAAGCACAGGACAAGGCTTGCGTGGAGACCCGGAGGAGTGAGCTGCGCAAGGAGCAGGCGCTGCTGCTGGAGCGCTGGCAACAGGAGGCGCAGCGGCGCGAGGAGGCAGAAGAGGAGCTGAGGCGCCTGAGGGAGGAAGCAGGCAGGGCGGCGCTGTGGAATTCCGACGCTGAGGCAAGCGCTGCCACGCTGGCGCAGGAGTTGGACTTCCTCAAGCAGGTGTTTGCCGAGGAGCAGGAGAGGCTGCGGGCGCAGCTGAAGGTGGCCAGCCTCAGCGTGGAGCTGGACGTGGATCGGCCCGACCTGTCGGCCGCCCTCAGGGAGATCCGCGCCCAGTACGAGAGTCTGGCCAAGCGCAACATGCAGGCGGCTGAGGCCTGGTACCAGGGCAAGGTGGCCAGTGTGACACAGATAGCCGGCAAACAGGAGGAGACCGTGCGCTTGGTGCGGGAGGAGACGGCAGAATACCGGCGTCTGCTACAGTCTTGCTCTGCCGAGGTTGAGATGCTGAGAAACGTCATCAACTCGTTGAACGCACAGCTGGCAGAACTGGAGGAGACACAGGGCAAGGAGGTTGCCAAGTATCAGGTATTACCCAAATCACACCATCATGTTAGATAAAAGCATTTCAGAGACGCTAAATCAAACACAACCTGTTAATACAGAGAATGCTTAAGTTAGCCAGTCATTACCATAATCTTGGCATCTCAATGGCACGCAGGGGAGTAATTAATCCTGAGACATTTAACGAAAGTGCAGGGCAAAGTAATTACTATTCCATGCACCTGCACAAGAATTATAACAGAGGACCACAACGTACAGAGAATGGTGCAGTGCTTCTACAGGCTACATATTATCATGAACTACGTAGTGCACAGTTATGAGACAAGGAATATATATGTAACCTAAGTTTGTGAACTCTGTGAGAGCTGCACTCAAAGCTCTGCTCTGTGCTAATGTTTTCTCTCTTACTCTCTGAGGGGCTGCACCATAAACCTAAATGTGCGTTGTAGGCAGACTATATGCTGTTACGGCCTACATCTGAGAGGAAGTGTGACACAATGACTTATATTATGATAAAATTCATTGTTCATTTTCATATACACAGTATTCATTGTCTGAATTGCGTTCATACAATGGCAGAATCGACACAGCTGTGTTAAATTGCTGAGTCATTCTAACAATGCTGCTGCATGACTAGATGTTTTTTTTTTCCTCATAGTCTTCACAGAGTGTAGATATAGTAACATTATAACATCAGGGTTTGTGCCGTTGTGGTGTGACTGTGAAACAGACATGTCCCCATTAGTGTAGTCATATGACGAAAGTCACATGAAACATGAGCATCACAAAGGCATTTTATTTGGTCATTTTATGATGCATGTTATGTGTGTGCTTATATGAATACTTAACCAGACACTTTTGTATTTTAGTATATTTGACATAATCACTGAATGGCACTGTTCATCATTCAGTTTTTGTAATAACAGCTTTTGGTGAACTTTTATTGAAGGAGAGGATCGGTGATCTGGAGAGAGATATTACTGAGGCCAAAGAGGAGATGTCACGTTACCTGAAGGAATATCAAGACCTCCTAAATGTGAAGATGGCTCTGGACATCGAGATAGCAGCCTACAAGTAAACTTCTCACAGTCTTGGCCTCTATAGCATACCTAATACCACAAACACACCAGTCATGGTGGCTCTATTTGTAGTATATTTCAAAATTGAGAAATGGAACAAAAATGTAGTGCTGTATTGTAGACTTGATTTTTAGCCTTCAAGAGATATATTCCCTCTCTGGTTAAGTTGTATGCTGATATGAATGTTTGTTTCAACAGGAAACTGTTGGAGGGAGAAGAGTTTCGGCTGACATGCTGTTACCTGCAGGCTTTGCCCTAAATCCTAACTTACATACCCTTAACTCTAATAACCTCCATCAACCCCCTCACCCTTGCCCTTGTTCATTTCTTCATGCCATCAACCCTGCTGTGCAAGACCCTATAACCTCTGTCCTTTGAAATGAACCCTCATGTTCTAGACAGCAACTGGTCTGTATTGTTTATCCTCATCAGATCTATTTCCCTTTACTAACACTAAATTATCACACATTATTCCTTACCACAATCTGACCGTAAAACACCACACCCTTCTTTTTACTCATACCTCTAACCCAACTGGACCCAACACATAAACTTTTCCTCATTCCTTGACTTCCTAAGCTTTTACTGAATTTTCAACTCCATTACCAAAACCCAAAGTCCTGACATCTAACCATACCTTTAATGCTCACCATATCCGCATAATTCTATAAAGACAGACGAGCCCTTGTGTTATACAAGAGGTACACCATAATTGTCCCCCTTCTTCTTCACACTCTAGACAAAGTAAGATGGCCTCCATGGAGAGAT
The DNA here is from genome assembly GCA_028565775.1 of Sternarchorhynchus goeldii. Classification (NCBI taxonomy): domain Eukaryota; kingdom Metazoa; phylum Chordata; class Actinopteri; order Gymnotiformes; family Apteronotidae; genus Sternarchorhynchus; species Sternarchorhynchus goeldii. The sequence goes on from JAOXYF010000009.1 coordinate 9,557,228, forward strand.
AACTAAGAACAGCACTTGCCCAGCCAGAAATCAATATCTTGTTGGCAAATTCTCACACCTCAGTTTTATTCCAAGTGCCAGTCATGACTGACTAAGTTCCTTCCGTACAAACTGTTAGCCAACTGTTTGCAAAGGTGAATTGTATTCTAAAGCTGTCCTGTTTCAAGCTCTTGAAATATACTGAGGTGTTCTTATCCTGACCTTTGACCTGGAATCTGCTAACAGGATGTCGTTCTGCACACCTGGCCCTACATTTGTAGCAAGTAAACCAGTTGAGTCACCTGTTACTTAAGAGAAATCTAATTTCCATTGAGAGCTAGAATACTACATTTGCTTATTAGTTATATTCCTCTTTGATTTCTTCCATTTTAATGTTGTGAGCTTTCATAGAAGTCTTGAAATGTATTTAATTTCATGTATGTGAAATTAAACGTATATTGTTCTAAGTAAGAATTTCATGTCAAAGTAAAATAAGATCAAATTGTTTGCCTGGTAAGGAGAAATGTTACAACTATAGAATCATAGGCAAGGGGAATCAGGGAAGGCCTAAGATCTTCTGATAAAATCTCATAGTAGTAAATATCTGTGTGCTCTCAGCAGTTTCTGTTTACTTTGCCCATTCAAATGAAATGACATAATGACTACTGGGATAAAAAAGCAGAGTTCTGTACCTCTGCACCTATACAAAAAATAACAACTAAATAAAACTAATTTTAAAACTCTCTACATGTGTGTGTGAGTGTGTGTTTAGTATATGATTGTACTATATATTTGTTAAAATTAAGTTCTAATTTACTTAAAATCTCTATTTTGTTCTATCTCATTTTATTTAAGTTTATTCTCTATTCTGACTCCCTCTGTCTGTTTATTTGGTAATGAAACATGTGCACTCAACAAGATACATTAAATTTATCATATTCTGATCATGCAAACTAAAAGTCAGCATAAGGGTAACATGTATTAACCTGCGTTTGTTGATACATTACTACACATTTTCTAATATTGCCCCTTGTTTTGACAGTTCAGCTCATTCAATAAATATTTATCACATAGGTTTTAATGTATTTAGCTACGGGTACTATTTCTTAATCAATGCAGAAGACTGAAAGATAAATATTTAGTATTAAATTTAGGACGTGTGTGCTCATTATTTATATTACCTATATTACCAATAATATAGCACGGATATTACCGGATTTATATATTGGTAAATTATGCAATGGGCATTTCGGAATATTTTTGTCTCCAAAAATTTTAATTAACGAGGTGCTACAGCTAACCCGCAGTTCTGCTTTCTACCATTAAGTGGCAGTACTGTTTGTATTAACACACTGGGTAGAAGCAGACGAACTTCTTCCGCAGTGAAAGGTCTTCAATGTGATGACCTGTTGTTAAGGTCTCAATGTGAACATATCGTTTTTCGTAGTAGCCCATTATATAAAATAATTGGGTACTGAACGCATGAATTACGTTAACCGATATATGTATAATAACGTATCATGTTTCACGCAGTAGTTAGGAGCCGAACTCCTGTCGTTCGCCTTCTCTCTCCTCGGACTAGCATCATTGAGACTGTACGGGAGAGAAAGAGCCGTAATGATCCAAAAGCCAAGTCAAAAGTCGGACGAATCAAGACTCCCCCTCCAGTGGATCCGGTTGAGATGGTTGTGCTGAAAGAGAGGTTCACTGAATACGGCTTAATCATGAGAGCCCTTAGGTAAGCTGTCTTTTACGGTGTGAGATAGCATGTTCGGAAGTAATTAGCTTAGCTAGCTAGCTACCTTGACGGTGTTACACGAGTCTGTTCAATTAGCTGTCAAAGTCATATTAATTAAAGTCATTATTTTATTGTGGAGTTCAGTGCATGGTGTACATACTTGTACATTGAATGTGCGATTTGCAAAGAATCAATGTTTTTAAGTTTTAAATTCAGGATGGTTTATTTATCTTATTTGAGGCTGTTCACTTTAATACTCGAGAACCCAACAGCTGAGAATCGAAGCCCTGTTTACGCATGGCACTCCACTTTGCCAAAAATTACAGGTCACTAAAAAAGTCAGGTAAATATAAATTGTGTGCAGGATGCAGTTTAAAGAGGAGATGCTGAGGAAGCGCTATGAGGAGGAGACAGGTTCTTTGGCTGAGGAGAGAGCCAAGCAGGAAGCAGAGGAACACCGGTCATTAATGGCCTGGAACGATTCTGAGAATCTCAGACTGCGTAAAATACGGTGAGTCAGATAAACACAATAAATTGTACCATTAGACTTGCACTGTTTTTTTTTCCACAACTGAACAAATGTGTGTGTTTATGTGCCTGTTAGTGAGGTGCGAGTGCAGAACGAGAATGAGGCAAAAGAGAAGAGGAGGAAGGAAGCAGCACTGTTGCGTCAGCAGGAGTTGGAGAACTGCATGAAAGAAAGAGAGAGAGAAATTCTGCAGCTGCAGGTAAGGCCAACACACAAGTGCTGAGTGATGAAAGATGCAACTAGAAACAGCCCCTGTGGAAACCTCTTGTATAAATTGCTCTGAGTTGGCCTGTATTCATCACCAGCTTTGGCCACATGTGAAAAAAACAAAGAACATTCTCAAAAAAAAAAATCTGAATCAGTCATAGACCCAGTAAATGGTATTTCTAAACACTGTCCAGGAATACTTTGAAGGAAAATGACTGCTTGTTGTGTAGTGAAAAATGCAGTACATTTATACAGAAAATTTTTACATTGGATAATAGAAATAAAAAAAAAAACCTTTATGATTATTCAGTACTGCTAAGGAGCATTTTGGTCTTATAAATCATGCAGTAGTCAGCAGCCTTGGTTTTGCTAAAGGTTTCTTAATGAAAATGCAGTATCATTTAAAACTCGTATACGTGCATATATTGTAACATCTGCTCTCTCTTTCAGAATGAGGCAAAGAATTTTATAACACTGGAGAATTTGGATCAGCGAATCGAGGCGGCATTGGACAACCCGAAAAACTACAACTTTGCTATAGACAAAGAGGGACGAGTAGTCAAACAGACCATGCTGCAATAAGAGATCGCGACCAGAATCCCAGAATTTAAAAGACTCAAATTGTTTTGTTATTGCTGCTACAGAATTACGTGATGTTGTCACATCACTTCGTGTATGAATCCAGTATACAGACTTGATGCTTTTTTTCATATTAGTTACACATAAACAAGTCAATTAAACATTTCATTTGTCAGATCTACAATTATTGTTACTGATGTTCTTATTGTAATAATATTGTTGTTCTTATAATAATATAAACATTATTATATGTTTATTTATATAGGACTTTTCTCAAACTTAAGTTGAGTTTATCCATGGACACTGGAGAGAACTAGTGCCACCAATGAGGGTTACACTGCAAAATCTACAGTTGGCTACATGATTATCAACAGCTTGACAGCCAGCGGTTGGCCTGGTGTTACATGGGCTTACAAGTATTAATGAGTGGGTGAGGAACCTGTAAGAATACCAATCTTGGTTTGGTCATAATGAGAACGATGTACATGTCAGAGGAAGATGTACGAATACCGATCTGATGACAGTCATACGATACATGGTTGCTGTTAGAATATTGATCTGTGGTTAGAAAATGATTTACACTACTGGCAGGGTCGGTAGAGCCAAAGAGATAGGGTTGCATGACCAGTGTTGTAGGTGATGCTATATAAACACTGATTTGTGTTATGAGATTATATGGCTTGAGGGCGTGTAAGAATACTTACCAGAGCTTTGTAATGTGAAATGATTTATATGACTTGGCAGTGGGGCTGTAACTCATCTGGGGTCAGCCATAAGGACACTCATTACATAACTTATGGGGACTGAAAGAATATATGGCTCAAGGAGAAATGTAATGATAGTAAAAATAAGGCTGACTAATATGCTTGAGGTGGTCAGTTATATTCTAACGAGATTGATTATGTTGAGATGAAAGTTGGGCTGCAAGAATAATGATCTGGGGTCAGTCATAATGAGAATTGCATTTCTGTGGGGTGGTTTAGAAAACTGATCTTGGATAAGAGATCATCAAAATCATGAGAGATTGTACGATCAAATGGGATGAATCATAACCTAGTTAGAATATGGCTGGAACAACATACCAATTTCATTGATTTGAATCCAAAAATCTAAAAAGAAACACCCTAAAACCTTGAGTTTTTTTAAGATTAACATGGTGTATTTAAATATAGGGGATGTTTTATAGACTTTGAAAGGCCACAGTTTTTTTTTTACAAATATGCATACACTGACTGAATACCAAAACAACTCTGAAATTAGGTTTAGCATTTTATCATTTTTAACTCATGTAAGTAAATCTTAATTTATATAACCCTTTTAGAACGTCTCAAAGTTTTACAAAATGCTTACAAATACTATACAAGACATTAAAATCCTGTATTCAATAAATGATGCGCATAGAAATATTAAAATGCACATAGATTGAGCTATCAAAAGCAAGACAATAAAAATACATCTATGAATGGTTTTTTAAAAATGTATCGAATCTGAGTGTCTGATATCAGTAAGGAGATGATTCCATAATTTTGGGGCCTGGTCCCCCTTTGATTTTAATGTAGCTCAGAGGACAATTAATAACCTCTGATTGGAGACCTTATGATGAGTTCTGGAGCCTCATTATGAAAAACTTGATAAGTAAGCATTAAACGTTTAAATACACTTCATAGCTTACCGGTAAACGGTGGAGAAAGGTAATCACTGGTGTAACAGTGACAATTGACAAGATAAGTCATCTCTCTGACTCAGACAAGTGAACAAAGCAAGCATTACAATAGTCCAAATGGGTGGTAACAATAATATTTTTCAATTTCCGTAATGGGGGGAGAGAGAGAGAGAGAGAGAGAGAGAGAGAGAGAGAGAGAGAGAGAGAGAGAAAATTGTAGTGAATTGTTACGTTTTTAAAATAAATAATTAAATAAATACACACACATATATATATACATATATATATATATATATATATATACATATAATCTAATTTGACTATTTATTTATTGCTACATGACGCCATTTATTTATTTATTTAATTTGTCCCCCCCCCCAAAATCCATAGGACTGTAGTAATAGAGATAAAATTATACACAAGTTATACGGCGCGTCATCCCTTTCATCCAGTGACTTTGGAAACTAGCGATGTTCAGACATGTCCAGACATGCGCAATTTACAAACTCTAAACTGCACTTCCGGGTTGTCCTGGCATAGTGGTAATGCAGTATATGTTCGTTTTAAATCTAAAGTCAGTTAGGAGTTTATGGTGCAGATAAATCTTTTTTTTCCTTGGCAGAAGCAGGTTTGTACTAACGCCGTATGAAGAACATCGATTTATGAAGACCTAAGCAGATTCATGAGGTGTTATTTAGTTACTTTCTGATGCAATATGGCAACAATACGTATGACTCGTACTCTGAAACGGGTAATCACAGGGAATCTCATCAGAACTGGTCAACAGACAGACTTATTGGATCTGAGACTTGTGCGACATTTTTCCAATACTACATTTGAGAAGCAAACAAAAACGAACGCACACATACAAAGTACAGTCTCAAATGGAAGCACAGGACGCCACACTAGTGGCAGTTCACGTCGGACTTGTCGCTTCGGAGCAGTTGCTTTGGGGCTGGGAATTAGTGGAGCAATCTTGTATAAATTAAAAGACGAGAATATTGACGTTTTTCAGAGAATAAGTGTTAACAGAAACACTTTTCTCGACTATATCGTGCCTACAGCTCAATGTGCCATCCCGTACAAGCCTGATAGTCCAAGGTATAAATATAACTTTATTGCAGATGTCGTGGAGAAGTCAGCACCTGCTGTAGTGTACATCGAGATAGTAGGATGGTAAGTTGAGAAAAGTATTACATCCGAGAGTCACGATTCTAATACCATTATTAGCTGTGAATATGTAAGATCATTTTTACAGAGTAGCTTTGTGTGTGTCACTTCTTATTAATCTTATGCAAAGTCCCATTTACACGCTGTGTTGTAATTGATAAGTAATAGTTTATCCTGTAAACTACATGTGAATACATCTCACAGAGGACCAAACTAGCAGTCAGCCTTCAGTATCTACTAGGTATATTCTTTATTAAGCAGATGATTAGTTATTTTGAATTGTCATCTATTATTTCAGAATATTAGCTGAAATTAGTGACTTTAGGCAGTATGAACGTGTGTGCTGCTCCTTATTGTGAATTGTTCCGTAACAGGCATTCATTACGTGGCCGAGAGATTCCCATCGCTAACGGCTCTGGCTTCGTCATCAGTAGTGATGGCCTAATAGTGACCAATGCCCATGTAGTGGCCAACAGGGGAAACGTCCGTGTCAAACTGACCAGTGGCGAGACCTACAATGCTACTGTGCAGGCAGTGGATCAGGCTGCAGATATTGCAACTATTAAAATAAATGCCAAGGTAACTGCTGATGCTTTACAAGACATGCTGGAAAGAAGAACAGATGTGCTCGCATTTCTGCCTTGATTATGCCTTCTCCTCTTCTGTCACTCACGTTTAGTATTGCTGTGTTTATTTCAAGCATTCTTTACCAACGTTGCATCTTGGCAAGTCATCAGATGTCCGTCAAGGAGAGTTTGTGGTTGCCATGGGGAGCCCCTTTGCTCTGCGGAATACCATCACGTCTGGCATCGTTAGTTCAGCTCACAGAGGCAGCCGAGAACTAGGCCTGTCCAATGGCAACATGGAGTACATACAGACCGACGCTGCCATAGATGTGAGCATACACTGAAACATCTTGTCAAGAACAGCTACATTTTATTACCATCCATCTACAGTAAGAGGTGCTGCATCCAGTAATATCACCAGTGTGTATGCAGTGTTGCAGCAAGAGTGTGCCACATGTGTATGTTATGTTATGTGTGATCTAAAGTCGTGAAAATGTCTTTTTCATGTGTCAAATTGTTTTTGTCTTGTCACAGTTTGGGAATTCAGGTGGTCCTCTTATAAATTTGGTGAGTTCTTCTGAGGCTAAAATCTCTCATTAAGGACATGGTCTGCATGATGTATATGAACACACAATTGATCAATGACTTTTGTGATTTTTAGGATGGTGAGGTCATTGGCATTAACACCATGAAAGTGACTGCTGGGATTTCCTTTGCCATTCCATCTGATATACTACGCCTGTTCCTTGAGCGTTCAGAGGACAAAAAGAGTAAAGATCGATTCTGGTCCTTATTGCCTGTTTCATTAGTGGAGCTGAGTTCAGAGCTCTCATTGCTCTTCCGTCCTTTCTGCTCTCAGAGTCCCGTGCATCCAACAACAGACCGCACTACATAGGAGTGATATTGTTACCACTCACACCCAGGTGCCAAAATGCATTATATTCAGTGCTGATGAAGAAAAACGAATTGCACAATGAGCAATTAATACAAAAACAGAAACCAAGCAGAGGTATAATTGTTGAAGGGTTTCCTGCTTCTTATGCTCCTTCAGTGTGGTCACTTTGCTGAAGATGAGGGACCCCTCATTCCCAGATGGAATTCAGGGTATCCTTGTTATTGATGTCAACACCAACTCTCCAGCCAGCAGGTAAGTAAGAGCAGAATAGTTCCAATCAAAACATGTTTCTCACCATAAGCAAATAATATTATTCATCATGACCTTTGCAGTTTCTTGAAAAATGAATACCCTTCATACCCTTTATGTGTCACATTCTTCTGAATGTCATTGAGTGGTTTGACTACATTATTCGGAAATTAACGGACTTGCATAACACCTTTCATGACTCATCCAAAACACCCTGATCCTGATAGTATCTATGTGCCCTGTTTTTCACGACACTCCAAAATGACTGCAAGCAGTCATTAGGTAGAACATGCTTCTGTCCAAAATCACCACGGTGAAGTGGCGGTTAAATGTGTGTGGTTCACTGGCGTGCTGTCATGTGTTTCAGGGCAGGCGTAAGGCCTGGAGACATTATTGTTGAGGTCAACGGGGGGAAGGTGAGCACAACTGAAGAGATCTACAATGCTGTGCAGACAAAGGACAGCATCAACATGGTGATCCGCAGGGGTCCGGAAAGTCTGATGCTGCGTTTGACCCCAGAGTAACAGAGATCTGCATCAAGAGGGTTGCAGGAAAGAATTTTACTGAAGGGGAAAATTAATTAAGAGGCTATCGGATGTAAGGACAAAGATGGAGATTGTGATGTTTGAATATAGAAAAATGAGGATGGCAGATGGAGTGTAATGTAGCATAGCAAATAGTTACATTGTTGCATTGGGCTGCCTGTGCAGAAAGTAAACAATATAGATGGTAAAGAAATAAACAATATCGAAATGTGCATAAAGTAAACAATATAAAGAAAAAAGCACATGAAAAATCTATCACAATCCAAGAGCAGTATAAGAGTAGCATCTGCATGTTACTTCAATAAACTAGACATTTAATAAATGGTGGAGGAATGCTCCGAAAGCTGAAGATATTTCCCAAGCTGATCTCTGTGAGGGTCTTTCCGTTCACACATATATGGAAAGATATTGATAACATAGTGTTCTGTGATGATCATAAAATGAAAGTACTGTACCAGGGGACACGATGTATAAAGCATATAAAACAAGGATTCGACCGACACGGCCTGCTTGTTTGACATATTGTTTGTTCAATGGTCTTAACACCAGTTGCAGCTTGTACTGAAGGTGGTCGGTGGTGTTTCATGTTGTCTGCCTCTGTATATGTGTTTTGCTTCCCTCTGCTTTTAGTGTTGGGTATCTGCAATAGATTCCCACCATTTCACTTGAAACTATTATATTTGAGACTTTTAAACTTAAGTTTTCAAGCAGGTTAACATCAGTTTTGTAGCAAAAACCTTGGCATACATGAATCCATGAAACTGATATGTTTGCATCAATATTCTGTTGTAACTACACAGTATTTCAAATGCTAATAAATGCCTATTCCCAACGCAACACAATATTCACAAAGGCTTGTTCCTATGTTCAAAGGGTAAATCTCTATTCAACTCAGTACATTCAATGATCTCTTCCCTATACACAAAATGAGATGATTGTGCTGTTAGCAAACCATGATGGTTTAAAAAGTAATTTTATTTAGGTATGTTAATAACACAGGGCATGATTTTTGATCTTTTTTGGTTCATATAGTTTGAATTATAAATAAATGTTTAATTAGTTTATATTAAAAAAAAAAACTAAATTGTTCATTTTAACAATACCTAGAGAAGAGCAGGTGATACTTGCTCTGAAAAAAAAACAGGTCAAATGTAAGAAAAGTTAACATTAGTTCTGTCAAGAGTATCAGTTGTCAGTCCCTCAGTAAGACCTATAAATGTTTTGTAAACTCCTATTCATATTACAATGCTATGATGTATGGAAAACATACATTCAAGCACACTGATGTAGTTTTATGTTAAATGTCCCTGTGTAATAAAAATGTCATTCAAGTAGAAGACAACTGCCTTAGTGGGCCATATGCTAGATCATATATGCATAATGGTCTTTTTAAAAAGTTTCATTTTTTGGCAGGTAACACACAGCACCATAAACAGAATATTTGACTTATGTCAATGCCAATGGTTTGTTCAACTCTGAAAGTGTTGGTAAACACTGAAAGTGCACTGATGGATTGCATAAATGTTCAGATCATTCCTGCAGCCAGAAGACTAATGCCCGTGTTTTACTGATTGCCTTTCAGTGTCTTCAGAGGATTTTTGATTCCTCTGATGTGGTTGGCGATGAGGTACATATATGATACCTAGATTATGTTTTGGGATGAACACATGTAATCTGGATTATATATTGTATATGGTCGTTCCTGGAGTAATATGTCAAATATAAGAGGAATGTGGTGGATTAGGAGATCTGGTTGTTGAGCTGTCCTGGGTATTTCTCAAACTTCCTCTCTGCCTCCTCACTGAAAGCATCGCCTGGAAAAGAACAGCATGCAGACCAAACTCATTAAAAACATCTGCTTGCAGATTATTTCAGTATATAACATATTTACATCATAAATCTGTGCACACTCAGAACTGAGGTGTGCATAAACAGAGAGACACAGCCAAGGTGTTCTTACCAGTATGGCAGTTGTGAAGCCAGATCCTGTGCCCATCATATTTACAGTTACATTTCATAGCATTATTTGTAAAGTCACTCTCAGATACTTCATAGTTAGGATTGATAATGACCTGAAATAAAATATGAAATGAGCATCACTCAGTTTATCACTTAAAATACAGATATATAAATTAGCATTCTGTGCTTCTATAGGACAAATGCTTGACCTGTAGGATGTAATTTCCTGGTTTAACATCCGTGATGTCAATCCACTGGCAGTCGATGTCATGCCGATACAGATCCACACATCCCACTGTGATACCCTGCTCTCCAAAATTTGCACATTCGTATCTCTTGGCAACACCTGCAACACAAATATGGAGCAGCCAATCATAATATTTCTTGCTCATTCAAACAGTCCCAATGTCTGTCTGCATGACTTACCTTCCTGACACTCGTTGTCCTCCAGACAGAAACTGGCTTTATGTCCATCTGCTACTTTGGTGCCATTGAGCGACAGGAGATCATAGTGAGTGAAGATATCCATACTGTGATAATGCCTACGGAGCAGCACAAAATCACACCTTATTCCTTTTCTCCTCATGTCCCTTGGGGGACATTAGCTGTTTCATTTATATACCTCACACACGATCGTTGTATCACATCACTCCAGACCCATAATGCCAAGGGACCCTCCCCGCCATTACCCATGACACGCGTGCCACACCCAGGAGTGGCGTCCGGCTTTGGGCCTGAAGTCGGCGCGGCCGATGTTGTGGATCTCGGAGGAGAAACGCAGCAGACGGCGGTGGCCGTAGGGCCAGTTGGCCTTGGCGGCACTTTTGGCCAGGCAGTTCTCCTCAGCGGCGCAGTAGAGCATGTGCAGAGGCCGATCCTCGATGTACACCGTCTGCTGCACCAGGGCAGCGTTCAGCGCCAGATCGGATGCAGCTGGGAAAAGGATGCAGACACACAGCTGACCAATGAACTGTTGTGTCAAAACATAGCATAGGGTATTGTGTGAATAAAGTACAGGTACACATTTAACATTAGAATGAGACTGGTGCATCCTGAGGTGTGTGCAGTGATTGGTGATATTTTGATCTAAATTTAGAAAAGTGTTGCTTTGACAGCTTTAATTTTGCACCATGTTTTAGACAATCAGTCAAGAATATATAAGCTTTAACACACAACTGATATATATATATATATATATATATCATCAGTGGGGAAAAGCTTCTGCAGATGAATAGATTTTCCTTGACAAAACCTTTCACTCAAAAACGTGATTCAGAACAAAGCCGTCAACCTGGGTGGATTTGCTGGGCTCTGACTGCGGCTGCTGGACAGGACATAAGAGCCTGGCTGCTCACACCTGCTCAGGCTGGAACCCTAATGTCCCAAGATACCTCTGAACCTGCAGTCCTCACACGCATGTCTCGGAGCGCTGCATTGATGTGTGTGTGTTCCTCGCGCCCCACTCACTCTCTGAGCAGATGACGCCGGCGGCGAATCGTGCAGCTGATTTCTGGCAGCTGACTGTTTTGTGGTGTTGGCAGTGGCTGAGGGACAGCTCGTCTCCAGTACACTTCACCCCGCTCATCGCCATCTCCGTCACGTTGCTGCTATCCCAGTACCACGTTTCCTTAGCAACCACCACACAAACACAAAAGGCTTTACTGCTGATAGCTGGAATGTTGAATAAAATTCAATTTTGATGTGCGTGTATGCAGAGGAGATTTGTAAAAAAGATGAGGAAGACCTTCAGTTCAGCACAGGAGTGTTGTTGTACTCCATGTCTCGTATCATTAAGCTCTACTGACTGCAGTTAGAGTACCAGGGTAGAGTACAGAACAATGGCTTTTACTCCCAGTACTCAGATCCCATCTACTGGACATCTGATTCAGCTCATGAAGGGCTTGCTAATTATCCATTTAGTTAAATCTGGATTCAGAGCTCATATATTCCTATGTATACTTATAATAAGATCAGTTATTCATTTCATACACATGTATGTGCTATATGTGATTGTGGTTTTGTGTATACTCACAGTAATAGCATGCATGCTGAACCCAAGCCCTAGCTGTCTGCAGGCTACCATGGCCTCTTTGGTGGTCCATCCCTCACTGCACACACTGCCCCAACGCTGCCCCACCCGAACCTCCACTCGCCCCTCGTACTCCGAACGCCCGCCCACCAGTCGCACCTGTACACACAGCCTACTGCACGTCAGTGCACAAATACTCTCATCTAGATCACTCCATCATGCAACCTCTCTGCCTATGCCTGATCTACCCTCACCGACTGTCCCTCTGATTTTCGAAGAGATTTTCCATGCGTTAGAGCGTATAATGTGTATAGCATGCAACAGCTGTTGTCTCTGGCAGACGAGAGAAAGGCTTTAGGCAAAGCACACAGCCGGCGGTGGGCATCGGGCGCCTGCCCGTCTCGAAAGCGTCCTACTTGCAGACCGTGGTTGGCATATCCGAGGCCCAGCTGTCTGCAAGCCACCATGGCCTCTTTGGTGCCCCAGCCTTCTCCACAGATTAGTCCCCAGTGGTGGGTTCCGTTGGCGCCGGCTTGCAGCACTTCCACACGGCCCTCAAAGCGCGAACGGCCCCCTGTGATACGCACCTGAGCAAAGGCACAGGCCACGAGGGAAGCAAGGCCATAGGGGTCAACTTCCTCTATACCCACATGGCAATACAGGAAGGATGGTTAGGAAGGGATTTTTGAAATGCGGGTATGGGATGCATTTTGGGTAATGTATGCCAAGAGGTAGCAAACTGAACTGAAAACATTCAGTTCTCTATTAATGCAAATAATGTTCTCAAACATTTTTTGTCATTAGTCATAACACACTAGAGTGAGTGTGTCTTTTTAACATTTTCACTTACTTCAATCGGGCATGAAACACACCACCATGCTGTAGTGCTTCCATTGTACATGTACAACTCATTCATATAATCTTAATCTTAAGTTTACTTTGTTTGAAGTTGAACTTAAGATCCTAATTGTGCCGTATAGTTAGTAACGAGGTTTCTTCATGTTAGAACACCATGGAATACCTCGGTGACCTCTATTTACTATTTACTGTAAAGTAACTTGTAAAGTAAAGTGTAAAGTATCTCTGTGTGACTTCTGTGTGGGCAAATTCATGTGACTTGCATTCATTTAACGATTAAAAGTTTGCACGTATGAATAACATCCTCAGGAACAAAGGCATACTGATGACAAATGTGCTTGCACTGACGCTACAGAACAAAGTGACTGTGAGGGACAGAAAATAGTCAGTCATTCTTCTAAATATCACTTAATCCATTTAGGTTAAACAGGGTGGGTTCTACAGGCATTTAAACAGTGTAATGGCAAAAGCCTTTGGGCTTCATGTGCTTTCAGAAGGGTGTTCAGGATGTGAAGAAGAGAGGAAGCTCAGACCGTTTTTTCAAAACCCATGTAGGGGACGTTACAGCGGACTGCAGCATCCTCTGTGTGCTTGCAATCTTCTGCAGTGATGTTCTTAAAGCGACAGTACCATAGAGAACGCTCATGGCCTGTACATTGGACCTCATTCATATAGACTGGCCCCATGCCTGTAACATTGAGAAACACACACACACATATATATATTCACGCAGTCATGTGTATTTCAAGGGTTGTATTCCCCCTCATGTCTGGCCTCTGCCTGACCTTGGCCCATGCGAGCTCCAGTGAGGGCTTCTTTAGCAGAACCATAGCCCAGCTCCCTGCACACCACGCTGGCAGACTGCAGATTCCAGCGGTCATCGCACACGGACCCCCACTCGCTGCCCTTCAGCACCTCCACGCGGCCCTCCCCCGGTCTTGCGCCGCCTTTCAGACGCACAGCGCTCTGCAGGAGGGAGGAGGACAAAAAGAGCGAGAGGGAGCAGCCAGATCAGGCAGCCACAGATACGGATGGAGAGACAAAATGACCGTTCAGAACCCCCCCTGCAAATAAAACTTCGCAGACCGTAGTCATACACACACATACATATTACCGATGTCTTGAGTTTTTTCTTAATGGCCCGGTTCTGGGCATATTCTGGCCCAGGCACACAGCTGACGACAGCGGGCATGCCCCCAGGACAGGTCTCAGTAGCGTTGTCCTTGTTAAATTCCAGAGAACAGGCAGCCAGGTGCACCTCTGTGCCTAAACACGCCACAGTGTGAACTAGGAAGTGATTCTTCTGCCTTTCTGCATACAACCTAAGGGACAAAAATAGATGGACGGAGAGAAAGAACCCAAGTATTTCTGCTTATAAACATATTCCATTCAACACATTGAATGGAACAAATACTTCTTCTTGATTAAATATGAAAAAAGAGCACCCTACAAATGAAGAAGTGTGTCTGAGTGAGAATACAGTATTGTCAAAATGAGAATATGCTTTTATGCCATTGTGTTTTTAGAACACCTTTATTATCTAAACCATTATTATGATATGTGATAGAAGCCATAATTCAAACAGTTGCACACATTCTATACTGCTGGGCAGGGGTGACTACAATCAGTTTTTCCCCTGTTACCCAGGTTACCTTTTGGATGCAGCTGATTGGCCAGGTTTAGACTTAGAGTTAGCTTTAGTGATAGCTTTAGCTTTGCCCTCCTGCCTGCAATGCAAACACCCATTAGGTCTGACAAACATTCACATTTCCACCACAAATCCAGCACGTATATGCAAGCACAAAAGGGAAACATGCTTACATGGGAAAGGTGGTAAATGATAACTGCATGGTCCACTATAAGATGATAAGCATTATAAGATACAGGAATGTAGGCAGTTGGAAAAGATGCAAATGTAAAAACAACAAAAAAATTGAATACAGGCAAAACATTTGAAGGCTTTTTGTTTTTTCAGCTTTCCCATGCGTGTTACAATTATTGCACTAATAATTATATTATTCATGATATTTAAACATTATTGTAAATGGCCAGTCATGTTGGTAAAACATGCAGTGAGTGGGTGTTTGAAGGATGTATTAGTAAAGGATGACTGAATTAGGACTGTCATGAATATCTGAAAATGTTCTCTCGCTCTCTCACTCGATCTCTCTCTCTCAGATTAAATTCTGTTCAGCTGCACAACTTCATCTCAAAAACCTGGTAATAAAACCAGCAGATGGAAGAGGGTTTCATGTGGTGCAGTGTCCATGTGTCATTCACACCATTCCTCCTCTCTCTCCCTTTCATCCCATTGCTGCTGCTCCTGTTCTACCTCCAGGCCTTATCCACTCCCTCTGGCTTCTAATACACTCAGCAGGAATTCATCCTCTCGTCCAATGTATCTTATATGCTACATTTGTGATTGTTTAATGTTGGTTTATGTTTGACAGGTTAACACAGAAGAACGATGTACTCAGGTGAGTGTAAGTACAACATGCTAAGTGCTTCTATACTTCTTCTGAATGTGTCTGTTTTCTGGACCATGGTTCAATGTGCACAGTTGAGCCTCTGTGAAAGCAGGCACCAAGGTAAGGAGGTGAGAGCATTCTCTGAGCTGAGGCCTCCTAGGCTTAAGGCTCCCATCTGGATCTATGCCCCCTCCTCTCTCTCTTTGCACTCCTTCTACTGAAGGACCTTTCTCCTGTGCAGTTAGACTGACTGCCTAATGTTAGATGAACACTCTCACGCTGGAAAATCAATACAAAGATACTCAATGTGTGGAAATAAACACTGAGAATCTAAATAGTCTTTTGACTCTTTATTGCCAAATCTGATCATCTAATATAGTCAGTGAAGAAGCCTCACGCTTTTGTTACAGCATATAACATAATGCATAAGATGAGTGTGAATAATAACTCTACATTAATACTGGCTAAGATGAAGAACATTTAATAAATAATAGGTCCTCAATTATCCTTCAGATAATTGAACAATACATAGAAATCCAGGCTTGACCTGAAGCGAAGTTAGGTGTTAGTTGGCACTATTAGAACTACAGGCACTATTGCTATAACAAAATAAAAGTCTCTACAAGATCTACTGAAGACCTTTAGGGGAAGAGCACTACTTGTTTCTCCCCCTCAGATGGTACCTGTCTGCTGTGACTCTAACTTTGACTTTTTGATCAGTGGATCTTTTTTTGAGATGCCTGCAGAAGATGAGGACATATTATTACAC
Source organism: Sternarchorhynchus goeldii (assembly GCA_028565775.1). Taxonomy (NCBI): domain Eukaryota; kingdom Metazoa; phylum Chordata; class Actinopteri; order Gymnotiformes; family Apteronotidae; genus Sternarchorhynchus; species Sternarchorhynchus goeldii. Next base: position 9,573,431 of record JAOXYF010000009.1, read on the forward strand.
ACGTGGGCACATGCACACAACCTTTCGCATGCTGTCATGGACAGATATGTACAGACACAGTTACACATAGACAGACATGTACCCGCAGAGCTGTGGATGAGGGCAAGGCCAGATAATGCTCTCCTTAGTACCAAAAGCCCTTGAATAACAGCCACATGTGTGATGCAGTGCTATGAGGCATAACTGCAATTTGTTCTAAAATTACAAAATGGTTTTATTGCAGAAATAAAAATATAAAATATTGTGTTTTATTTGTGAAATTGCATGTTTTTTTTTAAATGAGACATACCATTGCCTTAACAAAGTGTTACATTTACAGGTTCCAGTAAAATATCCCAGAACCTGTTAAATGTGGGGCAGTGGAAACATTATCAGACACCATTCGTCAGGGTTTATGTGGAGAGCTCTTGAGGTCAACCCAACAGAAAAGTGAAGCAAACAGACAGATTTCCTTTACCAAACCTCATCAGACCACAAACGGAATCATACTATGCTATTTAAGAATCACCGTACAACAAATCAGTGGTGTGCGTGCGTGTGTGTGTGTGTGTGTGTGTGTGAGTGCACTGGGCTGAGGTGGTTCCTAGTGGTTGGAAGCTGAAGCTTAGGTGAGACGTTAATTGTTTAAAGTGTGACATTCCTCTAACATTCTGTGGGTTTTGTGGATGGACTGCCTCCCTCATACACTGCCTCCCTGACTTCCTAACATATCCATCTCTTTTCCATCCCATCCACTGCAGGCATCATTTGACACAAACATAAGGAACTACTGCAAAAAAAAAAGAAAATTGCAATATAAAGAATTCTCCTTATAGACCAGAACCTAATTAACCATGTAGGCAAACACATATCAGCATGGTGTTTATACCTGGTTGTATAATCATGATGTTACGTCAATGTACACTCTTAGGCAATTTTTTTTTTCCGTAGACACCACAGTGGACTATTGATGCTGCAGTCATTTCAGTGTTAAACCAGTGCACTAACATACAGCTCCCAGTGTTTCAGTACAGGCACCAAGGCACCAGCTGTGTGTGAGTGAGTGCTGTATGTGTGTACAGTAGGAATGCCAGATATCTCTACATGTGTATGGGCAGAGACTGTTATTTGTGAAGCTGAATTAACTTAAAAGGCACATTTACCCTAAAAGTGTCTTAAAAGTGGTCAAAGAAAACAGGTACATGTAACACAAGTGCACACTCACTTGTAAAAGTTTTTGTTGACCTTCCTCTCATGTGGAAAGCCCATCATGCCACAGACGACTCGAGAGTTTTTGGCCGTCCAGCCGTTATCGCAGATCTGGGCCCAGCCATCCTTGTACCTCACCTCCACCACCCCCTCCGTCACAGGAAGACGCCTGCTGGCCATAGACACCACCGGCCGCAGACGCACCTCCTCCACGTTACCGTCATCCACCTGTACCTGGTCCACCATGGACAGAGGGAGAGTGGGAGAGGGAGAGAGACATAAACTGGCTGCCATGTACGGAGAGAGAGTTAGAAAGAAAGAGAGAAGGTATATATAGAGAGAAAGAGGGACAGAGAGGGACAGGGAAAACAGGGAGAGAGACAGAAAGAGACTGAAACAGACAGACAGAAAGAGACTGAAACAGACTGACAGAAAGAGACTTAAACAGACAGACAGAAAGAGAGAGTGAGACCACGTTGAAAAGACGAAGAGGAAAAGGTCCCTTCAAGCTAATCTTTCTCAGATGTGGATCAGCTAGGGGTCAAGGAAAAAAGACTAGCAGACATAATAAAAAAAACCTGGTATAAATTCAGAAGCAGCCCATGAAAGGTCTCCCATGCAGTGTTTGTTTTTGAGTTTTTTGAGAAATCTCACAGCTGTATAGAATAAAAGCTTGCTTTTTTACAGACAATAATTTGTCACAGATTTCTATTTTAATCTTTTTATGCTCTATTTTTGTTTTTTGTATAAACTATAATTTTTTCTCTGCTCCTGTTTAGACATGTGTGGCAGGTAGCACTGATATGCTTATCACGTGATTTATGCTATCAATGAAATGTGAAAAAGGTTATGTTCATGGGAATTTCCCTGTGCACACGGGACAGTTTGTACCTCTATAATGTTGGAGTCAGCAAATCCTGGAAGCCTCTCGTCCTTACAGATGACCCCAGCGTCTTCATCATGAGTGCAGTCACTGTTGCCCCATCCGCGTGACTTACACACTGATATACTTCTCTCACTGCCACTGCACTGCACATTATCTAGCCAGATTTTCCCTGAAACACACAACCACACATGCAGAATGTATGGGGTTGTCTGCAAAATCACTGAGAAGCAGAATGGGGGAAAAACACAGGTGTGCCCTGGTGAAATGATAATCTGACCTTTTAAATGGTGAAATGATTTTGCTGTGTGCTGCGGGTGGTACCTGTTCCCTTGCCATATTTAGCGCTGTGTGCCCAGCCTGTGGCAGAGACGAACCCAAGCTGACGACAGAGCACTTCAGCGTTAGCCAGAGAGAAGTCATCATCACAGATAGTTCCCCATTCGCCTTTGTAGAACACCTCAATCCGTCCCTCGTTGTGTTTCCGCGGGTGACCAGCCAGGCGAAACTTCAGCCGCTCAGGTGACTGGGGTGTTGGTGTGGGACTCGGGCGTACAGAGGGCACTGTCTGGGTGAGGCAAGGTGGAAGGCTAACAACGAGGAAGAAGACAGCTATACGCAGACACCCCCGAGGCTGGTCCAGATGATCCATGGTCTGCAGAGAAAGAAATCCACTGATGGGGTCCTGAACAGAAGCCCAGTATCTAACTATTGCCCATCCATGTGTGTGAATCTGTGTCTGTGTGGAAGCCTGATGTGGAACAGCTGTCTAGAGTTTAGAAAAGTAAACAAACTGAAAAAATAAAGGGATGAACCACCGGTGTTATGGAATTAACACAAAATGCACTGTGTACCATGTGAGTGTGCTTTTATGACCATCCATTTGGATAGGCAAATTATGCAAATTTTGTATCACATCAAGTTTCCATTTTCATCAGGCATTTGAAAATAACTCTTGACCTTTCACCTATGCGACCTGGTAAGCTTGAGGCTCAGTACAAAAACAAAGGGGTATTTCTCACCACTGTGCACATGAGAAAACAATGTTCCCACAGTTCCACATTCACTCATGAAATGACTATGATCTTCTTTAAGTGCACCTAAACTACAGCTTCATGGAGTCATATGCAATTCACCCAATATTTTTCTAAATATACATGTAACTCATTTTGAAGCAGCATTAACCATTCTTCACTTTGACCTCAAAACAATTGCTTAATCTCATGTGTATGTACGGGAATTATAGACATCACTATATCTCATAAAAGACATAAAAGAGCTGTCAGGAGATCTTTTCTAATGCATAAAGGAATTTCCATATATAGCGGCGATAGGTACACTGAGACGCATTACGGTTCCTGAGGAGTAGAAAAGGAAGTCAAACCCAGACTACCACCTACAGTGCGTCTACAAGACCTGGGTTGGTTCGGACTGTATAAAGACTACGGAAAACCTACCTAGGATTTCTAGTAACTTTTCTTAATACTGTTCTTGTATATACTCTATGACTAGTCAAGGCCTATATCGCAGCATGTAACAGATGGACAACGATGGTTAGTACAATGGATTTTTTTTCTTCAAGAAACCGTATGTAATAGTTAGCAATTATCTAGCAAGCGCATGGTCATTTGTCTGTCATTAAAAAAGCTGTAACCATAAACATTTTAAGAAGGGTAATAGGTTAGACCAATTAGTGATAGCCTATTAGACCACATTCTTTCATGTTATTGAGGTCAATCTTGACTAATTGGATGCAGTACAATAAAAGAGAAGAAAAGAGAGAATAGATAATCTCATCTGAAAGCGTGGTTTTCATTCACATCGTCTCAGTAAATGGGGTTTATCAACCACATAGGATATGTAGACGAGGAATGTTTTAACAGCCAATACAATCATTCGTGTGGAAGTCTACGTGTCGCCCACCCCGGTTATCATAGTCTACGTGATCACGATTTAACAAAACCGTTACTCAAAAGTAAAAGCTAACCCGACTTCGACTTTGCAAATGAGGAGTAACACATTTAACGAGCAAAAATCCTAAACAAATCAAAACAGTAAAAATCATAAAGTTAAAATTGTGTCCTACCTCAAAAGTTTAAAGCTGATCCAACTGTTCAGTTATGGTCAAATTCCTTGGTACGTAGGCAATTTCTTTTTGTATCATAAATACAAAAGATGTGGCCGAGGTAACCGCAAAGAAATCGGCATACCTGTTCCAAAACCTACGGTTATGTATGACGAGGGCCGAGACTCCTAAATAATGACCAATAATTACTGTGACCTTAAAGGCAAAACTTGCCAGAGGGATAGAAGAGCGGGGAGAGCGATGGAGAGGCAGGGGGCACAGAGAGAAAGCCGGAGAGGAGGAGCTGACTCGTAGGCGACTTTGCACAACTTTGGAAAGGGGCAGGATTTTCTTTAGACAACACACACTAGCTCTTTCACCCTTTTTTTTCCATAGTTCCATCTGCGTGTCAGAACTCACGTTTTTAAATAGATCGTCAAACCTTTTAGTTTATATAACAATACCAGTGCATCTTAACATCCGCCAGGTATGGCATATCACTTTATTAAATGTATATTGAATAAGCTATGCACTAAAATGACCATTTGAGTCAGTCAAGTGTACGTATGTCTATTACAATGTGCAGGTATAAGGAGTCTTGTGCATGTTAAAAATATTTTATTTAAAAAATAAACTCAGTGTAACAAGTCACCAATAGATCAGATATCATTAAAGCTAGACAGGACTTTACCTAAACCACGTTGATAACAAGACTGTCTTTGACTTTTCAGTAACAAGGCACTTTTCATATTAATTATTACCTACATCATTGGTATGCAAGTATATAGCCTGTTTACTGGATTACTTTACATCAAAAAGTAACATTTAAAAAAATTGCGAAGAAAATAATTACTGCCAACAGGAGGTTGGCCAACATCTCTGTACATTTGGTTCGTGTGCTGATAGAAAAGTTTAAGGCTAAGACTGAGCAAACAGCTTCAAGCAGTTATAAGCACAATCAAATCATTCATTTTTTTTAACCAGTTAAATTCAAAATCACTCACAGTGAGAAGTAAATGTGAAACGTGCCAATAAACCTCAACATATTTATTCATTCAATCTACCCTGTCTTCCCCAAGTGTGCTTACTGTATAATATGCCCTGTTCGAGCAATATAACAAAAATACAGTACAAGTGTTAATAGTATCTGTGAAATTGATATCAAAATTACATTCCAAGTAATTTACAAAATTCTCAAACACATTATTTACATAAAAATCCAAGAAGAAACAATTAGGAATAAAGGGTTCATTTTTGTGTCAGGTGTATGTGACATCTTGCATTAATTGTGGTTTATAGTTTTATAGCTTAGAATAATGCCATTAAATGCTGTTCATGGCTAAAAGACTAAAGGCTTTTAAAGCTTGTATACACACAATGCAACTAGAAGGCCACACCTGTCCAGACTTGGGCAAAGGGTAAATCTAACTTACTTGAAACCCCTAGCAAACAGAGCTAGCATAATGGATCACTGTAACAGAGATATCTTTATAAGACTGGACATGTGTGGTAAACCTCCAAAAGTTACTGGCAGTTAGGACCCAAGGCATTAAATGATGATCACTGATGATCAAGATGGGTTCAGTTCCAACAGCGCTCCAACAGCACCAAAATAACCCTGAAACATATACAGAAAAGTTACTCACACCTGGTAATAGGTTTAATCTTTCTACACAAGCACACATGGATACAAATACACTTACACACCTACCTCATGTCTGAGAAACAGGGCTGTGAGCTGTCCTTTACTCCAGTAATGCAATGCATAAGCCAGCAACTTCATGGACAACGTGTTTACCCGCAAGAAGTTTCCAACAAACACCACTCTCTCAATGTTCTAAATATAAAACGCATATTAAAACACCATTTCTGAAAGAAGTTCAATCAAAAATAAAGAGTCTACGTCACAGTTAAGGCCCTAATAAATTCACGACCTTGAAAACTGCGTTACGGCCCATGAAACCTTTTCCTGTGAAATATCCTGTTCTCGGTAAAATACAGAAAAACAGAAAAGAAAAAAAGTCCACAGATACATGGTTTTACTGGACAGTACAGAGCTCGCTGCTTTTTTCTGTTGCTATGGAGACAAGTCAAAGAAAGTGGGTGGGGGGATTTTCTAAAAGCATTAGCTAGCTCATGTAGCTAGCTAGGAAGCTAATGTTAGGCATTTTTTATTTCTGATGTGGATTTAAATTTAATACACAATGGTTTTCACAATTTTTTTTTTTTTTTTTACTGAAATTACAAACATCGCCATTATGTTCTGGAAGTTGTGCGAAGCTCCAGCAACTTGCTAAACTAACGTTCCCATGGTGCTGCCTATTGATGACAGAGAACCATGTCAAAACACAGGAAGGTATTTTCATCAGTGAGAGAGAATAAAACCCAACACCATCTCCTGTGAGGCTAGCCGAGCATTACTAAGTCATCTCAGCTAGCCATGCATTGCAGTCGAGTGTTATTTAAAAAATATTGTGAAATTGTAGCTAGTCATTTTTCAGAAAATAGGTTTGTGAGATTAGCCTTTTTTTAAACTAAGAATTTAGTAGGGCCTTGCATATAAGAGGTATCAAAGAGTTAACTAATATCAAGGAGATATCATCTACAATAAGCAGCACTGATCTCATTGCAGCATGGAAGAACTGTTGGTCCACGGTTCCAGCTGCTTAGTCCCTAGTTACTCATAGCCCTGTACAATGCTGCTTGATCCAGATTTCACAAGGCAGCACCGTATAGAGGCTGAGAGACAAGGGCTACTGCAAGCAGACATGGACTGCAAAGTTCAAAAGATGTCTGTCTGACCGTGTATTCTGTACCTCATTGAGTGCACACATGCGGGTGATGGAGCCAATGTTGTTTGTGATGGTGATGAGTGTAGCTCTAGCCAAGTCCTCTTTTGAGACAGAATCTCTCTTCTCTTTGCACATCATGTTCCCAAAACTAGAAACACACATACATTCACATTACCCATGCACTGTATGTAAACAATATGTCTAACACATGGATAAACACATGGAAACAATGATGCAACAAAATGTTACCAATTACCCAAGTGGTTCTTGAACACATTTGCACAAACAAACATATAAATATTGTACTTTATTAAGTTTAAATCTGTTTGACTGTTTCAATAATCTCATAAATTAAATCAGTAGGAGTTTATTTCAAGGCCATCAATCTAACTTAGTTAGACCTTGGTCTCCATTTCTCTCTTTGTCATCCAAGCCAGATTTTGGTTATCCAGAAACTGTTCAAGTTAATTCTTGCATGATCTGATCTCAGACACCCCCCCCACCCCTTCAAAGCAAGATATGAGATACTGCAAGCCATATAACCAAAACCAGTTTTGTAACAAAACTTAAGATAAAAAGAATAGTTATGGACATGTGGTTGTACATGTGCGTTCATGAGAAACTGCATACCTGGAGGCAACAGCCCATCCTGGCAAACCAAATCTCTCATAGTCACCTCCATAGATATCCCGGACCAATTTATCCACACGAGTGCTTTCCCCCCTTGTGGCCATTTCCAGTGCTTCTTCAAAGCTAGAACAGCCAGTCAGCAAGCAGCAGAGCCCCAGGAAGGTACCACCACCCAAGCTACAAAGACACCAATCAATCAGCACACTGCTTTGACATGGATTAAATTGTGCCCAGTGATTAGATAACAGTATATTTTTATTAATGTGTAATTGACTGAATTTTGGACGTCTTTGTGCAAGCCCCAACTGACCTGGTGCCGGAGACGCGTTTATAGTTGTCTTTGGAGTAGACAGCCAGTATACTGACCCCTGAGCCAATGTTGACCAGCAGCAGTGGGTAAGGGTTCTCCAGGTTAAAGGCTTTCTGTTGGCAGTGCTCTGTATCTGTGGGGTTTTCAAAGTAGTAGCACTCAGAAGGCCCGCTTGAAACCACTGAGTCAATGTAAAGGACACCCTTAATCAGACAATCCAGCTCATCCAGCTTCAGCAGCTGCAGACCAGCCATCTTAGGAAGAAGAAGCAAGGCAAGTTGCTGTTTAATACAGCAGAGCTGTGTTGGCAGACAAACCTCACAGCTACAATCTGGGCAGCAGGTGCGCAGGAGTTTGTGTGAGAAATAGCGGTTTGCATGTATGTACGCACCGTGCGGAAGTCGGCCTCGAACTTGTATGCACCGCCACCGGTGGCGCAGAGTGTAGTGTGAAGACTGGAGAAGTGTTTGTCACGGCCCATCTGCAGGAATGCAGGAAGCTCCTGTGTAGGGAAACGAATGAAGTGCAGGCTGCCCTTGCGGCCCCACAGCATGAGGTCTGGTAGCTCTAGATGCACATCTCTGATTCCCGTTTTGCCATAAGCTGTGTGTGAGGTAAGGTAACGGCGGATACTTTTCAGGCTTTCGACCTCCTCCTGCTCCTCCTCTGCTGTAATGTCTTTGGGCTCAAAGTAGACCAGCTTCACCAATGTACCTCCAATATCCATGCCAAACCATGGGAAAGCTGTGGGGTTAACATCAAAAGTACACTGTATTAAGAACTGGATTTTCAGAAGATGGACCTTATGCTCATCTTACATTTTAGCATTTATCTTAAATTCTTTTGAAATAGGTGGAGATCGAAGATTTTAAATGAAAATCTGGAGTCAACCCCACCCCCACCACATTAGGTAGATGGCAAGCTCCATAACCTAAAAATAGCAGATAACTAGCCAATGCTGATGTATACGTTTAATGAAATTGACTCATATTAGTCAACCTACATTGCTGCTTTCATTTGAAGCATGATATATTTATTTCTTAACGTTTAATAACTTGTCCCATTCTGATATACAACGCGGAGTGTGTTTCTTAACGTTTAATAGCCTGCCCCACTCTGCAACCACAGCAAGGCAATGACAAATTTATACTAACGTGAATGCACATAGTGGACTCAGCCCCGTCTACACGCTAGTTTAAAACGCAATTTTATGCTGAATTTACCACGTCTGATAAAGTGATTAATTAGCTGCAGACAATCTGGTTTGACAGTTAACATTAACCATCAACCTTCCTGTCTACATGTCAATCTATCCATCATTTATTTAATCTAGCTAGAACCTCCGATTGTTCTTATTTAATTGACTAATTAATCAACCTTCCAAAGCAAGACACCTGATTATTTAATATAACTAGCTAGTATAGCTAGCTATCTGTCTGGTGCATAGGCAAGTTGCTTATGTTAGCTAGCCAGGTATTTAGCTAGATTACAAATGCAATGTGGTTAACAAGCTAGCTAATATAGCTAGACAAACTACGAAAATACATTTTCAATTATTACGGAAATAAAAGCGTAGCTAACTCATTTTAGTGCTTTGTACATGAGCTGTCAAATAATTAGCAAGCTAACACGTCCCTATGGCTTAGATGCTAGATTTAACAGGCTGTTTTCGATGCGGTTTGGTAACGTCCGCGCCATAAAATGGAAACACCTACGTGGCCTGTTTTTCTTCAGCGAATCTATCCTTTGTCTCGCTGATGTCGAGTTAGATACTCGCCGCTCTCGGTCAGCTGTTCCACCGGTCGTGGCATTCTCCATGTTCGCTGTAGCAACAATGCTACACGGCGCATTGATTCCGGACTGCTTTGACACAATCATATACTCGTCTTCGGTTTCCGGACAACCCTCACCGTCACAGTGACAGCCGTTCAGTTCCATAACAGATGTCTGTAGTGCTTCTTAGAGGTTGTATAATTACAATCAACGTATAAGATAAACACATTTTCCCTGAATGCGGGTCATAATCGTTAACGAAGCGTCACTAGATATATTTAAGTCTCCGTATTTACGAAGAAAACATCACAGACATGATTTGCTATTCGAACTGTACGTCAAGCCAAATAAATTTGCATGGACCAATCAGTTTCCTAGCTATTCAGTTGACAAATTGTTCGCCAAAAATAAACAAAAAACAAAACAAAAACTAACTAAGCCAAACTGCAGTTATAAAGCAATAAAGCATAATATTAAACCCCGCGAAATATCTGAGATTTAACACTGGGCCATCATATTTTTATGCCAGCTAACGAAACCGACCAAGTCATATCATGTTAACAATAAATTAACCTAATTGTTAATGGACCATATAAGCAATGTTCACATGGCATATATTTATAATGGCATAGATGTATAAATAGTGCACATGATAATTTTCAAAATACAATTTATTTTCATTAAACTTGTTGCTTTGCTTACAAGTGCTTCAGAAATAAGTAGGCCATACATATCACAAACAACCTATAGGCAAGAATAAAACATGAAAACATGATAAAACAAGCATGACTTTACCTTACATTTTTTTTACATTGTCCAGTTACGATTCCAATTTTAAAGTGCTTGTGTGTGTATATGTACACAAGAAATCATCCGAGTGCCACAATAATAGATCAAAGGTCAAAAGAAATATAAAAATTTGGAAAGGTTTTCAAGCAGCATTTCCCATACACCTTTTAAAATAAGCTTGGTTTAGTTCTTTTCTCACAATGTACTGACCAAACCTGTCAAAATCTATAGTGATGATTATTAACATCACATACCCAATGACAGAGAGGCACAAATTAGACATCACCATCAAACCGGTGGCTTTCACCTCCACACAACCCCTGCATTTAAGTGTGCATTCCACATTACTAGTCAGTGCTTTTCAACAGAATCACTCCATGACATCATCTCCACTAATTATGAAGGTTTTATAATTGAGGCTTGTGGTGTAAGTTGGAGTATGCAGCATACTATTGGTTAATCATACTATTGGTTAATCATTATCCCAGCATCATTATCCCTTTGCAGATGTCCTGTAATATTGCAGAAGGCTGCAACACGCAGATTAGCACTCTAAGAAATCACAACACTCTTTAGTGCATGTTGTGAACATCATGGATAATCACAGATATGGGTAATAACTGAACACAATTTAACCATATAACCAATTTAACCAAATCAGACCAAAGTTCTCCTGTTTTCAATTTAGTGTAAGGCATATATTGCAACATGTAGCCTTAGATGTAAGACATATATGTCTTAGATATGTTAGTGGTGAATAAACGGAAATATAAATAACTGCACACCAAATAACACTTCATAAATTCATTAAATCCATGTTGTTAATCAAAACCATGAAGCACAGTTGCCATTTCATACTTGGGATCATATATGATGTGAAGTACAATTTAAACCATTAAGTCAGTGTAACTACAATATTTAAAGAATTACAGAACCTCAGACAGAAAGTTGCAGTGCATAAAGCAGCAGTGGTGTAGAAGTTCAATTCCTCCATGCAGAACTAGAGTTTTGACAGAAGTCCAATGTGCTCAGTAAAATGTTGTTACATGCAGGGTTTACTTCAACATGCACAGCTAATATATGATATCTTCATGATCTAATCCAGGAAGCTCTTTAAGTGGTCAAAAGGAAAGTTTAGATTAATACAGGAGTTATGGAAAGTGAAGGTTTTGTAAAGCAGCAGGTAGGGCGTAAGTTCTAAACACAGCATTACTGATTCTTCAATAAACTGCATTTCTAAAGACATACTGTGGTCAAAAAGTACCGTTACTTTAATGGACTGTGTGATGCTGATGTGGCCAGTCAACTCTTACTAAGCCTGAATCTGAAATGTTAAATACTAGGTTGGCTGGCTTATTTGTTGATAAAAATCACGATCTGATTTTCACAGGAACTGGACTGCTGTCAGAATATGACCCATCTCAAAATTTGGTCAGTTAATCAATGGCAATATAAGAATCAAGACTGCTATACGTATGGGTTTTTATGTTAAGATACTTCGGTGATCTTTCAAGGCATCAGTACTGGCTCAGTACTTTGACAGTTGACAGTTCAATGGAACTGGAGTCAATGGAACACAGGCTACACAGAGTTCTACTAGAGTTCTCGCTCTAGTATTTGTACTTGAGCTTCCAGGCAAAAAAGACAGCAGTCATACCAATGATTGCTGCAGCAGCTGCTGCAACAAAGCGTGGGTCAGACAGAAGTTGGCCCAGCAAACCTTCTTTAGGCCCATCCTTGTCCTCTGACTGAGGGGTATTAATCATCGCTGAAGCATTTAGTCCTGGACTGTCCTGCCTGTTTAAAGTAGACTGATGTTCAGTGACAGGAGAGAAAACACTTTCAGTGTGGGTGCTGTGGTTTGCTGGCTTATCATTTGTGTGAACTACATTATGTTGTATCCTTGGAGAACAACCATCAAGATTTGGGATAGAGGGTTTCTCTGAAAAATGAGCAGTATGTTCCAGTGTTCCAGGTTGTGACCGCAAACCCGAGTAAAAAGACTCATAATAATCCTCCACTGGCTGATTTGAGAAAGGAGCTATGACATTTTCTTGGTGGGTGGATACCTCATGAGTAGAGTTTGAAATTGAGTGTCCAAAAGCTCCAGTATTAGAGACAGGAACAGACTCTGTTGGCATGGGAGAGACTGTGGTCTTTGTGCTGTCCCTGCTGATCATCAGATCTGCAGATGTGATTGAGCAGGGCTCCTGGAAAGGATCCTCAGCCTTCGAGAACCTGGACACAGGCACTGGTTGCACTTGTGAGAGGGCCATCTCGCCTACTAGAGTACCAGGCTTGCTAAATAACTCATTTTCTCCATCAGTGTGGTCCAACTGGCCTCTAGTGGAATCATCAGATACTGAAGGCTGTCCTATTCCAAGGTGTGCTGTCCGAGTTTGTCTGTTCTGTGGTACACTGGTGTGTACCCTATCCAAAGACTGCACAGAAAATATGTAGAATGCTACAAAATGCAGAATAGCCTTATTCACTAACAAACAAATCCACATGAAAATAAACCTTCTTCAGGTTATGAGTATGAAAGTACATTACCTGATTGATGGTTGTGTTGTTCTTTGAGTTCTGGGATAAGTCAGTCTTCTTCACTGGAGGCTGGCTGTCTTGGATGGGGCGTTTTAATGAGCTGGGGCTCCCTGTGGGTGCCACTGGCTCTTGGCGGTCCTCAGGTGCAGCAGAAGGCTGCAAAGTGTTGGGGGGTGTGTTGGATAGAGGTAAGGGAGTAGTTAATATCTTAGTAGGAAGATCAGGAGCAGCATCTGAGGGTGATTCAGAAAGGATGCCTAAAGTAGATGTTGATCCAGGACTCACTAAGACCTTAATTTGCTTATCTGTGGCTAATATAGGAGAAGGGGGCCTTTCCTGGGGAGGTAAGACTGGCAGTAAAGGGTCAGCAGAGTGGGCTGGTTCAGGAGGAACAATTGCTGAAACCTCAGGAGCCCGGGCTGGGTGAGCTACATTCGGACCAGACTCCTCTGGAGTCAGCAAAGGAGATTGTGGTACACTATGGATTGTTGCTGTGGTTACTGTTGTTGAGGCTGCCACTGTGGTGGAGGGGGCAGGGCCAGTTGTAGACTTTGGGATGTTAGGGATTTCTGATGGAGTGTGTGGAGCAGCAGCGGCAGGTGCAGCGGCAGGTGCTTGACCTAAAGATACAAAAACATTTATATTCAGTTTAAGAGAGAATCAAGGCCATGGAAAGTAGGGGTGTGGAAGGTGCTGCACCCCCTAGCAGATCATAAAGGACTTTAATATTTGTCATATACATGTACACACACCTCACTTGGTTCCATGGCTATGAAGAGTACATATGAACATATGAAAACACTAACCATAGTTACAGATTATGGCTGTTACCGTTACTTACGGCTTCACATAATACAATAAGTAATAGAAGCAAGTTATATGTAGGTGGAAAGGTGATCATCTTACCCCTGATTCCCCTTATTTGGTCATAAGCATTACTGATCTCATCAGCCAGAATCCTGTGTTCACAGTTGCGTAGTGCGCGGATGAACTGCTCAGGCCACCTCTCTCTCCTGCGGAGGTTCTCCAACAGCAGTACCATGGCATTGTAGTTTCCTGCTGTTTCTCTCTTAGCCTCTATCTCTTCCTGTATAGACAGACATTGTTCAGCATTGTTACATACTACCATTACAACCTTTATAAAATCAGTTCTACTTTTTACCAGAAAGATTTCCTCTACAAGGATGGTCCCAACAAAAAAATATTTCTACTGTACTGTAAGGTTGTAAATGGACACTTACCCGATCAGTAGATGTGAGGCATGGCAAGTGAGGCGTGATTTCTCTCACTTTGACGTCTGTGGCCAAGCGAGCCATCATTCCCATTATTTCTTGTCTATACAGCTTGTCACTGGCGAAGGCCATCTTCACACTGGCAGACACAAAGACAGGTGTAGTCAAGGTACGGATGCAGGCAGAGGGATGGAAAAGTAAACATTCTCATTCAGTGGTGCTTTTACAACCAGTGAATTTTACTACCTACTTCAGACTTCTTTAATAAAAACTTTTTGGAAGGCTTTTACTCCTTTTTTTCTTCCTGAAATTTAAAATCAAAATAAGCACAGGAAAGAAGAGCAGAAGTAAATTAACACAAAATGTGAATACAAGAAAACTTCGGAGTGGCTCCTCCCAGCCTACAGAAAATACTGCTCACAGAAAATTACTGCAGTATTAAGGACTGAAATCTGACACGATTCAAGTTTAAGTTTATTTTGAGCTTAAACCTCAGCTTCTGTGTTAATACTGCAATATTACAATACTATACTATATTATACTATACTATACTACTGTACTATAAGCAGCTCTGGGGTTTGATAATACAACCCCAGCCTTGTGCTGGGATGTCTACTTTCTCTCCATCAGTTCTTGCAAGGGGAATCTTCCACTACAAAGTGAAAGTGAAAATCCAGGGGGAATCGAGGAAATTTCTGTATGGTAGTTTCTGTTTTGATTTCTGATTAAATAATATTATAACCATCAGATTAGAATAAAATCTAGACAATGCAAGGCAACTAATGATTGCACATTGCTACTCACACCATCTTCTCAAAAATGAAACATTCAAGATGTAAAGTCTTTGCATAAAAACCTTAGCTACCTTCATCACATGAATACGTTCTTTAACTCATGTGAAAATGTATTTGCTTTAAGATCTTTTGGTTAATAATAAATACGTTACTGGCTACATGTATGCATTTCAGTTTATATTACTGTATCCTTACTCAGTTTTACCCACCATCTATACACCTTTATGTACTGTACATTCAGCTCATTTTTTTAAAACTACTACAATATTTTCTATTACCATTTTCTATCTTCAGGGGCTTCAGAAATGTTGCAAATACCTGCTGAATAAATGTATTAAGTATGCATCCAATAAAAAAGGTCCAAGTATAAGCATGCATCTACAAAACAGTGAAATATAATGAGTTGTAAGTGAGCAATGAATTTTGGTATATATATATAAATATTTTGTGTATCCAGCCATGACCTGAGCTGTAAGAACGTTACTCAGCTGGTAACCAGTTAATGAATCTTTGTACTTGGTGTGGCCAAGTACAAAGAACTACATAGACAACATAGACAATAAAGTGCAGAAGCAAGCTAGAGACTTCAATGTTATAGACTAATACTACAGTCTATGTTGACTTCAATGTTATAGACTAATACTACAGTCTATGTTGACTTCAATGTATTGTTAAACAACATGAAAAATAAGTTTAACATATAACTTGGCAATACATTTACACATTAGCACAAAAAAGCATTTGTAATAAAGGCTTTGATGACATAGTAGGAAGAGATTTGATCAACAGAAGGAAACACTGTCTGCATAACTGATACATATCTAACACATCGAACAAACTACTATAGACACTAACAACTTAGATACTGTAAATTGTTGTAATTGGCATTTAGATGGAACGGGTCTCACCATCTGAAACAGGTTGTTTGGGCCCTGTGACCGCACTGTCCTTCATAACAACTCACATGAAACAGGACTTCATAAAGGTCATTCTGAACTCTCTAGTAAACACGAATACTAATCAGACCTTGTCTTTTAGAAGAAACGCAGGCACACTTCGTTCACTCCCTTGAACTCACACAACCTTGGGCAAGTATTACACTGACACTCTCGAGCGTCTCCCAAAACCATTTTTGAAGCAGGTCCAAATGTTGACCATTTGCAGCTGACGATCTTAATTCACAAATAAGTTTAAGAAACTTCCCGGTCCAATGACAGCCTACGTATGTTATTTGGAGATCAAGGAAACACGCAAGGGCAGAGCTGCCAAACTTGTCCTCTAAACGTAGTAACATACGTCACTACTAGGCTTTTTTACAAACTACTTTAAGACAAAAAAAGTCGAAACGTGGACAGAAACTGATTTTTGAATACATATATACGACAGAAACTGTAACCGTTGTGTACAGAAGAACCTGCATGGCCATATTGTCAAATGTCAAGGATCACTAAACCAGGAAGAAAATGGAAGCTGCTGAAACTGTCGACTGCAAGCCAGAGAAGGACTGAACATACATAACATTTAATTATTATGTGTCCTGTATGGACGCAGGTGAACGTATTTAAATAAGCTCTCGTTTATCTCTGAAAGAGTTGTTCGTCACGGTGAAGCTAAGAACACTTGCGACTGAAGCAAAAACATTGATGGTGGTCTTAGCGCTTAGAACAGCGCTAAAAAAAACACTAAAAGACTGAATGTCATACATACCAATAGAAAGTAAAGCAGGGCTGCTGTATAGAAGGTCAGCCTTTAACGTACCTTCAAGTCGGAAGTCGGCAAAGGAACTTTCTTGCCAAATCACTTTACTTTCGGAATGCTGTCTTCCGCTTCTGCGCCCTCCCACGGTCTTCGTCGTGAGTCATTTTCATTGGAGGTCAGAGTTGTGGACCACGCATCAACTGCTTATGTATACCGTATATGTGTAATGATAAAGTCTATAGGACCATCTAATACAAAAAACAGTAATAGAGCAGACGCACGTTGAAGTTATACATGAGAAAGTGATCTTGGCTATAAACTACTTCTCAGTGTAGCTTCTCAATAAATTAGGTGTACAGAACCCGGACCACTAGGTGTCAGTATAATGGCAGTTTCATAATGTGAAGAAAATGAATCATTGGAAAAATTACTTATTGCTCATTTAAGTAGTTAGGTTAGTAAACGTGTTTTATTGATTTTTGTGTGTAAGATAAGTAGCTTTTTTGTGAAGTTAAGCGTATATATTTTTGATATCAACGCTTCGAAATGTCACGTAGAGTGCCTGAAAAGCGCTATTGTTATCCCCCATACTTCTTCTTCTTATTATATGCAATTAATATAATTAATACGAAACTGAGACCTGTGCTATGTATTTTTGGAATCGATCGGATATATAGAATTGACCCCATTGAAATGAATGGCAGAATATTCTATTTCAAATCTCAACTGTCATTTTAGAGCAGGGAACTCAGTATTTCTCCATTTTTCCCCTCTGAATAAACTGCGATAAAATCCTTACAATTTAAATCCTTACCTCGATTTAAACTTTAAATGATAAAAGTCCTTACTGAAACCTCAAAATATCTCATCATTTTGTCAATTAGTTTTAGAGTTATGAGCATTTGTTTGGCACTAGGTAGTGAAAACTGCCCTATTGAGTCCCATGTTAATTTCTCAAAATCAGATTTGGCTTTCTCCCAATTTTTCTGTGTGTTTAACCTGTCATAAATCTCAATACACACATCTCAATACACACAAAATTACACCAAAATCATCCTCAAGGGGTCCTCACTCTCGCCATCTCTTTATACAATAATATTTATATAATAATATTTCCCGAATTATGACACTTTGTTCGGAGGGGTGCAAATTGGTCTCAAACAAGGCTTCTCCACTAAGAACTGCATAACTAGATTGACAGTTAATTTGAAAGACTCCGCCCCCACACACACATACATCTCTCCCCCTCTCTCTTACATACACCACACAGGCACACGCACACACACACACATACACACACACACACACCTGAGACTCCCTAGCAACCACCTTGGATATCATAGCAATCAGTTGGTAGCAACCTAGCAACCACCTGGTATGGTATACTATAGCAACTAAGTAGCAAGACCATAGCAACCATATAGCAACATCATAGAAACCACTTGGTAACACCATAGCAACCACCTTAGATACCATAGCAACCAAGTACCAAGACCATTCCAACCACTTGGAAACACCATAGCAACCAGCTGATATACATGCACGCATACACTCTCTCATACACTCTCTCTCTCTCTCTCTCTCTCTCTCTCTCTCTCTCACACACACACACACACACACACACACACACACACAGGCTTGCAGGGAGGTCTGATTGGATTTAGTTTACAACTGTAAAAACAACAGTAGTTATGGCCAAATGGTTCGTTAATGTTTCTACACTGAGTTATTGAAAACACTGGTAATGTATTAACAATTCAAGGTTATTTGTTTTCATAAAGTTTAAAAATGCATTTCCAAATGGTAAAGGATGATGAACTGTTTTTGGACGTTCATGAGACGAAGTGCAGAGGTAAAAGAGTAAACTCAGATATGCAAATCCAAGAGACTGAAGGTATATTACAGTGAATATAGTGATTGAAACAGTGTGGATGGAGGAAAGCAAAGCCAACCAACCCACCAAAACTCAATTTACATCAAGCACACAGGAGCAGAAACCTGGGGGAACACAGATTATGCCCACATCTGAAATTATCCACATTTCTATATACACTATTGTAGTACCTCTTAACCTCTTATAAAATTGTTTTCTACACTTTCTAATTAAGTGTTTACTTAAACTAGTAATATAGTACTCTATGGTATATTATATACTAAACTAGTAATGTAGTACTCTATGGTATATTATATACTTTTCATTTCTCTCCCACTTACCCTGTCCCTGTATATCTCTCTCTCTTACCTAATTATTCATAATTCAGGAACCACAAAAATGTTTAATGACAGATGTGTAGGAGAATCCCACCCATATCTTCGAGTTTGCATTGAGTGAGGCCCATAGGGAGGAAGCGAACTACTCTGGGCTATTTCATTGGCCTTTCGTAATCCTGCAGTAATAGGAGCTTCTTACCTTGACAGTTTGGGAGCAGGAAGGTACCATTGCTAACCCCTAAAAGCAGATTAGCTAAGAAAGAACATTTCTCTTGTTTGAATGTTGTGTCTTATAAAAACTAAAAATGGCCTTCCTGTTTTTTTTACAAGTAAAATGATCTGAAGTACCTTGTAGCAGTACTTGTAAGATTATATTCTTCTAGATTAAGCATATGAGAAGTTAGCAGAGAGGCAGCATGTGAATGCTCCTGTATGTGTGTGTGTGTGTGTGTGTGTGTGTGTGTGTGTGTGGCAGAGTCTTAAGAAGGGGCAGGTCTCATTAATCCATTTTACAGTGCCGAGATGAGGGGGGATGCAGCACCAAACCTGATTTAGTGCCTGTGTGCTTGAGTAAGTGATAAAATATGTTTACCATCCCTACTGCATGTAAATCTCTCCTACACACACACACAGCACACATACACACACACCCCAACATATATATATATATATATATATATATAACGTGATGAAGATGTAGATTGATCAGAAATCACAGCCCTTGTTCTTAGTTATTGGCACACGCTGCTCGTTTCTACATCCAGACCTCCTGCTCGAAGTACGTTTGCCCACTGTGCTGTGACTGTGACTGGGAGACTGGGTGACTTCACCTCTCACCAGAATTTTTTTCACCCAGTCCTGTTCTGATTCCTCAGCTAAGAGGGACACGGTTCCGATCACACAAATCTCCAGGAAGTCTATTTGGTGCCTTTGTCCAAGCAGTGGTCACAACCTCACCCATCCCTGTCTGAGCTCGCTGACACGATTTGAACATCTCATAGTGACATGACACTTTCCATTCCCGTGCTCATAAAATATGGTAAACATGTCAGTTGCGATGTTACTGCCTGAGCAAAGAAAGATGATGGGTTAACAAAAGCTAGATGGTGTTTTGGGGGGGCAGAGGGGGGTGGAAGGTTGGAAAAGTCCCACGTGAGAGTCTGACACG
>JAOXYF010000009.1:9605402-9616773 GCA_028565775.1 Sternarchorhynchus goeldii
ATAGATAGATAGATAGATAGATAGATAGATAGATAGATAGATAGATAGATAGATAGATAGATAGATAGATAGAGAAGTATATATTTCAAAGCAATTTTAAGGCAATGCGCATATATGATATCACAAAATAAAAACCCTTAAGCAATGAAACAAATGAATACTTTATAACAGAATATCCTACTTCCTTCTCTCATGTGTTTATGATTGAAGAAGGCAAAGAATGCCTTTATCACATGATGTCCTAGTACTTGCTCCTCTCAAAAGGGCCAAACAAGTCAGTATAATATATTGATTGTAATAGTCAGCTTATAAAGCCATATTTAAACCAAAACCATGTTGAAAAATGTAACTTTATACCTCTTTGTTTTTCATTCATAAGAATAATGAGATGGTCTATAAAGTCAGTTACTGAAAGTTTAAGGGGATGGTGTGGATTATGATGGGGGACTATGTCAACTGCTGATTGACAAGAGAGGTTGCTAGGCCACTGTGCGTTCCCACAAATGGCTTCCGCGCGCAGTTTAGCGGATAATTAAAATCTAAATCGAGTTAAACCGTTCAAAGAGAATTTTGCAGGCCCAAGCTCTGTAAATCGTAAATCGACACCGCCGATAAGTCCTGAAACATAGAGACGCACAGCATGTGGTCAGCTGCGTCAAACAAATGTGCGCTGGCACAGAACAATTACGTTCCTTGCGATACGACTCGCGACGCCAGGATCCAGTAGGGCGCGGCCACGAGGCGTGTCTTTAATCTGGGAGCTGTTTTTACAGGGTAAGAATCGTCTACTAACAAAGAGAAAGCACATAATTAGAATTAGGCGTCTTCATTTGTATTTTCCTTTCACCAGTCAGCGAGAGGACAAAAATCTCTATTCTAATTATATCTATGCGTTGTGTAACCTATACAAAAATAATTTAGCCTACCTGAATTTGTATTCTTTATACATTATTAATGGATTTGCTATTGAAGACGCCCTCTGTGTGACGTACACCATTTAAACGCCACAGTAAATCTGAAGTCACACATCACACACACATAAACTCATGTATACAGACACAGGTCACTTTGGATATAGCCTAAGGAAGAACAACCAACCAATAAACAAACGAACAAAAGTATGAATTAATGATTAAAAGTAGTTGTCGGTATACCTGTGATGTAGGCCTGGTGTGTTCTAACATTTATTTGTAAACTAATAATTGACCTGACTATTCTGAAACATGGTTCTAAGAAATTGTAGAGGTAAACTGGTTTTATGTTGTGCTGTCCAAAAAGAAGATTGCTTAGATTTTTTGGATGAACCTTCTGGGTCTTGAATTGGACTGAATTGTGGAGCTTTCAAAGCAACATGAGGCAACTAACAAGAGTTCCATAGAAGAAAGCCAAGCTCAGTGCTCAAACTGTAGAAGCATCAGTCACACAAATCAAGGTGATAGCATATTGACTGCATTTGGGGTGACAAGTTGCACAATAGCCTCCAAAAACAAACAAGACAACAAATAAACTAAATCACCGGAACCTTCTCTGAATGAGGATCAATAATATATTATGAAATACCCTTAATAATAAATAAAACCTTTACAAACCTGGAGCTGCTCATTCAGAAATGATTTAGAAATCATTTGCATGAATACACAAAATGGATAAAGTCTGGAGGACACAACCTGGACACCTAATTAGAATAAAATAGTATGATTTAATCATTTTTCTTTTGTTCTTTTTTCTCTCAGATATGTTTGTGTTTGTGTACAGTCAGTGTATATGCCAAAGGAGGCCTTCAATGCTTATCTCCTGCAGATACACAGTGGTGGATCCATAATGGTACAGTCAGCCATCTTGCAGGAGTTGTTGCACTGCATTGCTGTATAATAGCCAAAGGAATATTACATTCCTTTATGCATCATATGGCACACTCTTCCCATATCCCAAGACAGCGTTGATGATAATACTCTGGTACACAGTGCATGGAAAATCCAAGAATAGTTTCATGAATGACATACATGGCCTCTTCAGTCACCAGATCCAGACATTACTGAACCTTTATGTAACGTTCTGGAGCACACATACACACACACACACACACACACACACACACACAAAACCACACACACGTACACACACACACGCACACACACATACACACACACACCCACATAAAACCAACCAACCAATCAAAAAAAACACAGACAAACCAAAACAATCAAAAACAAGAACACAATTTCCTTGGCAAATGGTCCAATAACATACCACACAATTTGAGACTTACATGAAAAGCATTTCAAGAAGTAGCACTGAAGCACTGAAACAGGTCTGATTGAAGCAAGTAACCCTATTCCTTATTTGATATTTGATATATTATTTGATGTTTCCCTTATTTAAATTTTTCCCTTTATGTATATGTATGCTTGAGTGACAGGAATCATATCAGTGACAGCTGTGTGCATAAGAACTAATTAGGTCAGGATATGTGTGTGTTTTTGTGTAAGAGTGTGGAATTTCATTATGTAGTGCTGCACTGTGGTTTTGATCCCTGGTTAGGGATCTAATTACCCAGTTTAGACTGTAAGTTGTCTAGTTGCACTTTGATGCTGGAACTGAATCCTGCCTGGATTAGAGTATGTATAGGAGTAAATGAACGTTCTATATGGTGCGATCTGCTTCTGGTTGTCTTTATTCCTCTTGGCCCAAATAATGTGCTTGTAAATGTCAGCTGCCACCTGCTGCACGTCCTTTAGAATTTACTGAGTACACTGGATGGTGGCAGAATGCACTATATTTCCTCCCGACACATGAACCAGGGAAAGGAGATGTGAGTACATAAGCTATTGTGAGTAAGAAAGATAGAGAGACAGAGATAGAGAACAGGGAAGAGAGTACATAGTATGTGCTTTGGCTCAGGATTTAACTGGAGACGATTATGTAACAGCTGTGGACATTGGCCTTGGCTCTTGATATGGATCAGAGATAATAAGAGGCTGATGAGAAAAGACTGACGTCTCCTCTCTAAGAATAGCTTCTGTTAATTGGTATGAAATTAAGAGCACTCATTGGGGACCCAATTCATTCTCTTTCTCTTAAATTAAGACCATTTTAGAGTCAAAAAGAGTGACTGAGATTAACCTAGTGACATTACTGGTTCCTTGGTATATATTTTCTGACCCTTCTTGTTCTAAATCTACTGTAGAATATACTCTATTACATACTTGAACAATTTCTTAATTTTTAAAATAATTTGTTTATTTTCTGTGCAAGTTTGTCTTTGGACTAAAGAAGCCAATTTTCAGTTTCCTTTATAAATTTCTCTGTCACTGCTTCCATGAACACCTGAAAATCCTTGTGTGAAAAACTTGTTAAGAATGCAGTATGAATGAAAGCACTGTTATCAGTTAAAGTGGCCTCTCTATGTCTCTGCTGCTACTAATGAGGATAATAATGAGAGCAATGTTTCACCAACACCACCCAAAATTATAATTCTATTATTCCAACACACAAAAGCTCACAATTTTTACTGGAGTCTTAAAATGTGTCAAATGTAAAGGTAATGTAAAGGAGGTAGTAAAAAGTTTTTAGGCAAATGTTTTTTAGGTTTTTAGTTTATGGACTATTCAAATGATCAAGATGTTCAAGTTCTACTATCCAAGTCAGATTCCAAAACAGAAAGAACAATGACTGTGAGAAGTACCTCATGTAGAGAGAGGCTTTTAATTTAAAGGCAAGGGTGCCACATACATAAAGAAAGATTTTCCTTAGATTTTCTTAGGCCCCACCCCCACCCCACCCCACACACATGCTTTATAATATTATATTATTATAAATCTGTTTTTTTTTAGTTTAATTATTAATGTTGCATTTGGGTTATGGATTGTTGCTGTATGGAATTATGACTGGCTCACAGCATAAGTGGGTTTTTGTAAGTAGTACTATAGTACTGATGGCCTTCTTTAGCATTCTTTGTACTGAAACACATCTGTGATGTTTTCTGTAAGACTATTAAATGTTCTGCAAATATATCAGTGCTGTCTGAATCCTTTATGAACATTTGTAACACCAAAACAATCTAGGTAATGTTAGTAAATGCACTGCCTTAAAAAGCTTAAAAATTAAATTTTTAACTAAAGTGTTATTCTACATTTTAGTGGTCACCAGTGTAGCTTTGCGTACTATGACTACCTTTGCACAAGCTAAAAGATTTCTGTTTGAAGAACAGGCTTAAGTGGAATTTCATTAAAGAACATCAGCTTTGCCAAAGGTTTTACAAACAGGAAGAAAACCATGATAAGTATAATTCCATGTATGATAATGGTGCCTATTCAACAGATCATATGCTATTCTCAACCTAAATAAGAAATTATTAACTGAGAGTGAGTGAGTGTGAGAGAGAGACAGACAGACAGAGAGAGAGAGAGAGAGAGAGAGAGAGAGAGAGAGAGAGAGAGAGAGAGAGAGAGAGAGAGAGAGAGAGAGAGAGAGCGTCTTATATTTTCTTTATTTATAAGTAATTCTAAGTAATTGTAGATGTGACATCACCTTGCCATATGAAAACAGTGAGGAGAGTTGTGTATATGTTTGAATTAAGATGCGGACTGGGACAAGATTTAATCTAAAATAGGAATGTACGGATTAAAAGGCGGTGGAGTTTCAGGTTTTCCGAAAAAAACGCGCATTAACTCACATCAAAGGGCCTCGCATGAACACATCTGCAATATTATGTCATCACAGCAGCAGAATTCTATAAGACGCTACCACTAGCAAAAATACTAGTGTATAAGAAAGATAAAAATAAAAAAGACCAAATAAAAGGAAAAAAACAAAAGTCCCGTTATGAGAAACGGTTTCAAGTTAATTGTAGGCAACTGACTGAAAATGTTCTAAATATTTTAGGTAATCTTTTGAAAACTACAATCCGAGGCAGCACGCTTTTAGGCACTTCCTTGTCCTGCGGAGAGGATGAAATCGTGACGTCGACGGATTGGTTCAGTGGTAACAGCGCCGCGAAGGATACCTTCGCTCGACCTGGAAAACCAACGCAGAGACACCGGGAGAACACAATCTATTAATTTCGTACTGCGTTGTAGCAGGCTAAAACGGCGATAGTACCCGGTGACTACTGATGAAAATGCTTTGTTGGGGATCATAAGATTAGGCTGGTGATAACTCAGCAGCGCCGCTCTAAGGGGTTTGCATAGCTCCGACAGACTTTCTTTGCCGCTGTCCATTCGCCGTCTATGTCTCCGAGTTCTGAGCGCGCGTGGCCATGTCCTCGGTGAACAGGGATGAGGAGCAGAGATGGGTGCCAACTCACGTGCAGGTTTTGGTGATACGGGCTCGCGGGTTACGCGCGAAAGGCAAACATGGCACGAACGATGTATACACCATTATCCAAGTGGGCAAGGAGAAATACTCCACGTGCGTTATGGAGAAAACCATAGAGCCGGAATGGGGTGAAGAATGCTCGTTCGAACTGTTGCCGGGAATCCTGGAGGATGGAGGCCGCGACGCATATCCTCCAGGGAGCTGTGATTTGACCCTCACCGTGATGCACCGAGCTCTTATCGGGCTAGATGTGTTCCTGGGCCAGGCCGTAATACCGTTGGATAATGCATTCCACGACAGGACATGCATGAAAAACGAGTAGGTTTGTCCCTTCAATAGTTATTTGCTTTGTTTATTAACCGTTGTGTCAAAGCTCCGAGTTCTTGCACAGAAACAGGGGAATTGTGAAGTGTAGTCATGATTAGCAATTTAGCCAGCGCGTTTGCTGGGTTTATGCTATGGGTGAGCATACTCTGTGTGGGATCTCATAGCGCTTGCTGAGAGTGCTGCAATCCACTCTTCCGCAGTCACGCCCTCCTCGTTTCAGCTTGCTATGGAGAAATGTTAAAGGAGGACACTGACACTGAGAGCATGGTGTATATATTAACCATTTGCTTTCAAATGAACCCATAACTGCCTCAAGGTCATAGCGTAAACTGAGTGTGAAGTGTCGCCAGAATTTCTCGTTGCAGCTGGATAGATAACGAGAAACCCATTTTCCCATAGCCCATATTCTACGGGTCCTGCGTTTGGATTATATAATTTTAATGCACAGGCAGAATGAAAGCAATTCTCATTTTTTCTCATACGGCTCCTTCATAATTTTCACATTTCTCCTGTTCTCAGCTCAGTCCATAAACATACTTGCTTTCTGATTTTACAGGCCTTCAGGTCCGATGATAAACAACCTTAAACAAATTGAGTTGAGATGAATGGGATGCTTAGAAGTCCTCTCTTCACTTATTTCTGGGTGTGAAGTTCTAACCTTTTAACATTTTTGACCTCTCTTCCTTTCCACTGGCCTTCATGACGTACAGTGTTAACAGCCTAGCAAGAACACATACAGGGTTCTCCTAATTTGATGCTTGGGTATACTGGCCATTTCTTATTCATCTCGGCAGGGTTTTATGGTACTTGTTTTTTTAAGATATTTCAGTGCTGCCCTTTTGTACAGGATAGCAGTGCAGCAGTTTGGTTAATAGAATCTTGAATCTGGTGCATCTGAATTATGTTTGTTCTTCTTGCTCAACTGTTTCACTCTGTCACTTTGCTAATACGGAACATTTGTGTCTGTGGACATCACCAGTGAAAAAGTTGGTAAAGCATACTTTTGATGTATTTAACCTAGAAAAGAACAGTATCTCTAACAAGAAGACTCTTCAAAGCAAAACATTTTTTTTCCTTATGTTATGATATGTAGTTTTGCTATAAGCTTAATTATTGGAGATAAGTTCCAAATGACTTAGCTATTATATTTTCCTTTTTTCCCCTCTTAAAATATTGACACCCATTGAATGCCACCTGTAACACTTTAGACCACAAAAAAAGTAAACCATGACAGATTATTGAAGTCTTTACCAGGTTAGCACTGCACCAAATCAACTCTGCGACATGACCGATATTGTTTGGTCTGTGAGCAAACTGTCCATCACAGAAGTTCTCAAATGTTTTGATGAATCATAAACCTCTCAAATAGATCATAATCATGTAACCATGTCTTTTAATAATGTAACAATGGGAACATTATGTAATAATGTTTTTTCTTCTTCTTCCACAGTTAGAGAATTTGGCAATATGTCTGCAATGTAATATTTTGTATTGGTGTAATATATTGCACCATTTGGCTACTGACTGTCATATAGCATGTGAGCAGATGTGGATGCAACCAGTGGTCAAATTCAGGAATATTTGGAAAGTGTCTCACTAGCTCAGAAACATTTCGGCTAAATACGTCACATCCTTTACAGTTTTTGTTAAAAACAACTTACATTTTCAGTTGGTTTGAGTTGTACTAAATTGAATTAGATACATTAGATACAGCATTTTGTTCATGAACATGACTGCATATGTGGGGGAATGAGTGTAATTATAGAGACAAATGTTCATCTTGCCCACTTCCTTTTTTATATCCAGGAAACAGGAAGTCAGTTTGGTTGGTGGCTAAGACACAACTCAAGAGTAAACATCCTTTTGTATTGGTGCTGACTTGTAATCCTTATTACTGACAATAAATATAATATGATGTTGGAATGTACTAGAGATGATTCCTTGTGCAGTATCCAAGCAATAGGTCATGGTCGACCTTTCAGACACAGTAACTCCACAATTAGAGCAGCAGATGGTGGGAGCATGTCTGCTCACTTGTCTGCAGTATACAGTCAGTTTTCTATCATGCTGTGCACTTGTGTTGCCCTGTTTTCACTGCATGAGTCACTGTTACAAGTGATTTAATTTCTGAATTGTGTTGGCGTTTCTTCTTGTTGTGAAGACGTAGATGGGATCCGTTGGCCACAGACGTCTATTTCTGAGTGTGTTTGAGAAATTTTAACCTGGCCTCTTAAACAGGTGGGGCAACAATTAACTATTTTGCACTGCTGTAAATATTTTGGTCTGTTCGATATTTTGTTGTCTGTGATTTTCTTGTCCACTGGTGGAAGCCAGTTCTTGTGTCTATTTGAGTGAGTCATATTGTTTTTTAGAATAAAGGTCACTAGGTCTAACCACAGTGAATGGTGTGGCTTAACTTTGAAGTGGAAATAAAGCAAATATTATTAAACACACACAGTCACACAGTGTAGAAAAGATGGGTATGGGAAAGGAAATGACAGGGTGAGCCCCAGACTGGCTCTGTTTTTATGTGTGTTGAGCAGTGTTTGCTTTGAGTATATCTGATATCCTGACACTTTCTTGTGCATCACTAATGTTGCTGTTCTTTGTCAGTTTACACCCTTTGCATAGCGTGCCGGGCCTTTCCTTCTAATGGCCACTAATGTTGATGTGCTATAGATAATGTGCAGCATTTTTAGTTGCGTGTAAAATTTGGACTTCTCTCCCTTCTCATAGTTGATCATAACAAAACAAGTATTTACTGACAACTCCCATAGTATTCTAATATTTATCTCTATAAGGACATATTTTTTAAAGTTTCATCCCTATAGACAACACCATAAATCATTTGTACAGTGACACTAATTGTCTCCTTTGCAGTCTCACTTCTTGCTTCCCTGGGGTTAAGCTTGGTTGCAGTCTCATCCACTGGTTGAGAAATTGTACTGATGCCTACTATGAACTTTATTAGAAATAATATAAAATCTTACACAAACATGGCATGTTTAAACATATATGGTACAAACGATGCATGATCCAGTCAAGTTAATAAAGTTGTCTTTCACAGTCTTATATTTTGCCTTTGAGGCTGAACATAAATCCCTGATACCTTCTTTTGTTTTGTTACCTACTGTTGATGACATGTTGCAAAAGGCATTTTGCCTATAATCCAAATCTGTTTTCGTACAGACCAGAGGACATGCGTATATCCACCAAATATGTACCCCCAACTCAATTTATGCATATGGCCTTTGGGTGGGTAATCCTTTGATATCCTTACAGGGGTGGTGGGGTGAATGGGTGTGTGTGTGTGTGTGTTGAGAATCTGTAGAAGTAACCATTGATGTTGGCCAAACCATTTGTGGTAGTGTGTATAGCTGGAGCAACATCACTTAACTGCTGAAACTGAAATGCAAGAAATCTGAAAGAAATTAGTCAGTGGGGATTACTGAATAACACAGAGAACAAGATGCAATATTCTTAAGGAAGTAGATGCTACACACAGGCAAAAGGCACACGTTTATATTGCCAACTTTCATTGAACAAATCATGGACACAGTCAACGTGTGTGAACTACGGTAATGATCTCTGTGATAAAAGCATTTAGTAAAAGAATTGGGCCCCCAGTCAGATAGTTTACAAATGGAAGAAATTTGGCACCAATACTATTCTTAGAAGTGGGAGTCCTACAAAGATCAGCAGAAGGGCACACCTTAGAACCTAAAACAATTGACAGAAATGTGTTGGCAGGGGAGAATATGTTCGGCAAGCCTCTATTATACCTCTATTGTGCAGTAACATCTGCATTCACAAGTTTCAAAACACTGAACTTCTGTGTCAGGACAGGGACATATTTTAAAATGGTTAAAATTGAAAAATCCTGACCTCAGTCAAATTACAATGCCATGGTGTGATCTGAAGCAGATAATTCCATGTGATATTCATGCAAATCATTCCAAAAACAAACATGATCTGAAAGTTTTGTTAGAACAATGGGCCAAAAATACCTCTTAACTGTTGGGCAGGACAAACCAGTAGTTACAGAAAGTATTAGGTAACACTAGTTACTAAATATAAGCATTTACATACTTTTTCTTTTGGTAATCTCAGTGATATTCTATCACAGATTTCTGCTAACTAGGGAACTCCACTGTAAACGTAATCAGTGTTAATGTTCAGCTTCAGGTGCCGCTAAGATGGTGTTGATGTGTTTAAGATGGTGTTGATGTGTTTATCGGCATACCTGCTCCACTGCTACCTTTCCTTATGTATTTGTGGGTATTTTAGGGTTTGATTACCTGTCTCTTGTATTTTTGGCATACTTTAGGGTTAGGTTACCTGTCTCATGTATTTGTGGTAATTGTAGGATTAGGTTACCAGACTCATGTGTATTTGTGGGTTTTTTAAGGTTAGACTGTCTATCTCATGTGTAGAGAGATAGTGTTGGCTTTGCTCTTCCACTGTACACATCATTGGCATTTGACAGCTTTACATTGACAACCATAATGGCCCTGACTAATGTGAGATCAGTGTATAATAAAGGTTTCATTTTAGTGATTTTTTTTATGTCTCCTGAGCTGGATTTCTTATTTCCAACAGAAACAAAGGTGCATGTTGATGATTCAAGTCCAGTCTCAGAATGATCTCCTATTTGCTGTTTCTTAACTCCTCTTGAACATTTTTTTGGAAAGAATACAAATGGTGTGTTCTCACTGTTGGGAGACTTACTAGCTTTGAATTATTTTAAAATGATATGTATTTGCTGCTCTGTACTTGTCTACAGTCCAGATAAATCAAAAATGAATAATAAATACATTTTATTAAGCTATTTTCTGTTTGTTTTTGTATTGCATATCTGTAATGATTGACAGAATCCTGATCTTGGGTTATTTTTAAAATTCACATTTGTTGTTTTGATAAGCTCATGCTCAGTGAGTTTAACCATTTATTGTTATTCAGCATAATGAAGGCCCTGCATACAAGTTTGGTACTTAATCTTGTCGCATGGAACAGATACAGACATCAGTCATATATTTGTAATACGTAGTTAATTGCTGGCTAAACATCCTTTTGAAATATCAGTACACTTCTCTAAAACTTTTAGTTCTTCTCCAGCCACTCAGTTTTCAGCTTCTTATAGAAATGCTTCCTTTCCAAATCTCAACATAACTTTTACCCCTCAGGAATCAAAAAGTTAGTGTCTTCTTTCTTTTTATCTTGTTCAACTTTGCTCAGTATAGTTGACCTTTTCAAAGTTAAACAGGATTATCCCAATATTGGCTGAATGATTCTGCTATGGTTCTTAAGCAAGAACGAAGGACGGCAGATTGTAGATGGAAGAATGATAAGTGTCATATGAAATCTTTTGTGCTTGCAAAAATGTGTTCTTTTCACAACTTCAGTCATATTTTAGTCTGCTCTTTTACACATGACTACTCGCCTTTTATTGAATGCTGGTTGTTCTATCCTGTTTTTTTGTTTACTTGAGTTGATCACGAGTTTTTCACTGAGCGCCTGAGCTGGAGGCATGCATTTAAGGCACATAAGCATAACATTTCTTCTCACTGATGTGTAGATGTTCTACAATTGTACATTTCCTTAAAATTGGGGAAAAGGTTCAGTGAGTGTTTCAAAGACATTGGATTACCAACATTTTTTTTAACAGCTAAATGGAGCTTACAGGAAACTCTGGGTTCTCTAACCCCCTTAATTAAGACCTAAATTAAAA
>JAOXYF010000009.1:9616873-9644805 GCA_028565775.1 Sternarchorhynchus goeldii
ATTTTTTTTAACAGCTAAATGGAGCTTACAGGAAACTCTGGGTTCTCTAACCCCCTTAATTAAGACCTAAATTAAAAAGTCCAGCTGAGAGCAGTTCTCCAGAACAATTTTTTTAACCTTCTTTGTGGGGAAGAAATAATTCATTCTTTCGTATCACCTTAACTTGTTGCAATGTGCTATATCTTGTAGTCAGTGTAGTATCTCCTGCTCGTTTAATATCTCCTGCTACTGCTAGTTCAAAATGCCACAGCATTTTATTCACCACTACAACGAAAAGAGACCACATTACACCAGTATTAGCATCTCTTCATTGGCTCCCATTTCATTACAAAATTCAGCATGAAGTGAATTTGTTTTTAAAGCACTACATGACCTTGGACCTGCATATACTATAGATGTGCTCTGTCAGTATGGTCCATCAAGATCATTAAGGTTTTTTCGAATACTCTCATGGTCTTTTTAATTTTAAAGCTGATCATGCCTTTGCTCTTGCAGCTCAGACTAATACATGTCGGACAGATCAGAGAGCGATCCTTAGTGTTGAGTGAATTGTGTTGTCTGAACACTGGGTATGGTATGTGTTTTTGTGATTTACTGAGACAGGTTCATGTAAATCATGGTGGTTCTAAGTGTGCCATATAAATAGGATTAAGTTACCATTATGCTACCATGTCTGTCACATCTAATGTTGCTTTTGGTCTTTGCAGCTTCTTAAAAAAAGCCTATTTTTGCCTGTTTCTTTTGGGTCTGTCTCCACACACTGATTAACAGTTATTGGTACTACCACAACCTTAGAATTGGGCGTTGCTTTAGCAGTCCCTCAGTCACCCACTTTGCATTGCCTGAGAGGGTTTTCATTCCTTTTGTAAGGACTTTATGCCACATATTTAGAAGCTGAATAGCTTTGGTTAACTTGTGCACCATTCCTTCATTTTGTATTGGGGCTCCTGCACTAGACAGGAAACCTCTGCTTACCCATAAGTGCAGATAGTGAAATACCACTTTGTAGTATAGAGTGAGTTAGTGTAAACATATCTACCTTGAGCTAATGCTTATCATTCATCTGTTTGTGCTGAGTGACGAACTAAGTGGCCACACCTAACCTAACAATCTTACCATCTTGTTTACCCTTCACACAACTTGTGAATGTGCTCTCATTCACATCAAATGAAAAGATAACAACATGCTCCCTCTTTCAGTCTTTGTGAGGTTTTTTTTTTTTTACATTTATTGATGATATGACAGCTTTAACTTCAGTAGTCTAGATGTTGGCTTACATGTATATGAATAGTTTCCTTCACACTACTAAGTGCTTAGGACTTCACATGAGAGAAAATGACACTTTTCTTTTAACAGCAAAATATCACTCTGCAACGATGTTATTTCACATCATTACTGTAAGCTAACGGTCCTCCTCCAGCATAGCTTCTCACTATACATGGGCCATAAACAAACATATACAGGTATTACCCAATCTGGAGTTCATTCTGCTAAACTTTCTGTAAGGCAAGTCTGGTACTGTAAATCCTCAACTCACAAAGCTATGCACTCCTGGCCCTTGACCTCACAAATTCTTAAAGGCCTTACCACAGTACAACCATAGCTATACACTCTCCTAGACATCCCATGTGACCAAAATCAATATCAACTACACTATTAATAATTTAACCTTAGAATAGTCACCACAGAAATCGCAAACCTTCACAAATATCCAAACTGTACTACATACAGCAAAATCCCAGGACAAGTGCAGAGTGATCCAAAACAGAAATAAGATATTACTACATTTGCAGGGCGTCAAAACCACCTGTGCCCATTTGTCCATCTAGATATCTGTATTTACTGCAAAATTGTAAATCCCAAACTCAAAGCTTTATCACATAAGCTGACCTAAGAAAAGCCCATGTCTAACCCATGTCAGAATGTACTCACCTTTTAGTCCGTCTTTGCTCCTTGGTTCAAAGAGGGATACTCTCACTACTACTGGTTTACCAGGCTGTTAGAATATAGACTCTCACTGAATATAGACACAAAATATCACACTAAATATAAACAGATTAATGTTTATAATGTTACAAAATAGTTTATTTGAGGTCATCTACCTTCTACTCACTAACCACATTCAATTTTATACAAGGCTAAACAGTGACAAAAACTGCATATCGGTCAAGGAATTACAGGTGCTAATGGAGTTACAGGTGCTAATTTCACAATAGGGAAAACCTTTAACAACAATCATCACACAAATGTAAAATGTATGATTTTTGATAAATATGACTGCTTTGATTTGTTACTCTGACTTACATTATTCGATCACTGTTGTCATTTTTACAGAAATTAAATTAATATTTCCAAAGGGTTTATGAATGTTCTTTAATTCAATTGTCTTTTCCCCCTTGTAAACTTTGTTAGACATGAGCAAACATGAATTAATATGTAGGTAAACTGCTGTTCCCAGTGTCCTCATCATTTGGTGCAACAGCCCTGTTACCATAGCAATATGACAATGTGGGAATAAAGATCTAGGACATTCGTCCTACACCCACCCCTGTGGCTGTGTGTAAGGGTGTGTATAAGAAGGTGACACAAAGCAGTGAATTTAGTTGTTCTGGAAATATTTATTTATATATAATTTATGAGTACATTCATTCATGCATGCTTGTAGATTGATATTGCTGATGTACAGAAAGCCAAGCCTTTCAATATTATAATAGTGTGTACGTGTGCATGTCTCTACATGTTTGTGTGTTGTGCATGACATGCATACATGCATACCTATACATAGTTGGAAACAAGAGAATCCTGCACCATGAAATTTTATACAAGAAATGAAAAGAAGCTTGCCTAAGAAAAATGTTTGTGCTCAGGTGTTTGTGTCCATAAGTGTCAGGTAAAAGCTGGAAGGACCATAATGTTGTTAGATCATGTTTTTGTGATGTGGCCGTGTGGATGATATTTCACCAAAGTGACACAGGAAGTACTACAGAAGGACGATATGGCAAAAGTACAATACAATGAAGGCATTTTCAGCATAGGTACAGTGCCTTGTGAAAGTATTCACCCCCTTGGCCTTTTACCTAC
The DNA here is from genome assembly GCA_028565775.1 of Sternarchorhynchus goeldii. Taxonomy (NCBI): domain Eukaryota; kingdom Metazoa; phylum Chordata; class Actinopteri; order Gymnotiformes; family Apteronotidae; genus Sternarchorhynchus; species Sternarchorhynchus goeldii. The sequence goes on from JAOXYF010000009.1 coordinate 9,619,955, forward strand.
TTTGTTACATTACAACATGTATTTAAATGTTTTTTTTTATCTGAATTGTATGTAATTGTAATTGTATCTGAATTGTTTCATCTGCAAAAAATATGTTGAAGTGAAATGAGGAAAAAGTCAATCTTTGGAAATGAAATACTGAAAATTGGTATGTGCGTATGTATTCACCCCCTTTGCTATGAAGACCCTAAAAAGTTCTGGTGCAACTGATTACCTTCAGAAGTTACATGCTTAATGAAATGAAGTCCACCTGTGTGCAGTCCAAGTGTCACATGATCTGTCTGTATATACACACCTTTTCTGAAATGCCCCAGAGGCTGAAACACCATTAAGCAAGAGGCACCACTAACCAAACAATACATTGAAGACCAAGGTAGCAAAACATGAAAAATGCCAAGAGGGGTGAATTCTTTCACAAGGCACTGTATGTACAATTTCTTGCTAATAAATTGGTACAGGCCCTATGTACCTGCAAAACATCATCACTACATTTTGAAAAAAAAATTATTCAGTGCTTGACAAAACATCAACAAGGAATTATGCATCACAAATAAGCATTATACATAAAATGTTTTTTTTTTTTTACATCAACCAAGTTATATTCATCACTAATTAACTTTACCTATTTTAAAAATTAGACTTTTCCAGAGTTAAAACATTGTGGCTTCACTAGTCATTAAAGACATATTATTCAAAATCTTTGATTTTTTAAATCATTAATTTAAATGAGAACTCTTAATGGTTGCATAGCTTTCTAGCCTGTTTATCGAAATAGCTTCGCTAGCTAGCTAGAGCAGTGCCTAGTTTGGCTAGCTAATGTCAGTTTGCTCAATATCAGCTTGCTAGCTAATGTCAGAATGTCAGAATATTTAGACCAGTAAATTAACTTTATAACAGTATATACACACTACTATTTTTTTAAGTGTTTAATATATCTTGTTGGCTGATCTGGGTAGCTTAATGTAGTGGCCATTTTAGCTAATGTTAGCTTGCTGGATAGGGACCATTCATTCCTGCTAGTTATCTTGCTAATGTCCCTGTTCAGAATTGTAGAAGGATCTCATGAGCTTCTTCAAACAGCAGGTTCATCACAGCAGTGTTTTTGAATGTCCAACTATTAGTGCATTTTTATGTGGTTACTATCAAATTAAGTTTACAAAAATCGGATTTGTTCATTCTCTTGAATGTTTAATTGACAAACATGCAAAGAAAAGATTCCCAGTGATTGTTTATTTTGTAAATATAAACAAATTTAAGATATGCATTCAACACACTCAAAGTTGACATAGAGGCATGTTTACTACTATGATACATCAGAGGCATGTTTATTACTCTGATACATCACCTTTCCTTTTAATTACACTTTTTAATCATTTGGGAAGTGGTAATACTAATTGTTGCAGTTTTGCAAATGGAATTTTTGCTCATTTTGGTTTTATACAAGACACCAGCTGTTCAACAGTCCCCATTGTGATTGTCCTCTTCATACTTTTTAATAGGAGACTGATCAAGACTACAGGTATGCCAGATACACACACACACACACACACACACACACACACTGTATTTACGATGCCCTGCTGTTCCTGGATCAGCAGCAATTGCATTTGAGGGTCAACAATAAATGTGATAAGATTCGTACAGTGTTAAACATGAGCTACGTAAGCACTTAGGATTTAGTTTTAGGCATGGAATCATGTACTTGCCTTAGCAAAGTGCCCAAACCGCACTATTGCTAGTATGTAACTGTACAGTTGGTTTAAAGTATGATGGGTAGTAATTATTAATGCAATTTAGACCAATACGTATATACAGTATGTGTTTAACTCCTATTCCACATTGTATTCCCGATTCAGTAGGCAATATTACTACATGGTGTTTAAATGTTTATGCTTCTTGTTTACCGTCACCTTTACATCATGGTGAGTTCTTAAATCTGATTGGATAATACCATTGTCTATCTTAGATCAATGTTATAGTTGTTTTTCCAAAACCAAAAGCAACCCTTAGAAATTTGATTGCCCCATGATGATGATAACACAGTGATGGTCTTGGAACATCAATAATGACTCTATCCAGGATTAACATTGATGTTTGTCCTGGAATAACATGATTAGCTCAACCCAGGATTATCATAGTGATTATTGTCCTGAAACATTAGCAAATCTGTCCAGGATTAACATAGAGATAATTGTCTTGGAATAGCATTAGCAGATCTGTTCCAGATCAGAATGGTGATAATGTGAAAGTCACTCTTCAAAAGAAAAACTGAACCGGGATTTTTTAAAATGGCCAAGCCAAGGTTTGTTAGCTATGCATAAAAGTAGCTACCACAATAAATGATTTAAAAAAAACCTGGAGAGAGTTTTCATCTCTGTATGCAAAAGGAGGAGTGTGATGACATCACATGACAGTGATTGTTTAAAAGAAATGTTGCTCCAGGAACAACAAGAAAATGGTAGCATGTTCAGTAGCATGTTCTACTTAAAGAAATCATGTTCACCAGCATACCGTCATCACCACCCAATATCAGGGATATTTCATTTTTATATCCACACAGGATGACAGCTTGAATATTTGGGTTAGTTATCAATGTTTTATTTGTAGCTCTTAACTGACTAAAACAAAAATTGCTTAGTGGGCATTAAAAATTTTGAAAAATGGGATGTTGAGATGAGCGCATCAAAGAATCAGGGAAGAGTCAAGGAGAAGTTAACTGCCTTGGGCATTTGGGTGTGCACTCATCCAGGTGAACTCACTCCAGTAACTGCACTCATTACCTCAGCTCACTGCTGCCACAGACATTAGCACTGTTGGTAATGATCTTTACCATAGACATTAGCACTGTTGGTAACCATCTTTACCATGCTGCAGTGTTGTTGAGTCCACGCTTAGAGAAAATGTAACTTTTATTCTACAAAGGGGAGTAATATTGCCAAGAAGCAATGATCATCCATTCACACTTTGGCACCATGAGAGAGAGAGAGCAAACAACAGAGGACACATAATCCCAGTGTGCAGTGATAATTATCTTAGAGCTCCATTGTCTGTCAGTGTAAGGACAGCGTAGCCTACTGTAAGCACACACGTGTGCATATCGCATGAATTGTTATAAGAAACACAAAGGGAGCTTGTCATTTAAAAACAGCATTTCTAAAGGACCACTCATTGTGTATTCAGTTCAATTATAACAAATTGGCAAATATTCTTTCATATTTATTTTCGGATTAGCAAAGTTAGCAAGAACCTCTGTGTAGCCTATTGACCAAGGCATGGAGCAACGCTAGCACCCCACTGGTGTTAAAAGTGTTTGTGAGCCAATGTAAAGTGGGAATGTTTCTTCTAAGAGGAGAAATTTCATCTGTCAGTGTTTTGATGAACTGCTGAGAGATGTTATTCAGTTTTAGTCGCATGATTAAGCAGTGTATTTTAAGAAATCTTTTTATGTGTCTAGATAAGGCATTTTTGCTTACTGAATCCACAGCTGTGTGAGACAAGTTGGGTGCTGTGCTCTGATTATCAGAATATATACTCTGGCCTGACTGATCTAAGTACCCTTGCTGGCTGCCACCGCATAAGAACAATCATGTTGAACCGCATAAGAACAGTCATGCATAAGTCATGTTCTTGTATTGTTTCCAAAGTGACTCATACTGAGAGATGTTTCCAGTGTTGTGATTGTTACTTAGGAAAGAAAGGCCACAATCATCCTTCATTTCATGTATCTCCTTACCAAACTGGTGGGGAAAAAAGAATAAAGAAAAAAAAAGTCTTTTTGTGCAGACCTACAAAATGAATATGAATTTTTAATCATTCTGCAGGTGAAGGAGTGTGTGTTGACCTCACTCTTTGTTACTTAATACAACTTTTTGGTTACTTATCAGGGAATCGTAAAGGACAAATTATGTGTTCTCTGTGGTTTTAAGGTAATCACTGTGTACTGAGATAGTATTTATATCTAGAGATTTGGTGGGGGGCAATTTTGTACATACTGAATGTAGGAAAATTGCAATATTTGGTAGATACTCAAGTCTGGCGGTGTCCATTAACCGTAATCTTTGTCCAGACAAAAGTATAAGAACAATTGAATTCTTATATATTAGTCTACAATTTATACACTAAAATGTAAATCCAGTGTAACAATTAGTAACCATTTAAATATACTTTTGTTCTGTCATTGAACATAAGCTTAAGTTCAAAACTGTTATCCACACTTTTTTTTCATTTAACTATGCCAACTATACCAACAATGTCAAAATCTTCTGGTCTGTGAAGCAGAAATGATTCGGCCTTTACCCAATACTGTTGTTCACTGAGTTAAAATAAAAAAATGTATTCATGTTATTTATTCATTCCATTTAGATACATATATGTGGTAATGTTTTAATAAGATGGAAATGGAGAAGTTCAATAAATGTGTTCTCTTTTGAATACCTCCTACTAAACCTGTATATTTTCTCCCCCAGGTGGTGCCGGCTTCACTCTAAAACTGGCAAGAAGGAGAAGGAGAGAGGTGAGCTGCAGGTCACCGTGCAGTTTACTCGACACAATCTGACGGCCAGCATGTATGACCTCAGCATGAAGGACAAGCCTCGCTCCGCCTTCGTCAGGCTACGTGAGCGAATGCGAGCCCGAAAGCGCAGCAACGATGAGGAATCCTCCTCCGCCATCGTGCCGGGGGGCTACGGGGCGCTGACGCGCGTCAGGGGGCGGCTGCCTAGTGACGGGGGTGGGGAGGAAGACTACGAGGATGACGAAGGTGGCGAGCTGAGAAGGAGCAAGATGAGGAATTACTTCCTGCACGGGAGGTTAAGAAAGTCTTCGGACACGCGCTCCAGCACCTCGCTGTGCTCCGAGAGCAGTGAGTCGTCATCCAGAGGAGGCAGCCTCAGCCCAACTGCTGGCATTAGTGTGGTGGTGTCTGACCTCTCCAACTCTCCCAGCAACAGCAGCAACCTGACGGCAGATAACAGTCCAGGTATAATCCAGTCCCGACTTCAGCCTCTGCTCCACGTCCTGTACTCACACACCACCATGAACACCAACACACACAACTACTCTCACCCATACGAACACACATCAACACTGCCATCCGCGTGTGTGTTGGTGTGTGTTTTGTGTGTAATGACTTAAGATTTAGTCTAACTTAAATATTTTTAAACCTGATCATAACTATAAGGTGTCCCAGATCCCAGATCCAAGGTAATGATTATGAATTCGGATCATTAGGAACTCTAATATTTACCTTGGCCCAAAACCACGTTATAACCGAGCGAAGAGCAGTTCTTCTTCTAAAAATGCAGGATGGACAAGTTTAAAATGATTCCATTTTACAGTCTTGTGGTCACAGTATGGTCATTGGCTCTCTGCAAATAGAGCCAAAATAGGATAGAAATATTAATACATATATATAAAACAGAAGCATTAGTACATATATATAACATTAATACATGGAAACATTATATATATAACATTATATATATAACATTAATAAGATGGAAAAGAAGTTCAATGAATGTGTTCTCTTTTGAATACCTCCTACTAACCTGCATATTTTCTCCCCACAAACACACACACACACAAACAATGCTCAGTTACTTATAAAATAATTGAATTTTCTTACTCTTTTTCTTAGAGCACACAGTAGCTCCCTCACCGCAGGTCTCCCCGGACAAACATATGTTTTACGATGAGACGTGTGACTCTAGCATTCCATTAGTTCTTTCTGCAAACACTGATGCTGATGGCCTCATTCTCCTGCCCTCTGTCTGCGTGAACGGAAATCCAGTGGAAACGTCTCCCCTCACTCACCAACCTCCATCATTGATACTACAGCAGCCCAAGCCACAGATGCAGACCCAGCAAGAAGGAACCAAACTTCAGACAAGCTTGCTGGAGAAAAACAAAACTGGGGCTCAGACAGCTCGACCCTCAGACCGCAAACTCTTGCACAAGGCTGAGTTTAAGCCTGGCAGGAATGAGCATCAGTTCCCTGCCCTAGGGGTCCTGCAAAAGGGCTCGGCACTCTCCCTCTCCCTGCAGAACCTGTCCCGACGTGGGGATGAACAGCGGGGTGGAGGCCCTCTAGACGGTCGCCGTTGGTCCTTTGATAAACCTGGTGAGGAGGAAAAGGCCGCTATTGCAGCCGAACTGGAGCGCATGGTGTTTGTGACTGATGAGGCAGTGGAGGCAGCCACTACTGTGAGTGAGACAGAAGTTCAGAACAAAAAGAGGCGGGGCTTGTTCTCACATGGGCGGGTCGAATCTGCTGGCAAAGGGCCAGGGGCAAGCAAAGAACAGACAGGCCATGCCCAAAATCTTGCTGAGGGAAAACACAGAGGATGGTTCAGCTCGAAAGACACGTACAGTAAACCAAGGTAAGCAGCAGTCTTAACTGTTCATTACTAGCAGAGTTCAAATATTGTGCAGAATGGTGAATATTGTGCTGGTGATTGTATTTGTGTGTATGTGTGCTGTCAGCTCCTTTTGAGACTCTAGTTTCAGGATCTGCATTGCAGAGAGGGGTGTTGCCCCGGAGACCTGAGCTCAAGTGTATTTAGTTCCTTCCCCCTCTTTCCCTTTCAGTATTTTTCTGTTTCCTCTGTGTTATTCATTTAGTCCTTCCTGGTCAGTTTGTTTCCAATCATTTGGTCTTTAGGTATGGTATGTGCAGGTGTATATGTGTATGTGCGCATAGTCACAGTAAGTCTTAAATAATATTCTTGTTCAGTGATCTTAACCAGTTGCACTTGTTGTTCCTGTCCTAGGTGTGTATGCTATTTAGCACATGGTAAAGACATGAAAAGTGCTGTTTACATGCACGCTAATATCCTAATATTACCCTGACTAGGGCTAATATTCTGTGAGTGTTAAAAGTAGTATGAACACTGTTATCTGATTTTTTTTTTAAATCATGACGATGCCTTATTCTTTATAAGAATAACTCGGTTAACAGCTAGATTTCTACCCATTTTTAATGTGTGTGTAAATAGCTGTAAGACTTCTATCGGTTTGAATATTTGGCTACATAAACAAAATGCAGTATGAAGGAGAACATTTGTAATTGTAGGAACAAGAAAACTATAATGATATGATGGCACTATTTATTGATTAAGTAAATGAGGTTCATGAAATCACAGTATTGCTGTAAATGTTCGGATTGACACTTGTCATTGGCATATTGTGGTGCATATAAACACACTCGTTGTCCTCCTGGGAGGAGGGGTGTCACAGTAATATGTATGACATTCTGGTGGTGTTTATTACTTTTGGTGAACAGAATATGCATTCTAGTATTTATAGTCTATTCTCAAAAGCTGTGCCCCAAATCTGCACAACAGGCTGAATTATCTTGTCTTCATAGTATTTTTGTGGCCTTTGGTCATAAAAAATTAAATGTGGCTCATAGTAGTTTTTAATACCTAAAACATGAACTATACATGTGCATATTAAATTAATTTTCAGAAGCTGTTTTCTGCATTTAATCCGAATGAATGTATGTTTACTGTGCTTTTTTTAGCTTCTACAGTGATCCTAGATTTGATAAAGGTGCTTAAATATTACATTTTAGATATCTTTACTACTTGTATTTACATAATATATATACAAATATACAAGTATTTTCTGAACCAAGTCATTAATTGTCAAGTGATCGTCAAGTTCAGTTTTGCTCTCTTATTAGTAACAGACACAGGCCGGGTTTGTGAAGTTCTGTTTTCTCTCTTATTAGTAACAGATATGACCATTTCCTTGAAGTGTTCTGTGTTTGTTTCCTTTGTTTTTCTCATTTAAAGAAAAAAACACAATGTATAATGTACAATATATAGACTTACTACTCACTTTATTGTAAACATCTACTGGTCATTTTTTATTAGGTACATGTATAAATGCACATTTATGTGTAGTTACATATTACAGGTCCTCACTTGCCATGTACACTTAGACAGGCACCTGATACAGCTCATAGACTATAAAGCTCTAGTCACTTTCTGACCTGCTAATGAAAGGGTGTGGGTGGTACCCCATTCTCAACAATTTACCATTAATATAGCAGTCATTGTAGTGGTTGTTGGGTTATTGTGTCAGGCACAGCAATGTGCTGGAGTTTTTACATTGTCATTGTGAAAGTAAGGTGTCAGTCACCCATGTTGTAGACAGCATTGTTGTAGTTAGATACTGCACTTTGATGACAAGCTGGAGGATGGACAACAAACATTATGGATAATAACAGGTGTACAGCCTCTAATAACTAAAGCATATATAACAAATACATGCTTCTAATAAAGTGGGAGGTGAATGTAAATATGTAGGTAGTTATCAGGCATCTTAGTACAGTGTTTTATCATGATTGTCTTAAGAAGAAGACATGAGATATAAGGTTAAAGGAACACATCAGATTCTGGCATGATTCATAGGCAGTAGGGTACTACCTGTTAATTAACTGAATGTATGCATTTATTATAATGTAGATTTTAATTAGCCTGCAGTTCATGTGAAGCAAATAAATTATAATGCATTTTTTTTATTTGGTGTTCAAATATATGCCAGTTTATAAAGAAAATTGTAACCACTTTAATTATAGTATTGCTTCATTAATTCATTAATTAAGTACTACGAATTTAACAAAGGAGAACTTAAAGTTCAATAGTTCAGAATGCTTAAGGGAAATATTATCAAAAGTTATGTTTTCTTACCTCCATCATAAAATGGCTCATTACTCTCTAGGACTCCAAGCTGAAACAAGCAGTACATTCTTGCTTAAGATTTTAATGTACAAGGAATGTGCTTCTATTGTGAAGTATAAATATGTATGTAAGTGAAATTTTTTATGGTATTGATATGAGTGGTCTTTCATAACATTACCATTACAAATTTTTTGGCACCCCTAGAAATCCTTATAAGGAAAGTCTATTTGAAATAATGTTCACTTGAGTTATTAGGAACACTTTAATGGTTTCTCTAGACAAATGTGGGATGACAGTGCAGATTAGCATAATCATCCATCACTATGACAAAGACCAAGGAATACAGCAATAGTGTGTGGCAAAATCAGGAAACGCTACAATAGAATGGTTAAACAGTTGGAAAAAGCCCATCTCCACAATAAGAGCAATAATTAACAGTTTAAAGAAACTCCAGATGTTAAGAATGTGCCTGGAAGAGGATGTATGTCTGTTTTGTTTGAGAAGGATTTTAAGCCTAAAGATTCTATAAGGATCACAGCTGGGGAAAACCAGACGTGAGGTCTTGGAGTCAGAACATGCACCAAATTACATTCAGTCTCCCCCTACATAACCACCAGCTGTCTGGGAGAGCTGCCAGAACAAAGCCTTTGCTGTCAAAGACCAATTCAAGCACCAAGTTTGCCAGACGTTACTGGAACTTTCAGTGGGACCGTACTCTATGGTCAGATGAGAACAAAATAAAAATTTTGGTAATAAACACCAGATGTGAGTTTGGCATAGACACAAAGATATCCTTGCAAAAATAGCCGTATGCCTCCTGTGAAGTGTGGTGGTGGATCTGTGATTCTCCCAAAGGACAACTTGTTAGGATACATGTTATCATGGACTGCATGTACCTGCAGTCAAAACCTGATTGCATTAGCTAGGAATCTTACATCCAGGGATGTCAATGTATTTGAAAGGCACTGTATAGTTGTAAAGAACAAATTGATAGGAAGGTGTTTTGACTATTGATGTGGACTGTGTGTGCCTTCTTTTCACAGCCAGCTGGTGTATCATCAGACAGACTTCACAACCATTACCCTGTCATCACTGATTCGTAGTGGCTGGTCACAGACCATGGCAGACCAACACACTAACCCATTCACTTCACCCCCATTACTCAATCCTTCCAATCCTTTCTTCTCAACGCTCCAGCAGAATCCTTTTTTCCAGGAGCTGCATACTGTTGCTTCTTTAACTCCTGCTTTGCCCTCTTTCTTTAGCCCAGCCCACTGCCAACCTGAAGCACCTTCTTCCCTTCCAAGTAATCTCACCCTTCATGTGGATTTAGCAAAGGCTGGAAGTACAAAGGGGTACCCAGTGGATGAAGCATCACAAATAGCTGCAATGTCTGTTACAGATGATGTATCAGCTGATGGATTTGTAAGCCCAATTTTTTCTCAATCAAATACTTATACAGAGTGGAATGACTTTATTGGTGATAGACTGAAGACCTTACAAGATTTAAAAGATACTCAGAAGATCACTACCCTCCATCTTCCCCACATCAAGTCAACTGACCAAACATTCACAGGTGCTGAGGATGGCCTCATACTGTCCAGTATGGTTAGTAATGTAGCAAGTCTTGATAACACTTCCCCATCAGACACTTTGACTGTAGATTTAAACAATTTTAATACACTTGCTCACTCTTTGGGAAGTAAAGCTAATTATTTGTCCTCTAACACTTGCAAGAAGGACCTCAAAATTTCTGTTGCTCAGGAAGATCCAGAATCTGACTTTGGCTCATCCTTACTTCAGAGCGCAAATGCAGACTTCTCTGAACATAATGCACTAGTCTGCCCTTCCCTTGTACTTTCAAGCTGCTGTGTGAATAAGGACATATCCAATGAGGTTTCAGAAGCAGAGTTGTCTCAGGTCCCATCTAGTGAATTATCAGTTTTTTCTGGGACTCCTGAGGCCTCAACACATAGCTATCCATCTTTAGATTCTTTAGGGTTTAAGATGAATGAGAGGTCTGATCATGAAATGGTCAAATGCATTTCCTCCCAAATTTCAGCAGATGTTGACACAGTTGAATCTGTCAAAACTCATGAGACTGTGCTGTACTCTAGAGATTTGAGCACAGATGATGTCTTGGAACCTTCTGCCATAATGACATCCAAAAGCCTAGATAGAGATCATGACATTCCGGCCCCAAAGTCCTTACAGACAGAGCCAAGCAACTTCATACCAGATGATGGTACTAGAACTGGTAAAGGAGAGCCGCAAATGAAAACATCTGTCACTGAAGATGCATCATGCTTGGAAGTTTCTCCTCCTGCCCATACAATAGATCCATTAGAATTTGGTACCTTCATGTCAAAATTTGACCCTTTGGTAAAATGCGACTCCACAGATGAGGCCATTCCAAGTACAAATGAAGAAACGCTAAAATATCCCTTGGTGGATGTGATGCTAATTGATGGGTTTATACAGGAGGAAACCTTGTCAAAGATTGATGCTCTTCAGGAAGTGGTGGGAGGGCCAGAAAAAGATTTTGTAAAATGTCCAGTGGATAATGAGAGTAACCTATCAGAGCCTCATCCAGCACACCACGTGCAAGTAGACGTGTTGGCCATGGCAACATGTCCTTTAGAGGGACCAGAGCTATTTACAGATTTTTCTCAGTTTGCTGCGAATATACATGATTCTGATTTTGTGTCACAGCCATCCTCAAGCATTACCCAGGATGGAGTTACCACGGATTTGCTGATGGAGAATATTTTTGTGCCCCATCATGCTGGGATACACACTGTTGACACAAGTCCCATCACGCACACTGTGCCTGTGGAGACTTACATAAATACCGAACTGTGTAGTACTGATACTTCAGACAGAAGTTTTAAAACACAAACAGCAACTACTACTGCTATGTCCAACCCAGTGAGACCTTGCTTGGACAGCAGCAGACTTTTGCCCTCTACAGTCCAACTATCTCTCACTGAAGTGTCAGGCCTGGAACAGCTGCCCTCAGGGAATGAACCGAACCCAAAGTTCTCCTCCTCTTTTCTTGATATCACACCTTTAGCTTTTTCCTCACCGTATGAAGCAGTTGACACTGATTTTCTGCCTACATTCAACTTTCCCACACTGGGCTCTGCTCCAGCAAATTCATTGCTAAACACTGTACTAGATTCTACCCTCCTTCCCCTTTCACAGCCTGATCCTTATTGCAAAGAAACCCATCACGTATCCAGGCATCTAAGCAGGTGAGGTCAAGTGGATGATGACTGAGATGGAACGGAACCGATGGTGTGTTTGAGTAATGCAGGCCTTACACAGATTGTTTGGTGTCACTATGTACCATGAATGCTAACCAGTATAAAACCTGCACTTCTCAAACCTTCCCCAAATCCTGCCAATTTTGATCTATGGTGGATGGAGCTTATATGTGTTTGTCAAAGGGACGATTTGAAATAATGGCATGTCAACAGATTGGCTTTGGTTTCTTTGATTGGTTTTGAATGCACATAAAAGTTCCACCAAAGAGGTAGTGCTTTAATCTTATTTCCTCTTCTAACCTTCTTTCTCATGCTTTCAATAATAACTCTTCCTTAACCAATGTAAATGGGTGATAATGGAATCTGCCATCATAAATAATTATTTAAAGTTTGTCAGTTATGGTGTTATCCTTCATTTATTTTTGAGAAATACATTACCATACTGGTAGATTCACTGCATATTCTATAAACTATATTATTGGGTTCACTTTGTTTTTTTTTTCTTTACACACTTCTCTCACATTTCATTTCCAATGATTAATCTGTAATTCTGTTTTGGTGTTGCATGTGTTGTGATATTTCCATGGACACTCTCCGAAATGCCCACACATTTTCTTTTGGCTCCTGCAATGGTCGTTTGGTGGGTGGTCTTAACTCATTTAGTAGGTAAACTCTTACTAACCTCATCTTTAGAAAGAGACACTGAAACAAGGCTGAGTATGCATGGAGCTCACCGCACAAGTGTTTTGTTCACCATTATTGTGGGGTAGTGCTAAACTTTGAGAATGTTCTTATAAGGGATGTTAAGTTGCTAACTCTGACTAATCATATATTACCATGCATCACTGTCTCTTAACCGGGACAGGGGACTATGCCACTATTCCCCAGTGTGTACTGATTTAATTCCTGAGAGAATGCACATAATGAAACCCACAGAGGATAATGTGTAGATGAATCATTTCATATAATTTCATAGAATAATTTCATATCTACTTTCCATCTTGGGGTTTCCAGTCCACACCCAGTGAAGCCACTGACACCCCCAGATGAGAAGAAGTCAGAAGGTCGCTCCGTGCTGGAAAAGCTTAAATCCACCATTCATCCAGGACGGGGACATCATGGAGACCAGGAACTTGAGAAAAAGGTATGAATGCAATGAATATAGTGCATAGACAATTAACACCGTTGCACTATAACAGCGATACTCATTTAACAAACAGGTGGAAAGAGTAGCAGGAAAGACTGCAGAATTGTTTAATTGTCATGACTTGATTGACTCTAGATTTGGATGGAGTTTCCTGGTTCTAATGTTATTTCCTCCCACTCTTAGCACTTAGTGGAGGGTGGTGGCTCCTACTACCATCTGACCCACAGTGAGCTGGTGTCCCTTCTGCTACAACGCGACACTGAGCTCCAGGATGAGAGGGTGGAGTACGAGCGTAGAGTTGTGTTGCTGGAGAAGCGGGAAGTGGAGATAAAGAAGATGAAGGTTCTGATCCGAGACCTGGAGGATTACATCGACACGCTGCTCGTCCGGATCATGGAGCAGACGCCGGCGCTGCTACAGGTTCGCTCCAAGATGAAGTGAGCTGGCACATGCTCGGCTGACCATTCACTAACCCTCCACCAACCTTCCACAAAACGCTGGGCAGATGCCGCAGCCCTGCACCGCTACTGCTACCATGTAAATGTAGAGTACAGCAACCGGCATTGCTACACAGACACAGAGGAGATGTTGTAGATTTGGCATGCTTCACTGTATCCAAATACACCTGGACCTCTGTGCGGAGGGGTACTCCCCTATCTTGGCAGGGCTATGGGATGACCTTCACCCTCTCCAATGTCTTACTCAAATAGGAGAAATTTGACTTAATTTGCATTGGCTGATGTCCACTTCTTCTAGACAACAAATGTCTGAGAGGTGCAGGTCTTTAGCTAGCTACCAAAACCACCTGCCAATCAAAGAGAGGTGTGGTCTTTATGTGCTTGTTTCCAGGAACTTGGGTGAATAGATTCTGATGCTTGAAATAATGTTTTACCAAAATTGTCTCTTTTTGCTCTTCCTTTCCCATCACATTAATGGGATCTAATGCATTTTACATGTAAAGCTGCGCTGCTTGAACAGGCTGATTGTAGTGATAGTGAGACAGAAAATGTAGAGACACAATGGAGAAAGAAAGAAAGCATAATTGGTAAGTTCTGCTCGTGCCTCCTGCCATGTCTTCCGCACTTTACAGATGAGTATAGGAGCAGAGGCGCACACTAACATGCTGGCTTACTAGTTCAAGTCTTCGACCTGTCACTCCTCTGCCCTCCCCCTCCCTGCTTGAGCTAACATACGCACATCGCTGCCAGCGCTTTCAGGTGTAATGAAGGGGTTGTATACTGTCCTTATTGCATATATGCCACTCTGACAAAATGCCAAATGCTGCCTTATATGTCTCTGTTCTGCTATTGCTGAAACCATCACTTTTTATTCAGCACCCGACCTTGTGGTACAACTGAAAGGGACAGTGCGTTTAAACTTGACTACACACAGACTGTTAGGTTAAGGCAGATAAACTCATAAGACATTACTGCTATGAACAAGTAGAAATGTCTAAGAACAAAGAGGAGGAGAATTTTGGAATACCAAATGCCCATTGTTATAATTCAGTGTTACAGTATTCCAAGGGAGGCCATGGCTCTGGTCAACGTCAGTGTCATTGCAATGTTACACGATGTTGCCACTATCAGTGTTTTACCAGTGTAGCACCATGTGTAAGTGTGTGGTAGAGGACTATGTTACAGCACTTTTGAACCACACATACACACACTTAAAATGGTTCTTCCTCAAGAGCATAGAAAACGTACTGAGTGAACACAAATAGATGCACATGCACACTGCACTAGCTCTGTCTCTGAACCTAAGATATTTACAGTATTCCTGTGCTACTGTAATTCCCATAGTCCAGCCCAGCTAGAAAATCAGACGTCAGCATAATGCAGTTAAATTCTTATTGATATGACTATAAGCACTTAAAGGTTCACGCGCTCCATCTCCTATTTAATTGTGATCTCTGTCTCTTAGATTGCATTGATGTATAAATTGAATAATTAGACTCGTACTGTGTTCAGCTGGGAACATTCGAAGCGTTCACATTAAAGTCAGAGACTGAAAAGTTTACAGTTCTTAATAAACCTATTATGTTTTATATTCATATGTTCTTATTTAAAGAGGAGTATTTTCAAAAGTCACGTGGAGTTCTATATACTGTTGTTCTCATAGCTCACATCTCTGCATACAAAAGGTGATTTATGTTTCTTATTAGTTTGTGAGGTCATTAGATTGTTTTTCTTTTTGACTTTTCCATTGAGAACGTGCTGTTTCCATACCATGACTGTGTTGATTAGGATGTGTCCATCAGGTTTTCTCTTTAGAAGCCACTGATATGTAGAAAGCAATAGATAAGAGGGCCAGGGGAGAGTGGAAGCCCGTGTTTAGCCTGCAGCCCAGGTACGAAGTACAAGTGCCCTTGGCTTAATGTTATGTTATGAAATCTGTCAATGGCAATGAATGTAGAATCACACTTGTGTGCTTTTAGTTGCTGTTTTGATAACCCGAGCTACATTTCTGTAGCAGAACCTCTGGTAACTTATTTGCAAATATAGACAGCGTGTTCATTGAATTCCATATAATTCTGTTTCTATACATTCAAGGAGGTCAATGTGGAAAACACAATCAGTTTCCATTATGTCAGCATATGTTTTATTTTAAATAAAGTGCATTCTTTCTCAGTGGAAATGTACTGGAAGTTTTTATTTATTTGACAAATGTTTATCTCACTTCAGTTATTTGTTTCTCTTTTAATTAAAATCTTTTCATGAATTATTGGAAAGGAGAGGTCCAAGTAAATGTCATAGATCATGAAACATTGATCACTCTGGGTATTGGGAATTTTCTTTCCTCTTCCATACTGTTTCTCTGAGGTGCTGCTCTTTTGGATGTCGAGGTTGAAGTTCTATGACTATCCACAGGGGGCAAACGTTTGCTCGTTTGATTACTGTATTGATTAATGAAAGATGTGTGGTCAGAGACTATTTAAGTTCAGTTCTCTGGTCTGTCTTTTTGCATATGTGTCAACGAAATAAATTCTTTTCACTTTGACATGGCAATTGTGATTTTTCTTTCATTCTCTGAGGATAATGAAGGAGGTATACCCGAGTTGGTTTATTAGATGTATATAGTTTGGTTAGGACCAAATCAATTCATGTTAGTTTGACAACTGAGAATCAGTGTAGTCCTACACACTGGACTGAAGAGTTTAGCATTTAACAGAATTTCATTGCAGCTGTTCTGCTAGTTGTCGTTGTTATCAAAGATAAGCCCTCTACAGTCTAAGTGGATTACACAAGAGGAGACAAAGCCTGAAACAATAAGAAGTGAAATTTGAAATAAGTAGGGTAATTCATTTCTTCATCTAATACCTATATATAATATATTTATAAACAGGAAGATACAGCTTTCAAAATGTCCACCAATTATTCAACAAGAGGGGCTGCCAATTTGAGGCACCTCAAAACTGACTGTTTGAATCAAATTTAATGA
Source organism: Sternarchorhynchus goeldii (assembly GCA_028565775.1). Classification (NCBI taxonomy): domain Eukaryota; kingdom Metazoa; phylum Chordata; class Actinopteri; order Gymnotiformes; family Apteronotidae; genus Sternarchorhynchus; species Sternarchorhynchus goeldii. Next base: position 9,636,493 of record JAOXYF010000009.1, read on the forward strand.
TAATATTTCACATTTGTTTTTTTCTTGTTTCTTCTAAAGTTAAATTTAAAAATAATGACAAAAAGATATGGATGGAGTAACAGGAAATTCATTCTGTTTATCTGTAAATTTTGGGATGATGTAACATACAACTGTATAGAACCCAAATTTCTTGGAATCTCTATGAAAAATGGTACTGACACTAGAATGGTATTGAGTCTTATTACTCGTGCCAAACATTTAAACATTATTTCGCAGATTCTTAAGAATTGTTCTTAAGATAAACGTGGAAGAAACTTAAATATTAATAAACTTTCAGAGTGATTATAAAAACAATAAAGGAATAAAACATGCATACATATGTATAAATGTTGCCTATATCTCTGCTTGGTAATGGATTTACAGAAAATCATACACACTTTCGAAAAATGTCACATTTGCGCACTTGTATGTGTGTATTTTTTGTCTACTTTTTTTAACTTTTTGTTTTTACGTTTTTTAACTACAGACCTGAATAAACTAGCAATTAAAAACAACATTACCCAAAATGCAACGAAAGAAATGCCTGACCCATCAAATGGGCGTACCCGGAGTCTTTTTTTGGACACACTGGCATCGCTGCATTTCAGTCCGAAGTTATTTACTGGGTGTGCTTTGTCCAGTATGTTTGAATCGACAGCATATCCTCTGTTCAGACTTGGCGAGTCTCGTTTTGATCAGGTAAATTTGAGGACGCACCACTGCACGCTCACACGTCGTCCAAGGGTTTCATTTGTTACATCCGGTTGAACTTTTTACAACCACTTTGCAAGCCAATCCCCCCGTTTCTAATTTAACTCGGAGGGTGCTGCTGAATAACAAATATCAAACTCCGGTAATTAAAATAGACCAATTCGTTGACATCAGTACATGCCCGTATGTGTACAACTGAAGTGGTTTCCGCTTGCATAAATTCTGTAGCGCCTTTTTGTAATTGCTCTAACAGAGACCCCTATTGGTGTAATAATGCCACTGGCTGTAAACCGCTTACCAAATAATTTCTAGCAAAATTTATCTTGCCATATGGGGAAATGTTCCTACCTACAGGACATAACTGGCTCAATTTAACTAATTAATTATCTGGTGTGAGTGGATAGTATCCTCAAAGGTAACAGATTAATGAATTTTCCGACAGCGGAGACTCCAGATCTGCTATTAAATTACATTGATATTTGTCAGACACGAACATCTGTAAACGGCGATCTGTTGTACGGTGCGAAAGGCAGAGCTTCCCCGCTGCGTGCACGCTCACGCACGGGCGCACGATCTCAAAAAGTTTAAATGAGTAGGAAAGTTTCTCGGTGAGCAGACAGTTGGTGCGTGCTTGCAGTGAGGCAGTCACACCTGCTGTGCAAAAAACAACTGGTGAACCCTTATGTTAAGCTATGCACAACAGCAGCTGGCTCTGTAGAAAGTTTCTGGGACCTTAAAAATCATCTCTAAAATGCGGTAATATATTTTAATTAAAAATAATTGAGTAATTGCATTATTAATCAGATCAAATCTGTTTTTTTATTTGTCTTTGGAACAGCTGCTTTCTTTAGCTGGTATATGTGATTTCATTATGTTTAAAGTGAAATGTATGTTCTATGTCTATAATACAGTTTATAGAAGATAATTAATTATTCTTTTTATTATTTATTTTGTTTTTCTGTGTGTTACAGGGGTCTTTTTATGGTAGATTAAGACATTTCCTGGATGTGATTGATCCACGCACACTGTTTGTGTCAGAGGTATGTGTGCTACCCTTTGGCATTCAGAATATGGAAGGAAAAAGTGAGTGTGTTATTAGAATTTGACAGGAGTATTTGACAAGTGAATGTAAAACAGATCAAATTAATGCATCATCAAACAGACAGAGTGGTTGACTACTGGACTGACTCAAAGTTCTTCAGTGTTTTTGGAAAAATGAATAGTAATGGATTATTGCTGAATTCCTGGAAATGTGGCCAAAGGTTATCCTCTTTACCATACTTTTGACACGTGTTTAACACAACATAAAACATATGAAGTATTCAAAAAGAAATAGCTTTTTTATCTGTTCAAGTCTTTGAATGGGTTTGTGTTCTTGTTTAAGAGGCGACTAAAAGAATGTGTGAAGCTTTTAGAAAGCTTCCAAGACGCTACACTTCCTGCTAGTGTGACCAGTGCACAGGTAAGGTCATGAACATCACACACACACACACACACACACACACGAGAGTATGTAGAGGAAAGGCCTCTGTAAACTGAGGTTGAATAAGGAAGTGTTTAGTTTGCATTGATTGGTTGATGAAATAAAAGGAGAGAACCTGATGGCAGGTGTCAGAGGTCAGAGGTCACAATGAGAAGGTGTATGGCAAGTAAAGTGCCAGTCAAACATTTGGATGCCTGCTCTGTTTATTTTTACAATTTTTTACGTTTGGTAAAAAGTGAACAGTTATATCAAGAATGAATATCACAAATGTGATTACGCTGTGTTAAAGTTTACATTCTTCAAAGTAGTCACTTTTACTCTGATTACAGCCTTGCATGCTCTTCCTGTTCTTAACCAGCTTCATGAGGCAACCACCTAGTATGATTTTACACCAGAAAGGTGAAAGTTTTGACTGAGGATATTTAATATATATTTTCATTTGTTACATATTGTGTAATTTTATATATATATATATATATATATACACACACACACACACACACACACACACACACGAGATCAAAATTAGAGAGCAATGTATGAACACCTGTTTTTTTCAGAAGTAATGTAATCTACATTGTTCAACATTTGAAGGATTTTAGTAAGGGATGTACCATGCCACTAAAACAGTGTTTTACAAAATAACCAGAGTACATCAACAGGAAACCTTTATTTTGCAAAAATGTGATCATAATTAGAGAACAATAATGACTGTAGCACTGAGAAAGATCCCAACTAAAGTTTCTGAAGGTTACAGCAGTCAGTAATCAGTAGGAAGTGTACAGGCCTTTGCTATGAATGACTTCAGCACATCTGCAGTCACAGGACATCACTAGTCTCTCACACGGCTCTGGTGTGATTTTAGTCCACTCTTCTTCCAGTTTCTTCCACAGTTCTGTGACGGTTGTGGGTTTCTTGGCCATAACTTTGTCACCAAGGATTTTCTAGAGGTTTTCTATTGGGATTAGATCAGGACTCTGGGCCATTTCGCTGTTTCAATGCTTTCAGTTTCAAGGAACTGCTTTACCCGTTTTGCTGTGTGACAGGGGGCATTGTCCTGCATGAAAATTGCTGCCTGATTGAGTGATGAACGCAAGAAAGGAACCCCGTGTTGTTGAAGATTCTGATACACTCTTCCATGTAGCTGTATGAGAGGTCCAACTCCGGCTGCCGAAAACATTCCCCAAACCATGACACTTCCTCCTCCACCTTTCACTGACTTCTTTACACAGTTTGGGTTCAGTCTTTCCCCAGTTTGTCGAAGAACATGTTTCCCATCGGACCCAAATAAATTAAACTTGCTTTCATCACTACAGTGAACTCTGGACCACTTCTCCATCCACACAACATGCTCCTCAGCAAATGTGAGTCTAGCTTTTTGATTCTTTCTGCAAATGAGGTTTGGTCACTGCAGAGTGGGCTTTCAGTCCAAAAGTGCATAAACGTCAAGATTGTATGATGCGACAGATCCATACCCTGTTCATTGCTGAACTGGCGAGTGATCCCAGCTGCAGTGTTGAACCAATTATGCATGGAGAATCTCCGCATTATCCTGACCTTTCTTGCATTTGTCTTTCGTGTGCCTTCTTGAGGGACATGAATGAGTTTGTGATGTTGTAAAGTTGCAATATTGTAGAATCAGACTTGGAAAAACCAACTTCTCTTGCTATGGCTGATAGGGGCACCCCTTTGGCCTTCATCTGGACAACCTGCTGCCGGAGGGTTTCAGTCACTTTGGAACCCTTTGGCCTTCATCTGGACAACCTGCTGCCGGAGGGTTTCAGTCACTTTGGAATGGCTCACCATTTTTGCAAAGTCAGTAAAAACTGGAAAGTTAGACTGCCAGTTAAGTAGGGTTTGTCAGATAATTAAGGAAATCAGCACCAGGTGCCAGATTAACACCAATAACTAGCAGGTATCTGAAAGTGTTCTCTAATTTTGATCAGTGTTCTTTTTCAATTATATTATTTAAGTTTTTTATGCTGTGCTTTAGAATATATACAATTTATGAAATGAGCTTAAAATACTGCTATTTCACTCCTCTTAGGATAATTTCACATAGGACTACACAATGACCTTGATATAATATACTGACTTCCAAAATATATGTATTGTTTTGGAAATCAATTCATAAACCTAGCAACTTTACTAACTAAAACTAATTTAAGATTAACCCATGAAATAACTTTAATATTATGAAAAACATATATTCAGTCACGTGTCCAGACATTTCACCGGTACTGTATGTGTGCATAAAAAGCAGGTAATTCTGCTATCTATCTGAATCTATCTATCTGAATCTATCTATCTGACATTGCTTCCCATTTTACATTTTGTCTCATAGAGGTCAAATGTCAAAATAAAATATTAGTAATCATTCTACTAACACCCCTTTCTGACTTGTCCTAGCTTTGGGAGGCTCAGAAAATAAAACAGGTAAGTCTGAACTGCTCTAATGAATTGTTAGAGATTCCCAAATTAAGAGCCCTGGTCTAAATAATGATCACTTTTAAGTTTCTTTAACTTTTTTAAGTTATGCTAGGTGCACATTTGCAAACTCAGACTCACAGACACACAGATACTGCAAGGGGCTAAAGTAGTGTAATGAATGATGGATCACAGGTTGTGGTAGGCCCTCTGCCCTGCTTGACATCTTTCACCCCTCTTCCCTCTCTCTTCCTCCCTGGCACTGCGGTCTGTGGGGTCATTACACCTTCAGGCCATCCTCCACCCAGACACCGGAGAGAATGTCAGGTAAGGGTGTGAGTATGCTTCTAGAGCTTGTGGATGTGTGTGTGTGGTTGTGTGTGTGTGTCATGGCTGGTTGGCTGTTTGCTCCTTGTTACCAGCCCTGGAGACCTGGTCTGCATGGCGGGGGGTCTGTGCGGACTGAGTGATGGGGAAAGGTCACACTCTGCTGGGCTCTGATTAAAGCCACAGCCCCCCTGCTGCCTGGAACTGCTGTTGGGCCTCTCAGAAACTGGAGTATTTTGGTCTGGTGTTAACACAGCTATTTAAAGGCAGGAGAGAGAGAGCTGCTTGCTGGAACCGGGTGATGGCCACCACTGGAATGAACGATAGAGGCTTTTTAGGCTAATCAGTGTTATTTTCACGTGAAAGGTCAGTGATGATGATGATATCTGTGTCTATCCATAAGATAATTAAACTCATACAGCAGGCTGATTTACATCACTTTACATTCTACATTGTTTCCCTGTTTCACAAAGTAAAGGTTTTCTCACTGTTTCCCCATTTGTTACACTTTCATATGAATTCACATTTCTGCATCGACTTTCTTTCTTTGTTTTTTTTCTAGGTTATATTCCCTTTGGTACACCAGTGGTAAGTAGCAATGCCCGATAACTAACAATAAGAGGAGAAGAGCAACCATGCTTTAGATGCTCTTGTTGATGTAATACAGTATTTATTCGATTATTTATTAATTCATTTAGACTCAAGACGGCTCTGCAGCCTAATGGTGTGTTCTGGTCCGTGTAGTTTTTCCTCCATCTTTGAGTCCCTCAGCTCTTTCTGTAGCTCACTGCTGTCCAATCTGATAGGTTGTGGGACTACTACTGCCGAATCAGACTTTGGCCTCCACCATCTTCTGGCAGGTGCTGCAACCTTCTCCATTCCTGTAGTTCATGTTATATGTGTAAATATAACTTATTCCTTAAAAAACAAACAAACAAAAAAACAACCACATTTCTTGTTTTCTCCTTTCCCTATGTGTTTGTGTGTGTGTGTGTATGCGCATGTATGTGTGTGTGTTTGCGCATGTGCGTGTGATTATGTATGTGTGTGTGCGTGTGTGTATGTTGCAGTGGCTGAACCAGAGCCATAACGCCTGTGTGAACTACTGCAATCGCAATGCCTCCAAGGTACAGCCTGTGCAGTGTCCTCCACCACAGTAGAGATGTACAGTACTGTGCAGATAATCCAACTTGATGATCACACCACTAGTCGTGATTTACTGAAGCCTTCAGCATGAGATCCTGTTCTGCTGGAGCACTTGAACTGCATATGCATTTAACATGGACTATAGACTGATAATCAGAGATGAGGAGAGATTCAGCTGGACATAAAGAATGATGTAGGTGTTAATTAGCCAATGTAGAAGTTCATTGATTTGTGGTGGGGGATGTTGTGTACATCTGGCAATAAAACCTCACTCTTAAGATACTCCATATGGGTTTGCCTTGGCTGACAAAGCTGTTATCGGTGCTATTTATTGTTTGGTTTTGATTTGGATCCATTTATTCTTTTTGTAGCCTACCTTGATGTCAAAATTCATCTATGGATACCTTGGTGCTGTCAGCAGTGCAGTTACCATTGCAGTGAGTAACACACATAACACCCTATTGCTCAAGCATGCCATTCATGAATGTTGTTGATTGTTGATGTCCGATATAAATTTGTCAAATAAACTGATGTAGACCGGTGCCTCCCGCACCAGGCACTGTTCTTTACGGCACAGAGCTTAACACATGTGTCCATATGGCCACGCCCCCCGGTGTCCTCTAGAGCCAATTAGCTGCCCTGCTGGGCGGCGGTTTGATGCCCTGGGGCATGACAACCATAACCACGGTGACGGCAGCTACAAATGGCCCCATGCCTGTGGGAAGTGAAGGGAGGGGTCACTAATTAAAACTCTAGTCCTGCTGAAGCCCCCTGCTGGGGAGGGGAGAGGGAGATCAGGGAAAGAGCTGTTAGATGGCAGTTAGATGGGCCTGTAACAGGAGCTGTTGGAAATGACCAGAGACTCCCAAAGCAAGACAAGAAACAACTTCACACAGCCTGTCATGACCTGTCACCAAGCCTCACGGATTCTCGTGGGATATGCTGTCCTCATATCACACAGGAAAACAAATGTATTAATTAAGTACGAGAGTTTTCATCTAACAAGTATAACTTAAACTCTCACTTGGAGGTTAAAGAACATGTTTGCCATGTTTATGACTTCTTACTACTGCGCCATTAGGAATTAATTTATTTTGATTTTTCCATCTCAATGCACTTGACATTCAGCATGATGGATATTGTGAGTATAAGTGAGTGAAATAATGTAGATTTAAAAAATTGGATTGTGATTAGTTATTTAGAAATGTATTTAGATTTTCCGTCCCCTCTCTGTAAAGGCAACAACATTTTTATACAAGTGACAGTATAATATCTGTAGTGGTGGGAGCTCAAAGTACTGAGACAAAATTAGGAAGGAATTTAGTCTACCCCTGACTTGGAATATATGTAAAGATGAACTGAATTTAGCCTGGCCAGTTAAGATTAAGATTTGTATTTTTTTGTATTAAGTTTTGTATTAAAGTTCTTATAGTTCATTTTAAGAATCAGATTATAATTAATCAATCCAATTGGCTCTGTGGTTGGTTTGAGAATTTTTTACAAAAATTAGCTTTAGTTTTGTATGCGTTTGTTCTGTACAGGTGGGGATAAATATTCTGATTCAGAGGGCTGAGCGGTTCAGTCCAGCCGTACGGCTTTTGGTCCAAAGGTTTGTCCCTTTCCCTGCTGTTGGTGAGTATGTGTGTTTAGTGTTTGTATGGTGTGTGTGTGTGCATGCAAGAGAGACAGAGAAAGAGAGAAATCATGGGAGCATGTTGTTTTAGCATCCTGTTTATTAACCAAAGCTAGCTCTCTTCTTGCCTAATGGTTAAAACCTGTGCAATTAAATGATTAAATCAGTAACGCTAAATATTAATTCATTAAGATCATGTCAGTTTTATGTCATGTTATCTCCTCCTGTCTGTGCTCTCATTGGCCTTTGTTTGTAATTGTAATGACACTTGGACTCTAAATGACTGCTTGGGTGTGTGATCCTTAAGCAGCAAATACATTAAGTGTTTGTTTATTTTTATTTATTGATGTGATCTATTTTGACTGGAGTCAGAGGGGAATCGCTGAAATGCTATCTCACTGTTCCATTAGCGTTCTGTGGCTCTAACAAGGCCAGAGGGGCTTAGGGAGACAGTCCCAGGATGCTGTGGGGATACTTGGCTGTAATTAAATTGTTTTTGTCCCCTCACCCCACCCCTTTAATTAAATCAGCCAGTCCCCCCCCCCCCCAAACCGCAGGCATAAGCGAGTGATGACCGACCTCTTGA
>JAOXYF010000009.1:9647036-9724646 GCA_028565775.1 Sternarchorhynchus goeldii
TGTGTGTGTGTGTGTGTGTGTGTGTGTGTGTGTGTGTGTGTGTGTGTGTGTGTGTGTGTGTGAACCTTTGGCATAGTTTTCTACCTGTGGGCCTCCTACATTCTGCCCCTTCCCTGGGCTGGGGGATCTGCGGTTATCCTCTGTGTGCCGTTCTCCTTACTTTCGGTCCTTCTCTTCCCAAATTAAGAGTACCGATGACCGTGATGACATATTTTAAGCGGTTGATGGACATGATAAAAGATCTTTAGGGTGCTTCTTTGGTGACTGCTCTCCTTTCGCCCCTCCCGCATCATTGCACACACAGGCAGCTTTGCTCGTGCCTGTTGGCCAATTAAAACTCATCATGCGCACGTGTTGATGAAGTCGTCATTAGCCAGCCGTCGCCTTCATTAAAGCGGAGCTACTCTGGAGGACTCCTGCCGAGCATGCTATCCCACAAGCCCCCACGCCACCCCGTGGCCGCGCGTGAAGGCTGAGGGAGGTGTCAACCACAGGGTGATCTCACAGCTGAGAGGAAGTGTCGAAGAAAGAGAGGCTTCAATCTTGATTGCAGGAATGCATATGATGCTGGCAATTTTCATTTTGGGGTGTGTGTGCGTGTGTGTGTGCGTGTGTGTGTGCGTGCGTGCGTGTGTGTGTGTGTGTGTGTGTGTGTGGGTGTTTGTTAGACTCCCTTTTCTACAGACACACCCTCGTCTTGTGCTGCCTGTCCACAGCCTTGTGTGTCTTTCTGCATTTAGTCTTGCCCTGCCTCTTGCCATCAGTTTGTTTCCACAGAACAGCCAGGTAAATGCAACATAACACAATACACACTGAACACGCACACAGTACACACTGAACACGCACAACCAGACTCTGCATAGCCCGGTCTTTTACATACAGCTCAACAGATCACAACAATAAACAAGCACATCCCATCTCGACACACTAGTACAGAACTCCACCCGAAACACATCTCGACACGTTAGTACAGAACGCCACACAAAATAACCTCCATATAGTCTCTCTCTCTCCCCCTCTCTTTTTGTCTCTCGCGTAAAGGATTATGATTTAAAATGGTCTGTAATAAGCTGTTCATCCATATGGTTACTGAACTGCAGACATATGTGCTGCCAGTTTCTTCTATTCCTCTCCCCTCCTCCTCTTCTCTCACTTTCTCGCGCCCTCTTTACACGTTTTGGAGGGCTCCAGACGACTGTGCTCCTAAAAATCCCTCGCTCCTGTACCCCCACCTTTTCACACCCCATGGCACGTCTGTTTCAGATTCTGCTTCGCACACTCGCACACTTCTTGCCATCTGTTTCTGAGCAAAATATTGCGCGTTTTAGCTCCGCTTTGGACGTCTCCCAGTGCTCATCGCTTTATTTTTTGCCTTTATTATTTTTTAGCCGGCAGTTTTGTGTGCGAACATGCCTGTGCGAAATGCTAGAGGTGCTTGTGAAAGAGACGTGCGTCTCTTCATTCACGTTTGATTAAACATTTTAAACATCTTAATGAGTGGATGTTTAGGGTTAATGAAAGTAATTTTGAGCTGAGAGATCAGCTCCTTAACATACATATGTAAAATAAAGATGTACACACCGCATTATACTAGCCTAGGTAATTTAAGATATGTGTTAGGGACTTTGAGATGAACACGCAAATAGTGACCCTGGGCCTGTGTGCATATTACTGCTAGTCTAAAATGAATACAGGTTAACTGATGAATTATTGTAGACTCAAGGTTTACTTTTAGGGTGTCTTTGGAGTCACAGGATCCAGTGTGTATGTATGTATGTATGTTTACTGACTGCTTCCCTCCCTCTCTCTCTCTCTCTCTCTCTCTCTCTGTCTGTCTGTCGCTCAGTTCAGTTCAATGTGCTTTATTGGCATGACAAATAATGGTGCGTTTGCATTGCAAAAGTGGCAGTCTCTCTCTCTCTCTCTCTCTCTCTCTCTCTCTCTCTCTCTCTCTGGTAGATTAATGTGTCTCAACTTGAGCCTGAGTTCTCTGCAGCAACTGAGTGCAAAGTCTTGTCCTTCAACAAAGGCCTCTAACCATTGGAAGACTGGGACACAAGACAGCACACATCTGAAAAGAGTCATTAAGAGTCCGCAGTGCAGTGATGTAATGAAGGGTGGGGCTCCATGCAGCTTCGTCATGAGGACTTTCCTCAGAGTTTAGGTCTAACCTGCTGTGGATGTGTGTGTGGATTTTATTATCACTTGCACACTGTGGCAGGTGCTTCACATGCCAGCGCTAAACATTCGCTTGAATATGTGATTGGGTAGTTAAGGATATTACCGGGAAATCAACAGGAAATTAACCGCACAATGACAGATTGAGTGGCCGCTCTTCATGGCATGCCGACTCTAAAGCATTATTTTTTTTGTCATTTTACGAGTGAGGAAAAATCGAAATGATGTTACTAGTTTAAAAATAATTTAATGTTTTGCTTGTTTGTCATGCACTAAACCCACACAGAGTTTTTTGTTTTGTTCCTGGGATGCAATTTGGTAGAAATACCCTCCACCTACACACACTTTACAGATGATGACACTGAAAGGAAACAGTTTCTTAAGATAAACTGAATTCTGCATAAAATAATCAGTGATGGTGTTGGCAACAGCCAGCTAAGCCTTTTGACTGGATCTAACCAAACATGTAATTGACAGAAGTACAGCTTCCTAAACAAAAAACCAAGGTAGTTACTAGAAACTCTTATATGCGGTGAAAAATGAAAACACATTGATATCATAACCTGTTAGTTACCAGTACAGCATCATACTATAACATCATTACATGTGCCAAGTTTTGCTCAGGGCCATTACATTTGTGCTGTAGTTATCTGACATACCATTCCAGCCACACATGAAGGGCTCCTGTGATGGGGCTCATAGAAAGTTTTGGAGGCTTTGCTCTGTAAAGTACATTCAGTTCCTTTGGTTGCTATTCTATAATGATAAAAGAGAAAATTCATTTTAAAGGAAGATGAACTTATGTTTCTGAAAATAATAAACAAACCAACTAAAAGCTAATAAAATATGTATTAAGTTAAAAAGTTTATTTCTTCTACAGAAGAATTTTTTATTATTCGTTATGAAGGTTACTTCGTGAATGTCAAACATATTGAATAGAATACTATATTAAAATGTATAATCCTAGAAAATCCATGCCATCATAGAGGTTTGTTTGAAATATAATTTCAGAATTACAGTTCAGATGTAAAATCACTGTGAACAGTAAGGCTCTGCTGTATTTCACACTAGTGGAAAAGCCGTGCTTTTGTTGACAGGAAGTGACATGGTGGCTGTGCATCCCTAGGTTTTATCCCGGTCTTTGAGAAATCGTGTATCCTGAGCCTTATTCATTGACATCAAACCCCAAACAGTTTGTGTATCCTTTACTTTATGTTAGCAAGAGGTGTTACTTTTTGTGAGGCATGCTACCTAGCTAGAAGCACTCATGTACTGGTCTCATACTAGTCTCATGTTTGATGTTCAAAAACCCTGTGTTTTATGACTGCATTTCCTGTTTATTTCTCAACTATCTTTCTAACATAAAAAATAAACTTTTTTTTTTGTTCTGGTGTAAAAATGCTTTAAGAACAGACCTCAAACCAACACGTCCAAACCAACTACTCCACCACCCCCAACTATCCCCCTACCCCACTCCTCGTCGCCGGGCACACACACAAATGCATAACAGAACACATTATCATAGTATATGCTTATGGCATGTAAACAAATTGTACCACTACCATTCATAAAGAAAATCACTCCATTTGGGGCTTTTTTAGTGGTATTTTCATTAAATGATAGTATCTTGGTCATGTTTGTGTTCTTTTGGCAGGGCTGTAAAATGTCATATAAACTCTTATCATTAGGTCTATCTACACACCAGGAAGGAGGGAGCTACTTTGTTTTTCTACCTGGTCGTCTTGGCAACAGGTCATGGTGGGCAATGGTGAGAGAGGGGTGACATGAAGCCGCATGCAGAATCATTAACCAAGTAGAACAGTTGTAGGGATGCTCACTTAAAAACACATGGTTACAAAACTTTAAAGCACAGAATGAAACTGCTTCTATACATAAAAAAATCTCCATGACTGGAACAACTTTTTTGTTTCAATATTTATGTTCTTGTTGAAATATGTATTTGTATTTAGCCAAGACGTGTATTTGTTAGGGATTTTTACTGAGCAAGATATTTTTGTGTTTTGTCTAGGTTTAGCTTTGCTTTTCAGAGCTATAGGGAACAAAAAGATTTCTTTTAAGCATCCGAGTGTTTCAGGTTGCATGTTTAAAACCTTCAGATTCATCACCTGTCTAGCTAAGTGCTTGGATTGCATGCAGGGGATATTGGCAGGAGAGGATGATTCTGTGTAATTATTTGTTAACAGAATTGCTGTGAAGTTTGTGTCTTTCTGGATAAGGAGCCAAATATTCACACATGCTATGTTACTTTTTCAGCATTTCAGAAGCTCGTGAATACTGAACTTTGTAATTCAGTATGTAGAAGAGACATGGCTGAATGGTCCACTGGAGCTTTGATCAACATACAACAGCTTTAACTAATTACCATTCAGCTGGCCTCTGGACTATGAGTTAGGTCCGGTGAATTATTGAAATCTTATCTGCGGTTATTTCAAAAGATAAATAACTTCCAAACTTCCAAAAGCTCCAAACTTCTGGGTATAAGACAAATTTCTCCCTGTTTATACTTCTGTGTTTTCTTTCTTTTCATGGTTACAGAGTGCAGTAGAGAGTGGGTCTAGGGAATGAATGGTATGTGTGATGTATTTTACCGTTGGCCTTTTGAGGATGCAGTGTGTGTGCACCTGTGCATGGGATAGGGTGTCCTATGGACTCAAAACAAACCCAGCAACCCCCCCCCCTCCTCTCCAGTGAACTTCAGCCCTTGACTGTTATTCTCATGTCTCATCACACTTGACTGTTCTTCCCACCTAGCTCCCACACAGAGTCAGGGTCAAATGTTAGGGTGAAAGGTCACCTGCAGGTTCATTTACTATAGATTCCTTCTGGCGTTTTTTTGTTTGTTTGTTTGTTTGTTTTTTGGGAAGGGGGTAACATCAAGGTGTGATGATCATCACCAGCAGGTGTTACACTGTAAGTATATGTATATATATATGGCTGCCTGTAATGTCAGTGTTACTTCCCTGAACTTCAGGATTCCCCAAAATTTACCCAGTAAGAGATTCAGCAATGATGCAATTTCATATGTGTATTTGTGCAGTTGTTACCCAGGATTTGTTTCTAAAATGTTTATTCATTATGTTCTTTTGGCCAAAAAAAAAAAAATCATTTTTTAGTATTATACATTATACGGGCATTAATGTGTTCGTTGGCAAACATTCAGTGTAATTTATGAATCGAGGAGGTACCATGCTGTAACCTGCATACATCAGCCTGCTGTACCGTTACAGAATGACACTCGGATCCCACAGACACAAACACTCAGACACAAACACACACGGACACACACAAACACTCATTCCTGCACTCAGGGTAGATGGTTCATGTCTAAACTGGCCTGAAAAATGATTCTTTGCACCACAATTTCATTTTGTCATTGTCAGCTGTTACAGGAAAGCTTTAAACCTTAATTAAAATATAAAAAACAGTTGGCGGTAACATAAATCTTATGGGAATCATATGAAACACCCTGAGAAATGGAGATGCATTATCTTTTTTTCCCCTTAATTTTATGTCCATTGCTAGGCTTTTCAAATCTGCAGGTATATTAATGTTTTTGTTTTTTTAAATTTTGCATAACCATTACAAAATAACAGTTTACACTTTATAACAGCAATTAAAGTATCTTTACATTTTTCTTACAAGAGGAAAACTGGTAGGTCGCATGAAAAGGCTGAATAAGTTGACATTAATTTGGATATAATTTAGCTCTTTAACATTCTGACCATTGAACATTCAGAGATCATTGGATAATTGCCTATGTTATGCAAGGCAGTAAAATAACCTACGGTGTTAGGTTCAACTACTGCTAGTGTTGTGGAGGAAGCGAGCAAAATTGTTCACCCGAGCAGAAATCTCTGCCGTGTGTGGAGGGTTGGCCCCATTCGCCCTGCTGACCAAGTTTCGGCAGTAACGCTCCCTCTCTCCTTCTCTGACACAAACAAACATACATACACACAATGTCTTCAGCAGCCACATATATACTCATACATGATCGTGGCTTGGAACAAAAATAAATAGGGCTCTTCATGGCCTTGTCTAGTATGAGTTTAGACTCGGTTCAAGTGCTCTTCTAGGCATCGGATGTAACGTCTATGTCTTCCGATCCGGTCTGCTTGGTGGCGATCCTCCAGCGGTTGATGTGATGGTTGCCTTTCTTTTTCTGAGTGCTCTCCGGCCCCTCCTCCTCCAGCTTCTGCCGCTTGTACTTGGTCCTGCGGTTCTGGAACCAAACCTTCACCTGTGAAGCATGGGGCAAAATGTGTAGAACGGAGGTTAGCAAAAAATCGTCATTTATGCACATATACAGGAACTGCGCCACCCACGTGACTTTATTAATCAATATGTTAAAATTTGGCATTACTGCATAAACACGATTATAGGACACTAATGGAATGCATGTACCAAAAAATGAAGGTCCATTATAAGGATGAGTGAGGTTATTGTGAAGAGTGCTGACAAAATGTTTTCTATTATCTTTTTGTTACCTACCATTATAGTGTTGTACTAAGAATTTCGTTATAGTCATGTAAAACGGATCGGACATTCTGGTTATACAAACTGTTGTCTTGCTTTTACAAATTAGCGAGTGTTTTAGTTTTTTGTAAGTTCAGTATTTTTTTTATTTCGTGTTAACCAAGCATATGCACAGGACAAACTTTACAGACATTTATTTTTATACTAATTTAATTAATTTTATTAAACTATATAGTTTTGATTAAATGAAAACGGCAATTAAAAGTAGCAACCGAACACTTCAAATGTGGCGTCATTTCAGTGGATATGAGAATGTAATAAAATCGTAAAATCAGTTTGTACTCTTAATGGAACCAAATAAATATTTTTGTGGCTACCCTCACCAGATTCGGCATAAAACAGAATATCCGGAAAACCGTTCGATTTACACAAAACACTTCAAGTATTAGAACTAAATTCTATTGTTCTTAAATCGAAAATAAAAAGTAAATTAGCTTTTGAACTTCCTCATACTAATATATATATTTCAGTAGCGACACGAGCCAATAATATTTACTTCTTTTAGTCTGTTTCGGCTGTTACCCAAAATGTACGCATAAAGATTATTCCTGGGAATGATTTGCTATATTTTGCTATTATATGAAATGCTATATTTTGTTTTGTGTTTCCTCAGGATACATATACAGTGACTGATTTAATTTGGCAGAATAGAGATGATGGGTAAAATTCATTGTAGTAGATGGCCAAGGGAGAAAATGAGATCCAAAATTAACACGTTTGTTCGTTCGCGGATTAATGTAGTTATATAACTTTCCCATAGATATGTAGTCTAAAAAACGGCACATTCGACACATAATAGTTGTAACTTGGTAATTTGTGGCATATATAGGCAAAGATAGATAGATATAGTCAATAGATATTAGATATATAATCATATAAGTATCATATAAGTAGATAGATAGGTAGTCAGTCCGTCTGTGTGTGGAATATATATATATATATATATATATATATAATTTGCATGGCACCAGATAGGTATTAACACAGTGCAGTGATATTATGCGGAACAATGGAATGCGTGTTTACCTGAGTCTCGGACAAACTGAGGCTGTTCGCGAGCTGTTTTCTTTCTGCTCCGACTACGTAATGGTTCTTCTCGAAGGCTCGCTCGAGACGCAGCAGCTGTGATGGCGAGAACGCCGTGCGGATCCGTTTTGGCTTTCTCGCGAAAGGTCCGTGCAGCAATAACGAGTCATGTGAGACGTCATTTCCTTAAAAAGATTAAAGAAAACGGCTTAATTATTATTTGTATAAGAAAAACATGGCGGGACGGTGCATTTAGCCTGAAATGTGCGCGACCTTTAAAATATGTCAAAACTTCATTAACGGTCTATTGACCTTCGAATACACTGAGGAGCTGTGTTAGCTTATAGCCTGTGGTCAAAACAGTTTTTGTAGCCTACTCTCTAATTATTAGCTTTGAATTTACCAAACAGTTTGCATAGCAGCGCAACTTACACTTGAACCCGAGTTGTTATTTCGCCACACTGCATGTAGTTTCATTACTAAATATAAACAGGCTACAGATTTAGGCGATAGATATAGATGATTTACTAATATTTCTGTTCTGTGTACTTTTCTTGTAGACTTAAATGGGTCTGTCTCAGTCAAGTGGCAAATCGGCAATAACAACAATTATATGTTGTTTTAAACCACACCTCATTTGCATATGAGTGTGTTTAGTTGATTGTTCAAAATCGCATAGAAGACAAGAACAGATACTCCCAAAGCTTTCGACAGAGTATGTTGCTATATTTTTAATACTCGTGTAGCACATTAGTCTTCGGTGTTTCTTACAGTCTGAGTCTGGCATCTCTCAGTACTTGGCAATATTTATCTGGAATTGTGTTTGAAGTATTTGTATTACATTGTATTGTATTGTAGTATTTGTATTGAATTGTATTTGTAGTATTCGTCCGTTTTAAAGTTTTTTTTATATGCAGATTGCTTTAGAATGTCTTACAACCAAAATTTCTTACTTTTCCCTAGATGGGCGAAAGAACGTGCAGTACTAAAATAAAATTAATGTATTATCATTTTCTGTATAGTAACATCCAGTGTGTACATACATTTTTAAAAATATATTTTAAATATATATTTTTGGAAGACGATATTTTTTTAAGAAAGGAGTCTGGGGAATTAGCATAGGCCTAGGTCAAACTGGCAAATTACTTAATCGTAAATTAGCAAATGTAGCTCAAATTTATTTTGCATAATTTCTAATTGCACATGCCTGTTTATTTATCAGCATAATAGAGTTCACAGAGTTCTCATTTCTGCTTATTTTATTTAGCTCATTTTATTTGTTCTCAATTGTTCTAGATTAGTAAGTCACCAACACAAAGTGAGAATCAGACTACAATACTAATATCACATCAGCTATTTTCCTAACCTACATGTTTGTCTTAATTGTATCCTAGAAACCGAGCCAATGTACTTTATACAAAATTAACAAATGACAATAAACAGAAGGCAATGTGCACATGTAAAATCACGTTCATACCTTATTCCTTTTATCAAGCGACACGACGATATTAATAGAAATATAAGCACCAACAGCCTGGCGACACTGATGTTAGTATTATGCAAACAACCAATTCCAATATTACAATAATATTTTTAGGTAATGTAATAACAACCTCACGAGGCCTTGACTTGTTGCGCTGCGTCGCTATTCCCAAATTCAGGACCCATGCCATGTCGTTTCCTTAACCTGGCTATTCAGTTTCTATCATTTTTTAAACATGCAACTTCATTTCTAGATTAACAATGTATTTTGTTGCACTCTCTCTCTCTCTCTCTCTCTCTCTCCCTCCCCCCTCTCTCTGAGTGTTTGTAGAATGAGGAGCCCGAGGAATAAATATAAGTATATAATAGATCTAAATGATTTTTTCTGTGTTTAATCGGGCAATGCTATTAAAGTTCGTGAATATAAAGTACCTCCTGCTACCAATGTCGCGTGCCTAGAGAGCCAGGGGCTAAGAGTTCCAGCAGGCACTGGTAGAACATTTCAGATAGGTTCAAACAACCCTTATCCAAGACTAGCAGCCTTCTCTCCACTCAGTATCAACACAATAAACGTTAATATGAAGATATATGCTATTGTTGTCAAAAAACAAATATGTTAAACCGTTAAACCACGACGTTATTTACTAGTAAATAGAAGTGATTTCTTAAATGGCAGTAAACTAACCGATATAAATGTAATTAATCGGATCGAAGATGTTTTAACTCAAGATATTTACCTTGAAATCGATGTCCAAAAAATCTATTCCGTAAGACCCATGGGTAGAAATTCAGAGGTTCGCGGTGTTGCGTCCCGAAGAAGTGCGGGTGCTGAAAGTGCGTGCCGCCAAGCTGGTGCGGATGTACGCTCAAAGGCGAATGGTTTACCGTCTCCGGAAAGACTAGCTCTGGGTTGGTGTAGAGTGCGCGGCCCGCTGGGCTTTGATAACTGTTAAGAAAACTGTCTGTGGGGGCTGTGTAGCTTAGGGCTGTGGGGCGAATTGGATCTTCCCCAGTTAACGGATTTTCCTTCGCCACTAAAGATTCAATAGTAAAACAGCGCTTCCCTGCTGATGAGAACATCGTCTCTGACAGTCCCGCGAAAGTCCAGCAGAAAAGGCACGCCTTTACTTCCTCTTCGGGACCTTTGCTGTGACCTGTGTCTGCAAGCAGCCTTCTCTCAGAGAAGCATTGTTTTGGAAACAAAATATAGGAAGAGGTACAGCTCAGCGTCAGTATCACAAACAGCAATTCAACGTACGATCCATGAATCCACGATCTTTGGTAAATTACGAAAGGATATGTGAGGCTAGTGGCTCGAGCTCCATGCATTTGGATTCGAGGTACGCTGCGCAGTATCACGCTTGACTTTCACGGATTGGACAAAAGCACCTGGAGCACAAATCTTATTGGTGGGTGGTCCTTACATTCATTTGGTCTAGATAATGAACTCTATTAGTTTGATCATTCACTTGATGCCTCCAACAGGTCGGTTCATCCACAGTGGATAATCAAAACATTTGCACTCTTTTGACAGAACGCTTAAAACGGAACAAATGGAGTCTTCCCCTTACTCCAAATACTCACAGTTTTTTCATTCGTAACTGTCGTATGCTAGTAGGCCTTCTTCCATATATTCTGATGATGATGATGATGATGATAATAATAATAATAATAATACCCACGATTAGATTCATATATGTTCTTTGATTCAAATATAAGCATAGAGTAAAAACTGTACAGTCCTCTTGAACAACAATGTAAAGTGTGTTACGCTGGGTATTTTAGTGTGACGCATACGGTCACGACTGAAAAAATCTCAAGCTTGCGCGTATAATGAGTTTGTGAGAGACTTATTTTCTTGCACAGAGTTAAGCACTCTATATAACAGGGTCATTCAATTCGGCATGTAAATGTAATCTGTAGAGTACAGACCTATTATTGCAAAGGGTGAAATTATACATTATAAACCTATTGTAATGTCTGTGAAGAGCCCAAAAACGTTAATATACTGTAGTTAAGAAATATAATCTTCAAATAAATGTAATCTTCAAAGTCTAATGTTTAAATCTCTTGCCAACGTAGGCCCAAACGCTCTCTCTCTAACCCTAGCTGTTCCAAAGCTTTGTATGTCTAGGTCATCTTAATTATGAGAGAAAGTTCAGCCTTTTGCTCGCTCTGCCACTTCGCTTTTTTGGGAAACTTAGGAAGACTGCTTGTATCGTATATTTAGAAAGTTCGAACTGGTTTGTTTTAGCCATCTTCATTTCGTCTTTCTGTTGTTAATCTTAACCGAATTCAGCTCATTTTAATGAAAATCTTAACCGAATTCAGCTCCTTTTAATGAAAAGCCTTGGTCAGTCTTATACAGTAACGTATTAACTAGGAATAACAGAGCACAGTTTCCAGCGCTGTACCTCGATAAGAATCTCATACCAGGCCAGACCACACCTGTTTCAGACCGCTCACTTCACACTGTTTGGCTATTAAAGCTGTGGGCTGTTGGCCGTGGTTCTGAGGTTAGGCATGCTTACATGTCTGAGAGTAAATAATTGAATATGTACGGTTTAAGCTATAATCCTGAACCGCACACATTAGTCAGTTAAGTATAGTGTTCACGAACCTCTGCTCCGCTATTAATTTCCCGGCCCTTTCGCTTTTCCTAAGGGCTCATTCAAAGCGCGTTTCATCTTGTGCGTTTAAAGGTAATGATTAGCCGGTTCATAGGCTCGTTAACTCCGGTGCGCATTAGAAAATCATTACAGCTGAGCATTAGTCGGCAGAACAACATGTTGAGCGCCTATTTAGAAAGCAAAGAACCCGTAAACGCGCACACTCAGCATTTGCGATGGATCTAATTATACTGCCCAACAAATGACGTTTATGTCTTATAATTAAGCGGTAATTAACCTTGTTGTTTTAAACAGACTAAAAATGCAGTTGCTTTTAATGATAATAATAGCACCACTGTAAGTGGAGTAGATATATAAGTGATTGTTTATTAAAATATGCCACTAGACAATGGAGCTTTTTTGGCGTGAAATAAAACTGATTGTTTTAATTAGTTTATCTTGCGATAATTAATCCGAATCATTGTTAACTGTATTTTAAATGTAAGAATATAAAGAAATCACTCAAGTTATAATTATATTTTTGAATTTTTTTAATGTGGGATATAAGAAATCAAGCGCTTTTGCACAGTAGGAGTAGTAGTAGTACAACAACAACAACTATATTTGGTTTGACTTAGATTCTACATATTACCTCGATTTGAGTTTTATTTAAAGCTCACAAAAATTAGCTTTATTTTTCAGTTTAGTCACAGGACTAAATTACAGTTAAATGATAGAAATACTACTGATGTTATTACCACTTCCGCACTGTTAGACCGTGGAAGACTGTGGCACCTACAGAGTGAGTGAGTGAGAGAGAGAGAGAGAGAGAGAGAGAGAGAGAGAGAGAGAGAGAGAGAGAGAGAGAGAGAAACATAAACAGTACCTGCATTACACTACATGGATGATATCTGTACATTTGGAGTGCAAGAACCTCCCCCATGCACTCTTAATGTACAGATATGTGCTATCTTCACATCGAGGCATTTGTAAAGACACCTTATGTGCCATAGCACTAACTTACTTCTTTTAAAATGGGCAAATGGAGAAAAGACAAGGAAGAGGGAGAGAACAAATCTCACCCAATGTTTCTGTCTGCCACTTTCTCTCTCGTTTCGTAATTAAGAGCTCATGGAATCTGTAATGAATACTAATGGAGCAACTAGCCATCTGCACAAACACAGAATTAAAAACTACCATGCTGAGAAGAAGAGAGGTAGACTGAGAAAGAGGGAAGGATGGGAGGATGGGTGAAAGATTGAACTCTGCAGCAAAATAAGTCACAAGGAAATAGAGCAACATGAAGGTTTTAAGGGAGAAGCATTGCTTGCTGTCCATGGAGCCACACACACACACAAACACACAAACACACACACACACACACAGACCCAGACCCAAAAGGTGCTTTGAAAACAATGTGTTGAACATTATTTATATACTGGGTCTAGAATTCATGTGTTGTTGTTTTTTTACAGTATTATATTAATTAGATATATTAGAGATTAATTAGATATATTTATGAATTAGATATATTTATATATGTTTATGAATTCTATATATCAATAGAATTCATAAACATGTCTGTCACTGTATCTTTTATTTGCTTTAATATGTGTTGCCAGGGAACTTTAGGTTATGGACCACTTACAAACAGACCTGACATTGTGACCCCAAATGGCTTAATGATTACTCAAGATCTGAATGCATTAGCAGAACAACCACCCCAAATGAGTCTGAGTCTTGGCCTGAGAACTGCTATGTTCCAGTTCAGTGGATTGAGACACTTAAAGTATCTCTGAGTCCACATTTTCCCAAACAGAGCTCTGAAGCAGCTCTCCCGCTGTCCACTGCTGCCCCCTTGGGATTTCTGGGTTTATTGTAGCTGTCTAGAAACAAACTGTATAGAAGTTCTGTAGAACATGAGAAACTTCCATCATGATTACAACTAAAAACATGTCATATAAATATATATACATTTATAATTGTGTTTGTCTTGGGTGCAGTTAATTTCTTATATCATCCTCTCCTTTTTTAGTTTTAGGCCTACTAAGACATTTGTTGGTGTTTACTGATAGATAGGTGATACCGTGTTCTTATTCAATACATGAGAATGTATTCAATCTCTTTTGTACACTGGATAACATTATCACTCTGCTTTGAGTGGAATCTTAATAGGAAAATAATGGGACATTATATGAACTTTATTAGATAATTACCCAGTCTTATATGCAAGGAGAGCAGT
This sequence comes from Sternarchorhynchus goeldii, assembly GCA_028565775.1. Lineage (NCBI taxonomy): Eukaryota > Metazoa > Chordata > Actinopteri > Gymnotiformes > Apteronotidae > Sternarchorhynchus > Sternarchorhynchus goeldii. The sequence continues at coordinate 9,661,128 of JAOXYF010000009.1, forward strand.
ATCCAACTGTGTTAAATTATGCAGTCTCACTCCAGCATGGACTATGGTTTGAGAAACTTTGATGTGTAAAGCCTATACGATGACGCAAGGTTATTGTCGACTTTAGGTGATTCGCCTCATGGAAATTTTATGTCAACTGTAAATGTTCTACTGCCATCAAGTGGGCAAATTTAAAAAGACAGAACAGATCAATTCAGTAGTTATAGTATTTCAGTTAGGGTGACCTTCCACAGAGTCCTTTATTATATGCGCACCATATGATAGTAATTTGGTTCTGTTGTTTCTGTTGGTTTCCTAGAAATACAGATATTATGACCATTAGCTTATGAACTGAGAAGCATCCCCATAAACAAGCCCCTGCTTGGGCAAGGCAAAGCCTCTCAGCGGCCTGAACCCCCCATGCTGGGCGGAAGTGTTTTCCAAGCCAGACAAATGCAGCTGATGAAAAAGCCTGTAAAGCTAAGTAAAAGAAAATTTAAAATTTGTTTGTAATAATCTTTATAGTTAATACATTTAGCAATCACTTTTTTCCAGTGCTAACCACACAAAAGAGCTTCAAATTATATGAAGTAAGCAAATTAGCTAAATATTGATGATATAGCTAAACATGTTGAAATTAATTTTTACCGTTAGCTAGGCTAGTTAGCTTGCTACTTGGATTTTTTTCAGTTGAGTACTCATGTTAACTTTTATATGTCATGTTAACTTATTATATGAAATTAAAGTCACATGGTGGGGTTGTTGTTATGCAAATGTTATAAAGATGTTAAAAATTTTATAGCTTTATTAAGATCATGTACGTTTGTCTGTAATCGATAATATTGTCTTATTTTAAGAAAATACCACATATAGTTAGTTAACCTTAACTTTATAGAATTTTATATTAGTTTAATATTCTGTGAGTGTAGTTTAATATGAACAATAAACCAATAAACAATATTTATTGTTTTCTAAGTTTTTATGCTTTATTTTATTTTATTAAATTACCCATCTACCCAGCCAGGGACTTTTTTTGCTACCCAGCTGGTCAGAAGGGAGCTTTTATTTTGAAGGACATGCTACCAGCCAGTCAGGGGCGTCTCTGCCCAGCAAGCGGGGATCAGAGTGTGGCGCTGCAGCTGGATGCTACTGTAAGAGTCAACAGAATTCAGAACCTAAGAGTGGTCATGAATGCTCACAACGTTTTCTCCAGCGGTTGTTAACCTGTAACTCAAATACACCCTATTTCTTTGATTGCGAACTGAATGATGGATCATCACTCATCTTGTACGAAGTTAATGAAACATGAAATCTTTGGAATTGGCTTCTAACGATATTACATAATTGTCACACTCAGTCTGTCAGTAAACGTGATGGGTTTACTGAGAAAATAAATCAGTTAATAGGTTTTATTTGTCATTCAAATATTAAAATACAGGTCTTGGACATATTTATTTCTGAAAATGAAGTAAAGTGGGTTAAAGATGCCTGGGTTATAGTTCCATCTGCACTTGTACAAGGTCTCTCTGCAGACTAAGATATTGAATCAGTATATACTCTGCCAGTATGTACTCAGTATATACTCTGCAACTTAATTCACTTCTTTCCTCTGAGAGTCGGCTGTCTTATTCTGCAACATGAAAAAAGTATGTTGGTAAACAATAGATTCAAGCTCTGTGACAGCATCTGCTTTAGTTCTATAGTTTAATATATTATTGTTGTTGTTGTTGTTGTTGTTGCTGCTGCTGCTGTAGTATTAATAATTACAGAATAAAGCTATCTAAATTAAACTTACATTTTTCACCTTTTAGTGAGTTAAGACTAAGGTATTTTGTCTGATCAGCTGACTACTATTGTAATAATCATCGAAATGTAATTGCTCATATTTAGGCTAATGTAAACAACTATGTAACTATCTAATAACTAATGTAAACCTACCAACCCAATAAAATAACTAACCAAACGATACAATTCCTGTAAGGGCTACTCAATACGTGGTCTTTGAATAACATTTTTCAGTGCAATGATCTCATATGATTACGACGATGATTATGTTTAATCGTTAACTTTTATTGTCCGGTTAAACGTCATACCAGACGTGTTAATGATACCAATGTTAAATATCTGTTTTTTTAGTTAGTGCTACTACACGTTATCTGTAACACTGGAACAAATTATATCTAGGCCTAAACTTATTTGTTAAAATTGTTCCTGTGATGAAAGAAAGATTTAACGATGTAACGTTTCGGTTGCTATTTATTTTCAGAAAAGGGTATTTTTAAGGTTCTGCAGTGCGGTTGTTATTTCACGTTTTGTTGGTTACAGTGCTGTCTAGGGGAGGAAACGGTTTCTGTTGGCAATTTACAACGAACCAGAATGAAACTGAAAACCAGGGGGAATATGTTAATCAGTATTTACATGCCTCCGTAACTGAAATTAACTGTTTACACGGAAGCTGCAGTTAGACGACTGGGCGTCACGTTGATTGGCTTGTTATTCATCATGGCAATAAATCGATGCTGCTGGTGACAGCAAACAGAGAAGAGGATGCGGTAGCCAGACCGCTTAGCCGAAACCTGTAAAAAGGTGTCTGAGCGCTCTCTCACGTCTATTAATTTATAAACTAATTGACCATTTTGTTTCACATTAACTCTGTGTGTTCAGCTAATCTGTTCTTCTTAACTAGCTGCAGTTTTTCACTCGGTTTGAACGAGCTGGGAAAAATCACAAACAGCTCAACTCCTATCACCTGCGTGTCAAATGAAGGAGTTCGCCACCTGCGAGAACGCAGTACTGAAGAACCTCCAGCTCACTCCTCCTCTTTTGAATTCCCGTACTAAAATTCAAGATTTTACGGGTTGACAAGTTTCAATGATCGAATAGTCCGTTTTCACTATGATCACTATTTTCCATGGGTTACGTAGCTTCATATCCGTATAGCAGTATTTTGTATCGCGTTATTTTCTTTATGTGGAGATGCACTCGTCTCTCTTAACGGTCGCACTGAATATAAAACAGGAACGACTCAATTTCCTGAGAGTAAAAAAGGCTTCATTCAAAAGTTACACGGGAGGTTACATTAGCATAAAGTGCTCGTTTAGAGCGGTGCCTCGTCTCGTGGTCTTTTCAACCACCTTATCCCGTGTTAGAAGTCATTGTGTGTTCCATATGAAACCTTTCACAAAGGCACAATAGTCCTGGTGTACTTCAAACGCTAGTAATGAATGCTAATGACTGCGAGATAGAGTGGCAGGTCAGTGCTCTACAAATAAAATGCAAACACCAGACTTTTACAATCCACTACCTCAGTTTTAAAAACCTTTAAAGAATCTTCAGCTGTAGTTTTATTCTGTTTTTATACACCAGAGAGAGTACTTCCTGGTTCTTGGTTGATATTAGGACTTCTAAAGCAGATTTTCTCAACCAGATTGATATTTTTGAATAAATGGTCATCTCTTAATGTGTTAACAATTCATACAAATTACTAAATAAACAACAAATATCTAAGATGTTTTTCTTCAGTTATAGAGTAATATGTTCATATGTGTGAATATGTCTGAGAAAATGCACATGAGAGAGAGAGAGAGAGAGAGAGAGAGAGAGAGAGCACATTTGTAATGGTCTGTGAGTCTTTACCCTTCATCTGTACATTTCAGTCAGCTTTCCAGTGCTGAAGAAAACGAAGATGATGTGAGATGAAGTGATGGTCCACAGTGCTAATACTGACAGTAGGGGGTGCAGACTGGAGTTCTTTGTGGGGACTGGAAGGAGCGATGACTAATTGGAAGGATGAGCTCCCCTCCTCTTTCCTCGCTGTTCCTGCGGTTTTTCTCAAGGTATCCCCCCTGCTGAATCTCCTGGCCCACTGTGGGATTACACTAGATCACATCAGAGATGCTTTGTCCATGCATAATCAAACACACATACACACACATACAAAGAGATATGTTTAAGTAGTTCTGCCTTTGGTGGGACAGTGGTTGGGATCCTCATAGTGGCTGGAAAGATTGTGTTTATGTGTATCATTTGAGAGAAAGGATATCATTAATGGGATTAATGAAAGACTGGAGGCTTTTGTGACAATGCTCTCCTAACAGTTTTTATTCAACTTTAAAGCCAATAATCATGTGAAATGTAACCTGCAGACTGGTGAGAGCCAGAAGATCCACTGCACAGATCAATGTTCAGCTCAACTCACTGAACTGCAGAACAACTTCAGCTCAGTTTGGACTCCTTTAGCTTTTTCTATGAATATTTACATTTAAAAGTGTTCATTGCCTGACTATGGGTTTAAACAACAAATTGACTCCACTGTAAATAAACTTTGTAAAGCATACTAAATATCTTAAGTAATCTCCTCAGCAATATGGATTTGCAATTGATACATGATGTATTCATAAATTATGGATTAATTACAATAATTTGATAATGTATCAGAAAATATTTTCAGATGTTGGTTATATACTTGAAAGGGAATTCACTTCTACACTGACTCTGCTGATGTTCAGTGAACTGATCCAGTGAACTGGTGCAGGCTCGCCCATGTGAGGCACTATTCAGAATCCTCATATGATCACCAAGTTTGGTCATTTTATTACTCTCATCCCATTTTGTATCGTGTTGTATCTATAATTTTGTATTGTGTTGTATCTATACTTGTCATTCATTGAGCAGAAGGACTTTAGCTTTTCTGTAGTTTTACCTTCTAGGATTAACTGGATTAAAGAAGGGAAAAGAAACACTGTGACAAGTGTGTTAACTAATAATCACTGTGTTCCTTGTGAAGGATTACTAATCCAAACTAATCACAGTCGTCAGGCCTGTGGCAGCACAAAGCCACCATACTAACGTGCTTTACCGTGCTTTGCTCTGCTATTGGGAAAACACAAGTGGAGGAGAGCACCATGCCTAAAAGGCTCTGTCTATGATGGAGAGACAACATGCTCTTTCTCGCTCAACTAAAAGAACCACTTGAAGCCAATAAGGCAGTCTGTGTTCCTGTTGTGTCTCCAGTATCTCCTCAGCTGAACACATACTTCAAATTACTGCTACTGTTGGCCTGTTTTCAGCTCACACTGTCAAACTTGTGCATGTAATGGATAGACACTCAGTGCCACAGTTTTAATTATATTATCTTTCAACTGACGGGATCAGTGTGTTTCATGCAACTGTCCTTAACCTCTGCATTCCTCTGTGATGAATATTCAGCAGAGGACAGGAAAAATGTTCCAGTATATCCAATCCAGTTTATCCATTTTGCTTGGTTTTACAACATAGTTGTGACTGTATGTGTGAGTTGAATGCCCTTGCTCAGCTTATTGGGAATATTTCATTATTTTTTAAACATCAGATGCTTGAGAATGGCACCTTAAACTCCAAACCAAAGTTTCTATAAAACACATTACAAGAACATATGTATAAATGTTGCTATCCTAATTCATAAATGTTGCTGTGCTAATCCAAAATGTGAATTATCTTATCAAAGTTTTACAAAAATTTTACTATATCACAAACTAAACCAGTGATGTTTTAACTGGTCTTAAATATGTGATGTTTTATTTGAAAACTACATACATACATGAATAAATCTTCAAGTGAAATGAAGGAATTGACTATGTAACTGTCAGCGATCATAAAGGTTTATTTCACCCTTTTTATTTTATATTTTTAAATAATAATAGCAGTGTCATATAGTTGATTCATATTCTATGTAGTTAATTAATTATGCATAAGCATATTTTATTCACCTGGTCAAAGCTTTCTACAGAACAGTGAAAAAGAGTTCTAATAGACTTGTTCATTTTAAAAATATATTTCGTTTATTTTATCCATACAAAACGTGTACAAAAGAGCAATAATACCGAAACGTCTTAAATATATAGCTATATCTATTATTAAATATATTTTTTACAAAAGAGCGAACTACTTTATCTGTAGTAATTCAAATATGTACAAAACAGTGTTTATAGTAAAGTCACTGGAAATCTTTTCACTCATGCAGTGAGTCGTCGATGTCGACGTCGATATCAGAATCCTCGGTGAAGTCATTCTCGTCCCCGTCTCCCTCATCTTCCCGACCTTGAGATCCTGGACTTTTAGGTGGCACTGTGAGCCCCAGTTTGGCCAGTTTGGCTTGCTGCTGCTCCAGACTCTGTTTTCTCCACTTGATGCGTCTGTTCTGAAACCACACTTTTACCTGGAAGAAAGGAATAGTTGTTTAATATATAATTCTTTAATACATGGTCTCGCTATCTCACTAAGGCACTCGTGTAAGGTGTCATGTGGTGTTTTGAACATTTCCTTACCTGTGCCTCAGTAAGCTGTAGCGCGGATGCCAGGAGGAATCGCTCTGAGCCCACCATATACTGCTGACGTGCAAACTCCTTCTCTAGTCGGGACAGCTGCTCGTTGGTGAAGCTGGTGCGCATCCTTTTTGCTTTCCCGGCTTTGTGTTTGAAGTGAGGGTGAACGCCTGCTTTAGTCAGGACATTATCTAGACAAAGGAAAACAGCTTGAATAAACTGATCAAACCGCACTTTACCTTATTTTTAGTGTAATGGGTTAGAAAAATAATCATGAACTTCATAAATTGCTTACCTTGTGAATAAATAGTTCCACGGCATGTTGTCTGGTAGGCGAAAGGCGGACAGCAATAGACGGGATAGCTGCTCTGTGCGTGTATAATACCCGGGCTGTACAGGTATTGCGGGACTGGGGAACACATCTGCCCAGCAAGTGGAAATAGACTACCCGTGGATGGGGTATGGCTCACTGGGGCCAGAAAGGAACTTGTCTTGGTGTTCTCCAAACGATCTGGCTTCGCGAGCAGTGCGTCGATCGTGAAGGACTTCCCTGTATTCGGTTTTGTTGCCGTAGCCAGGCACGCATTGTTCACATAGTCCGGATGGAGAGTTGGCTGTGGACGCATTGGATATCCGTAGGATCCGTTAGCTCGTGGGGAGATCTGCATGGTATAACTTAAAAATATGAAAGCAAAGAAAACGCAATGAAACAGAAGGTTATCCGCGGAACCACTTCTCCTCGTACTTCAGTGGAAAGGGGTGGAATGATACTTGAGGCCGAGGTTCTTTTGGAATGATACCTGACGAGGCCGAGGTTCTTTTTATACACGCCCAAGAAGTACAAGGTGTCAACGACCCCCTTTCGCGCTTTTGTCTTTTAAAGTAGCAGATGAGTCAAACGAGCGGCTCTACAAGGGATCCAATTAACTGATGGAGTTGTAACAAGCTGAGATTGTCAAATATCCTAATGGCCCTTTCCACTGCATGCCCCCGGAGGTAGGCCGGGAAGGCAGAAAGGGAGTCAGGAGCTGAGGAGCAGGGGGTCCAGATTTACTACAAATTCCTGCATGGCTGTGTGATAGAGAAGCGCTAGTACTACTGAGAAGGGCATTGATGTTACGAAATCATCTTATTTTGTGCTTAAAGAATCAAAGCACGCCGCCAAATGCGCCACACAGCGGAACAAATACCCTCACATTTGGAGGTCGACAAGGAAAATCACCAGAACCTTCTAATCACATTGAAGTCTAGGCTGTAGCCTTGTGTAAAGGAAACAGCGACTTTAATCCAAATAATCACACATATGTAAACGATTTTCAGATAGAGGTTAAATTACACTTTTTATTCGGTTAAGACTTAACAAGGCATTCATACAACGAGCATAAACTTTTGATATTTGAAACGTCTTTGTACCAAATGATTATGTGCATTATACTCGGTTTCTGTCTCGAGGTGTCAAATGAAAGTCTCGGCCCTATTCTGAACTATCGTTAGTTCATGTCAACATAATGATCAGCTCTCCTCCCCCTCAGCATAATGGCCTGTGAGACACCTTAGGTGAGGTGTGCGCTTTTGCAGTTTTAGAATGATCTTTCGGTAATTTTGCTTCCAGTAGAAAATCGTAGAAGACAATAACCACATCGACTGCCGTTTCTTCACAGACTGTTCTTTAATCAGGCTCGCTGATTTTATTCTCATTGTTTAATCATGACTCGAGAGTTCTAATTAAAAGTGTGGTTCTTAAAATACAAGAAATATAGGCTTTTAATTAATGTATCAAAATATATTATGTGTTATAGATATGTATAATGTATCATGTGATGTGTGTTCATGCAAAGAAATGTGGGAGATGTTCAAAGCTAATCAGGTAGTTCTTCCCTATAACTAACTCTCAATTAGAACATGAAAAGCCTTAGATGAAAAGCCGCGGTTTCACTAAAGGAAGTGATTTGCTTTCTTGTACTACGTTAGGACAAACAATCTTTCTTTCAAACTAGGATTATGGCCAGCTCTGCAAACTCTACAGACTCATTGCCATGAACCCGGTGGGCTCTAAAGGACTCGCTAAAACGCATCCAAACACAGCCGAACAGGGAATCCCTTTGACCTGCGCGCTTTCTAATTACAGCGCAGCACCTGACACCAAAGCGTCTAATGAAGAACGCAAACAGTACATCTCTGTGCCTCTGTAACGTCACTGTCCGACCACCCAGGCCAAGTCATCTTTGTTTATTAACATGTTTCTCTGAACGGTTATGAAAGACAGGAATCACGTAGCACGTCACCCCCCCCCCATGCGCCTTTTTTCCGCTGTGATAACACCAGGGTGCTTTTTGCATCCTTTTAATAGTTTGTAAACCAGTCCTATTCTATCCTGTTCAGACGTGCATTCGTTTTTTTATAAAATTTACTCCCATTTGTGTGACTAGAACAGAGCAGTTGAAAGTTAACATAAACCAGAGTAAAGACAGACACTTGGGTCAAATATGTTGAACAGAATAAACTGAATGAAGCACATAGTGCACAATTAGAAAGTTAGAGAGAATAGGGAAATGTATTTTTATCCACAAAAATAAAAAAATAATAAATTAGTAGGTCTGGCCAAACTGAATGGTCAAAATCAAGGTGAAGTTTTAATTTGTGTATTGGAGCCAGACAGAGAATACGCTGAGGGCCTTTGTCTTAGAGGTCCTTTTCATAGTCAAAGTGGAGAACAGTAGCTGCCCCTCCTACAATGCAACATCCCTCTTCTAAAAACCTGAAACTCAAAACATCACTCTCCAGGTCATGCATGCACACAAAAACCCACATAGCTTATCACCTTTTACATATTTATGGCTGGTTTACATTAAAGGAGTTGTTTACATATATATTTTCACATTTTGTAGATTTGTTGTTTGTTCTTAATGAACTTATTTACACTTGAGATCTGTGTGGGTTTTTTTTGTTTTTGATTCTCTTAATCAGTGCAAAGGCAGTAGCTTAAACTTGGTTTGGTATGTTTTAGAAGTTATCAGAGTCCGTAAGCTGTAATGATCCACTTGACCATGTGATAAAGGCCATGACCATGTTGATCATCATTATTACTGAGGTGAAAATGGACCAGCGTTCTCACCTGGCAAACCCATTCAACAGGCATCAAATTCTTGTTTCTCAGCTCTATTACTGTTTGCACATAAAGACATTGTCTGAGAATGTGCCATCCCATTTCAGACCTGCTTTCTTTTTGCTGTTGCCATTACTATCAGGGTCATCAAGGTGAAACAATAATGAATCTTTGGTCCCTTTCTTCTACTTTGGCTGTTGAGAAGAGTGCTTGGGTGGATGGCCTGGCCAACTACGTCTGGCTCTAATACACAACTGATCTCAGTCATTTAGTGTAAGTTCTGCCCTGTTGCTCACGTATGATGAGGCTGTCCTGAACACACATCTGCTGGAGAATGAAACTAACGTGAGAAAATGGTCTCAAAGAAACATCTGTGCAAATCTTGGTGAATCATAGGAGGCGCACACCATTTTATTAAACACTGAGAACCAATACATTATATCTGAAACTTAGGTATAGATCAGTGTGACTGACTAGGATGGTCTGCTCTGCCTAATAGGCTGTGAAGCCCTTAGATTTAACTATCAGGTAAAGCAGACCTACCTGGTAAAACAGATATAGACTTTATGTCCGATATTAACAAAATATGGTGGTTCCTAAAAGTAACTGCTTAATTTAATTGTGTTTTTCTCATTGTAAGCTGCAATCTGTACATTTTTGACATCACTGCTGTATTCAGTAGTTACCTGACTGACTTGCCCCCTGTGGAAGTACAGTAATGTCTTTAATATACACAGAAATGTATTTGAGTGGACCTTTCTAATGTACAAATCCCTTAATCACGAATGACTGCTTAAGCAGAAACTCTCCAAAATGAATGCTTTTTCATTGAGATTTGATTATATGCGTTACGAAAGAAAAGAACATGGATTTTTTCATTTGATATGGATAGAATAACACTTTCTTACTCCAGTCTTCTCATTATCTATGCTATAGTCCAAATGTTTCAGCTTTTTTAAATTAGATTCCTAAACTAGGAATGTGTATGTGATATACTTGAATGATACTCAAAACTACCTGTTAGCAGTTCATTCAGGAACGAGGCAGAGTAGAAGAAAAGTCACCATCTGTCTTCTAACATCTAAATGCAACAATAGGGTCGAAAATATGTGGATTACAGCTTGCAGTTGACGGTGAAATGTATTGCAGCCCATGGAGTGCCATTCTAAAGTATGTTTAACTAATAAAAGTGTGGTTAAGTGATTTTTAAAGATGGAGAATGATATTAGGGCATAAAGAAATAGTCCATATTAGGTTTCTTTTTTTATTCTCCAATATGTTTCAACTCTTCACCAACATTTCCAGTATTTCCTCTGTACTGTATCCCTATTTCCACTAATCTCTTTATTTGATCAATAATGTATAATTATTTTAATTAATAGTTTTTGGAAGTAACTGCTTAGGTTGTAATAGATATATACGTTTTGTTCACTAAATTATGCTCACTGCAAATGGCCTCCTAGAGTTGTTCAAAGTCAGTAAATGTAAGATTTGGTTATTTTAGTTATGGTATTATATATTTGATTGACATTAATATTTTATTATTAATTTATTTTTATTAACCTTGTGATCAATATCTTATAATTATATGATCACTGAGGGATTCTTGTGTTATACTTTATAAGCTTTATTTCTCTATGTTTCTTTATTTCTCTAATGGTACTTCTGTAGTTCTCTGAAGAGCAAACAGCATGGTTCTTCATTGTTCAATACTTGCCTAATGCTGGGAGACACTTACTGAACAGGACAGGTTACTTGGTTTCATGAAACACTTTTCAAAACTTTGGCGCTTCTCTCAAAAAGGGGAGAAGGGAATCAGCTTTCATTCTTGTAAAATCACTTCTGATAAATTCCCTCAGAAGGTGAACCTTGTATGCCTGGTTATTACTTTGATCAATTTGTTGTAATTGACCTAAACCTAAAAAATTCAACAAGCTTGAATTATTGCATCGAATTATTGCATTGAATTATTGCATTGAATTATTGCATTGAATTATTATATGTTGACTGAAGATAGCTTATAAATAGAATATATAGCAATCAGCTGTTTCTGCCTATAAGGCCTTGAACTGATTTGATGCTGTGCAGTACACAAGTCACTAGAGAACTCACATATAAACATGTGTAAGTGAGATGATATATGTATGATTTTAGATGAAAGGTGAGTCTATCTTCTCTTTAGATGTCTGGAGGTCTAACACTGAACAGGGGAACCACCACAATGTGGTTCTTTCTCCCCAACAGTGATATATTTCTCATAAAACATTTAAGCCTTTAAACCAAAGATTAAAAATGCATTAAAATGTTATGGGTAGAAATAACCATAATGAGATGCAGCCTGCAGAGTGGGTATTAAAGACCATCCCTGATTTCATCCCTGAGTTGGAGTTTCTCCAGCAGTGCTGAGCAATATTTCAGATGCCCTCAGCTGGCTGTTGAGGAGCTCAGGGTTGGAAATCGTGCTGTGTTCCTGCACTCATTTGATAGGTATGACTAATGCTCCGTTACCTTGCAGACCCTTTGCTTTGCTCTCCTCACTCATCTGAAGGAAAAGTGTGGCCCGAACATACAGGCTATTCTATCTAATAGGCTTCTGTCCTCAGCTTTGTGTTATAACTGGTACATTCAGTGAGTTTTACAGTTTTTAAGACAATGTGAGAATTTAGCAAAGTGAATGAAACAAAATGTAATGTTTGGTGTAATCACAATAAACCCATGATGGAATATGTAAAGTATAGCTGTAGTGCTCAAGTGCCACCATGCAGGTGGTCCAAGCAGAGGGGGTGCATTATATAGGGGTATTATACAGGGCTAGAGGTATTATAAGGGGTATTTGAGAAATTTATGCATGGAAACACCCTTTAATGGAGGTGAGAAGTGGTGGGTTGGACTTTGACACCTGATTGGTGTTTACACTTCCTGTTACATTACAAGCCTCTGAGAGAAAGAGAGAGAGAGAGAGAGAAAGAGAAAGAGAGAGAGATAGAGAGAGAAAGAGAGATATATAACTATATTAGTAGCTGTATCTTTTTATAGTCACTGCAGTCTAAAATGAAATAAATATAAATCATATAAATTCATATAAATTATTACGTTTTCTAGTTTGCCTTGATTGGCCAGAAATATGTAAACTTATACATGTAATATGTAAATATATATGTAATATGTAAAAGGAGACAAAACTCCTTAATGGAATAAGTAAGTAGGTTTTAGTGCGCAAGTCTCACATCTGTTGTGTACTATGCTAAACCATTCGGATATGCATATATTGCTGCTAAACTCATGCAGGTTTGTTGTCACTTTGATTTGGCCTTATTCCATATGGTTTACATCATTTTATATGTTTAAGGTCATGAGAACTGTGTTTTCTTGGTGTCTTCTCCAGTAAGACTACATCAAAGACCTGCATCCATGGAGATGACCCACATAAAAAAGACACACACACACAGGCCTGGGAAGAGTGTGTTTATGTGTTTGTGCATATTGTACAATGGTGTCCTGCGGTTACTAGGCTGGGTTATTTCAGACCTCACACAGTTTGGAGGTTTGCCTGACCTCTGCTGGTCAGACACTTCCTTAACTTTTTAGATATCAGTATCACTACAGAGTTTTTGTCTGTGTAAACACATTACCTTTAAACCTTTACCTTTAACCTTATTGTTTACACCATGGCTTCCATCTTACTTTCCTTCCACAGGCGATAGTTTTGTGTCCTGGAAAAATAATGACTGATGCATGACTGAGTCTTTAATGGTGCTGCTGACCTTCATTACATTCCAGCTCTGCAAATCATTTTGGAATTACTTGATCTAGGCTCGATCTAGGCAAGTACAATGTTTAATCAATTTCTTAATGATGGGGAAACTGGTGCACCTACATAGCTGATCAGAGACTTTGACATTTCTTTTCCCTCCCTCTGATCTCTGCTTCTCAGTAATTTTGCTGTGAATATATCAGTTTAAGGTTGAATGTACTCACTGCCACACATTAATCTGACAGTCACAGCTAGCCACTGTAAGAAACATTTGTCTAAAGAAAAGATATCCAATCAAAGAGTAGCCTAATGTGCCTAAAAAGGATTATGAAAATATATGATAAGTTTTCACCTATCAAAAGCTTTTCTAATATACAAGTGTACACTGGAACCTTAAAGAACATCCAAGACAATCCCGCGGCATTAGTGAGGACCGTATGTGGATTCAGCTCAAGCGTGAAGAGTGGCTTCAGATGTTCTGTTTGACGTCAGTACTACAGCTCCATCTGCCGGACACATACGGCTACTTCAAGTCATGGTTTAATAATTGTATCTCACACCAGATCAGTCCGCGCTTTGCAAACCAAAAGCGAGACAGTTTGGTGTACCATTGAAAATTATTCAATTAACGAATTAACCATTATTCGAGTAACGTCCTGCAAATCCTGCAAGTTGGTGGTTTGAGGAGAAAGTTCTGAAATAAAATATTATGAGTGTGTATTTTGTTTTCTATTTGATCTACCAGGCCAATATACTAAAATGAAAAATATAATATGGAGTGAAATTCCTTTGCTACCGCATAATCTTTACTCTTTACAATAGCTACTGGGTGCAGTGCACACTGGCTCCACCATGAAAGAGTCTGCAGAAACCACCCTCACCATGCTGTGCTTTAGCTAAGCGCAAGGCGATTGATTTGTCGACACTGTAGCTAGATACTGCTCCTTTCACTGAAACGACCCCTAATGCACAGATACTCAGCAGGGTAAAGCTCGTATCACACTTGGCACTAATGCCTCGTCTACAGCTGTAACAAATTCACTCTTTAGATTTTTTTCTGACACAGAGCTTCCTGAAGGCCAGAACAGACTGCTGTGAGCTGCTGGTTTATTTCAGTGACTGGGGTATTCTTTTTCAGACTGAGAGGAGATTTGGGCTACTCCGTCTCAGGCCTGTTGCTCCCTTACTGGGGTTTGAAAGAAAGGTGTTGCTCTGTTATGTATAACAGACAGGCAGGTGGGGTTCCACTGAATGACGTGACACACAGACAGGAGCAGCAGCACAGACCGTGTGTATGACTGTGCAGGTTTCTCAACTGGACACAGACATTGGGATAAAATCACTTTAAACCACACAGACTTTAAATCATGCACAGCTAAATGGCAAAATCAGTAATGAGCTCCATAATCTATTTTTGGGTAATTTGTATGCTGTTCTTATGCTATTTAGGGCATGGCAAAGATGACGACCATGCAAAAAAACAACAACAATAACAAACAAACAAACAAAAGTTTAAAAAGTGGGTAAATTAAACTCTAAATGTCAGCGTTGGTATACTTGTCTGTTGAGTAATAAGAAGTGTGTTCTGCAATACCACATATGAACACCTGGTGGCATCTTGTCATAAATTGATCAATTCTTCAAAACAAGTCCTACTGACTTCTGATTTGTAATCAATAAATAATTCAACATACAAATAAATCAATAAAACCAACAGAAAAATAAACATACCAGCAAGAATAAAAGCAATAAAAAAAAAGAAAAAGAAAAAGAAAAAGAAAGAAAGAAAATATTTAGGTTATGGAAAGTAACGTTGTTTATGCCTTCATCAAAAACAGCATAACATTATTGTGTCCTGAATGGACACAGCTCCTGTTTTGATCTTGTGCCATTGTGTTTGTTCTTTTGTACAGTCATTAACTCTTCACCTTTGGTTTCCTCTGCCTGTTTGAGTCACAAAGGACAGATGGACACCTTCAACTGCCACTATCACACCAAAAGCACACACACAGACACACACACACACACACACACACACACACACACACACACACGCCTGTTTGTGCAATCTTTTTATCTTACCTGTCATGAATAAAATTCTGTTTTGACTATTTTGGATGGTTGATGGGAGACTGCGATGTTAGTGAAAATAGAGATAGTAATGTAGACATGTTTGCATCATTAGCTGTGAGGATCCTCCCTCATGCTCTACTCTGCCTTCTCTCCTCTGTTTTTCTTTCTACATGCTCTTCTTTGACATTGTAAAACCACTCTTTTCCTTTTCCACTTCCCCTCTTTGTGTGAATCATGTGTTCCTTTGTTGGGTGACTATATTTATGAGACACCATTTTGATCTCCCTAACACTAACCACGTTCCTCTTAGTGTGTGGGCCACGTCTCTTCTTCCATGTGGTGCATAGCACAGTATGGTTTTCATTTGGCGAATTTACAAATGAAACACTGAAGATGAAAATGGAAAAACAAAAGGTACTTACATTTCAGAGTCATTATGAGGGGGGCATCAATATTTATTAATGTTTAAACACTAAATTCTCATTTATCATCCCACAGAGCATTTTCTTCAAGTTTATGGTCAGAAAAAATACAGTTTGTACAGGCTTTCTGAATGATTTCTTCTAGGTCTCACCTTAGTGACTACCTACACCACAATTTCATACAATTCGGCTTCAAGGAAAACTTATTATCAATCCAAGGTGCATCAATTTAAACACACCTACTGGAAAAGGGTGTTAAAACCAAATCCTGAATAAAGAGCTTTTATTATGTATACATATTCAAGCTCTATAAAAAAGAAAAATGTTGACTTAGAAAACAAACATTAATTAACAAAATATCCTACTTGATACTTTATATAGTTCTTTATCAGTTATTAACATGAGCTAGTTTTCTTTGACAGCTCTGGAGACATGAGTGGATGAATGTTTGACTCCACAGAGATGTGAGTGGAGATCTATCAGAGACACCTAAAGTGAAAAGGTGATGACTGTCTGGGTTCAGATGGTCGATTGTTCTTTCACTAAGCAGAAGCTTGAGCCCAGTATCAAATGACATGATGAAATATTAAGCACACAGTGGAATTTGCATTATTAATAACTGCGAGGCTGCCCGAGGCTCTGAGACCTTTTATGGCACCCGGCGGCAGATCCAGCTCCAGGACGTGCTTTGCTTGCTGTACGAGAGTCCTGGTCACTTCCGAGGTTTGCGTTTGGCAGATACAAACGCAAATACACAGCTGCTAAACCATCCACTGCTGCGTGCTCCCCACAGGTCAGGGAGTGGTGCAGCTGCCTAATCTAATCTGACAACTTGCGAACGTCCCTCTGGAAATACTGTTTAAAATGCCAAACATTTCTGAAATCTGGACAACTAATAGTAAGGCTATCATCACAAGATAAATGTGTGTTTCTGTGGTGTAGGTCAAATCTTAGAACCTCTTCTTCTTTTGTGTGTTTGTGTATTTATGTGGTGTATTTTTGTTACTTTGTAACTTCCATTCTTGTGTATGTAAGATGCCTCTTTCTTTTCTCTGTGCTATCTTCCACTTCCTGTTCTCTGCCCTTCATGTTTCCCTCCAGAATTCCAGCCTAAGGCAAAAGTTCTTCTCTCCCAGCCAGCCCATCTGGCCCCAGGCCCCCTTTGGACAGCTGTTCGTTCATCTTTCTCTCTCTCTCTCTTTCTTTCTCGCTCTCTCTCTCTTAGTCTGTCTTTCTCTCCCCCTTTCTCTGACCTCTAGGCAGTGGGCACTCTGTTGTTTTCAGAAGAAGTTGAATGCTGGCAAGCATCCACATTGCAGACATGAGGAGATTTAAGATTTACAAGGTTAAAGTGGTCTAAAATCAATCTGAATTACACAGAATTATCTTGAACGGCATACTCAATTTAAAATGTGGTCAGTGCAAACCAATAAAAAGAAAACAACAGTGATAACAATAGCATCAATCTGGTTAAGTACAACAACCACAACAATGACTGTATCTCAAATGGGTCCATGTAACAGTTGTGCTAGTTTTGTAACTGTGACCTGACCATTTAAAATCAATCAAATACAAGATATTTCGCTTTTTTTTTTTTTTACTACAATTCACTTCTTTGAAAAATTCAACCGCACATCTTTGTTTGAATTAAGTTTACCAAACTAAACAAACTGTAGTTAAGTATAATTTGTTTTTTTTTTTGCAATTCCGAAGTATCATAGAAGAGTAAAGGTCTTTCATGAATGGATACTAGCCGTTCACACAGATACATTAAAGATTAGCATTTCTCTTTTGAAACGTGGAAATAAAATACTGCATATAACCCTGCAGTTATATGCTCTGTACCCTGCAGTGACGGGATTAAGGAAAATATTAAGATGTTTTGTGGCTTGGTAGAAATCGAAATGAAATTATAATGCTTTGATTTCAACATGAGCACAACCTTTAAAAGGATAACTCAACAATTAAAGCTTACTAGATCAACAGATAAAATTACAGGAGCGGTATATATGTAGGTGGGCTTGAGTTTTCTCTTCTAGGCTCCATGTGTATGTGAATGATGAGCCTTTTAGACTCAAAGTGCTCAGAGGGCAAATACTGATTAATGTGGGGCTTGACTACAGAGAATGTTAACAACAGCGTAATACAGTCCCACCTTAGAGATATGTTAATGTTCTCATTCATGTTTAATGGCTTAAAAACAGACCACCTGTCAAAAATGCGTATATCATGTCCACAAATGAATGAAAAGTGTGCATAGAAGTTCAGGTTTAATCAGTTCAGGTTAATATGTAAGAATTATGTGAACTGTAGTAAACTGTTTATTACAGGTAAAAAACAGGAGAAAAACAATTCATGTTTAAAACTGATTGAATGATTTATGGTATTAGAACCAGAAAATCTCACCTGTAGCTCCCCTATAAACAAACTATTGGTGTCTTTAAATGAGGCTTCACATTGCCTGCCTTTAATCTCAACTTTATGCAAACATTGGTTCACTCCAACTGAAATAAACATCACAGGTAATTTCTCTCTGTCTCTGTCTCTCACACAAACTCCCTCTCACAAAGGTGCAAATGACCGGTATAATCTTTGTCTAAGTGTGCGTTTGGGTGTGGAGGCAGTTCCCTGCTAGATGTGATCTGTGCTTGGGTATCATTGACTGGGGAGGGCAGCTCTTTCTCACCACACCAGTCCTCAGTTTGGATGGGGGTTTGTTGAGCCCCACTTTACACCCCAGCCAGGAAGTTCATTATGCCTTACAGACACTCCTAATGGGTCAATGCACATACATAATGCATTCATAAGCCATTGTGCTAGTTCCATCCCAGTGTACACAGAATTAAATGTTAGGCCAAACTGTCGTGATTATATGTGATAAAGTATATGTTAAATTTAAAAGATCATAAAGTAATCTGTATATTTATAAAATATCTGTTTAGACCCATTTAATCCAAGCCAACCTAAGAATACCCGATAGCTTCAGTGTTAGAATGTATATTTAGAGGCTGGACATTCTTATTATATGAGAATTGTAGTCACAGCTATATGAAACCTTTGACACACCATGTTTCCTTTTAAATGATTTTAACAGTTTTAGAAGAATTGTCTTTTGCAACAGGACCATTTCAACACTCCAATACAGCCAACTGCAGTTAAATAGTCATAAATCCAGTTCTATTTTATCATATGTGTAATATAAGCAATTGCTTGTGCTAAGCTTTTTACACAACCAGAGAACTGATGGAATATGCCTCTAGTTTGCATGTTGTACAAATCCCAAATGATAAAAAAGGTAACTGATATAAAAAGTGCATGTTTCTTTAAAAATCCTCAATCTTCAATCTTTGTCAAAAACTCAATTATTCATTGCTTTTGCTTAGTCTTGAACATTTTTGTAGGTATTTCTGTTTGTTGTAGAAATATAGGTATTGTAGTATATGTTTTTATTTAGACTATTTTGTGAACAGCGTCAGTGATGTTTATCAAACTCTAAAGCAGATTCCCAAGCACTCCTATGCTGACCAAGCCTACCAGTCTGGTGTGAACCCTCATGTCAGGTTCCAGCGTGTAAGCAAACAGCTCGTTATAGAAGTGCCTGAGCTTGCCTCTGAAATGCTTTAATGAGGACCAGTTTAGCCAGTTTGTAGTTTTTTTTATGTTGCCTATTTGCTGAAAGTGTAACTGAAAAAGTGAAATATATTCCATCACATATCTTGCCTCAGTGATGGACCATTAAAATTATATGCATCTATGATTGTGTTTATACAGTAACATTTCTTCTGTTATCTGTTCTGCCTCATGCTTGATGTTTCTATAACTAATATTCCACAAAAAATGACTTTCTTTGTAGGGTTTTAATAAACATGGATTTCATTGGAATAGTTTTTTGGGGAATACATTCACATTTAAGAATTTAATTTGCAAGATATTCTAATCCACATTACTCCAGTCCTGAACAGAAAGCACCTATAAAGAATGTGTACTTTGTCAGTTTTATAATCCATCTCTGTCTGAAAAGACAAAATTAAAAACACACTAAAAGAAGAGATAGTAAAGATAGTAATGGCTGCCATTTTGTTTTCTTTTAAATTGACACCAACAGTGAGGAACAGATAAGGAAAGACTGTGGGAACGTGATAAACGGTGGTCCTAACATTATGTAGTCTTACATACATATTACATTGTTGTGGATATTCAATATATTACAAGAGATCAAACTAGATTTCAACTGATTTTTTAACTAAACCATCTCTATATAATTCAGTTTATAGAAAGTAAAATGGAAGCAGGCTTACATTTTTGTATGGCTTCAGGTAAAACCATAACAGGAAAACCTAACAACAGGAAAACAGCTAATAAAGGCCTGCAACCTGAAAGTATTCATAAGGGATAAGAGGGCTAAAAATCCAGTAGCATCAGCTGTAAGAGCAATGGACTATGGCTGGTGCAACAAGCCTACATCACTAGAGTGTCCTTGAGCCAAGCTGTTTTTAACCATCTTTCTGCTCCCCCAATGTTCTCATGGCTCCTTTGTAAGTGAAACTGGAGGGAGCTTTGTCTGCTGTAGAGGACTGGGTGGTTCCCAGGATGTATGGGGTTTCCACAGTAGGGTTTATTTGAATTATGATGAGGGGAAGATTTTCAATACCATTTATTTCATACACAGCAATTTATGGGTGAAGGTAAATATAAGAGCTATAATACAATCCAGTGCATGAACTCTTTTACTCTTGCCATTATCTTTGCTTTGTGTCATGCCCTCTTCCCTTGGGGGTTTCTTCTATAGAGGTTGTATCAGTTAATTTGTTTTATTTGCCAGCTATGCCTGATTTTGCTTTATGATTAACAACTAATACAGTGATAACCTAATTAGTATAGTAATTCATTACTATAGTACCCTATTTCATTACTATAGTTCCCCAGTTCATTGCACATACCTGTAGTGGACCTGAAATACAAATACTGATTTACTGGTAATATTATGAAGTTTCTAAAAGTGTGTACATGTAGCCTATATCTGTAGAACTATCACTAAATTAGTTACTGGACAATGACTAAACAACCCTGGTAATGTGCCAAATGATTTTGACTGGTCACATATAAAGGGCTGGTATGAAACTTTGTTAAGAGTGCAGTGTTAACAGAGGAGTGCTTGTTAGCATTAACAGAGGTCAACATGTAAAGTTCTAACTCTCCTGCAGATTGAGAAACTTATTTTAAACTCTTACAGTTTTGCAGAAGGTCACCAATTACTCTAAAGTTTATTTTTCATTAAAAGTATATATTTTTTTATAAATTATGATTTCAGAGATTTTGTTGTTCTTGTTATTTTAATAAAAGTCCTCACCAGGTACATAGTTTACTATGAAGTACCTAGCTAGACTACTGAAAAAAAAATTTTTAATGGCGATGTGATGTCCGAAGGTTATTTTTAACGAAATACGCCGTGGACTAACCCCGTAGAATATGTTACAAGCTTACTCATTTGTTAATAATTAGTTATTGTAACAATTTATACCCCTTTAAGCTAGTTGTAGTACATTCCAGCCAAGACATTACTATTGGCTATTGTTGTTGTGGGCGTTTCCACGAGATTTCTTGAAACGTTCCGCGGGAAAAAAAATCTACCACTTCCCGTGCATCTTCTATATAGAATTTTACTAACGCCCATAAATATCAAAGTAAGCACACCATTGGATATAGTTACATGCACATTCGTTTTTGACTGGACAAGAATTTTGTCTGTAATCGTTTTAGACCGCCTACGTTTTTTTAGAACTCTGCAGTGAAAAAAAGCAAAACCCTTTGATTGGACAGAGCAGATGCATCGAGTTTGCTCATTGGTCACAACGATTGCCGCTCGTGGGCTGCCTATTTTGAACATAAATAAGAACTACGTTCAGCGTTTCTTTTCTCTTAGTAGATTTTATGAAAGGTCAGAGAGAGTGTGCGTTTTAAGCGTCAGCTCTCGGCCAGAAAGGATCAAAGAAGATGGTTCATTAATCCATTTCTTTTTGTCAGGATTTGTGGAGTCGGGACTACTTTAGGCATCGACATCATGCATGGTTCTGCAACTTCTCTCTGCCCATTTCAAGCAAGATAAATTTATGAAACTCCGATTTGCATCTACGAGCTTGCTAACTAACTAGCTGGCTGGTTGGATAACTCAACTTGGCTAGCTAACTAGCTAACTAATTTAGCCTGCTTGTTTGGCAAATCGTTTACAGCTTTCATCCAACAGTCTGTCTGGATTCTGTCTGCAATAATCAATAACCTTCAGCCGATCAACCTACTGTGAAAAACAAAAATGGAAATCGATGAAGTTGCAAGCGGTTTAAGTTCTGTCAACAATCGGATGAGCACAGGGCCTGACTCAGGCCCCAGGTTTTCCAAGCCGTTTTTGCCTGAGATTGAGACTAAGGGCTCCCCCTGCATCAAAAACCTGTTCTCGCCCGAACCAAGTGCCGTGCTGTCTCCAGTTACCAATCTGACACACAATTTGGATAGTCTTGCTTTTCTTGGGTGAGTTTTAAACTAATCTCACATTTAAATTATTTCTTATTAACTGTCTAGGTACGTTATTTTGGCGTAGACCGTTTTAGTCCTGACCAACGGGATTGATCAACTTGCAAGGTAGCTAGCTAACTTGGTCCATATCCTCTGTGCGAGCTATCTAACCTAGCTAAGTAAACTGGCTAATTGACTAGCTAGCTAGCCACTTCCTGTTATTTAGAGGGTCGAGCAGTAGAGACCAGCAAGACGTGTGTATAAGAAACGAACACAAATCGGTTGTACTGAATTTAAAATGTTTATAACGTTAGACCTTACGAGACTCCCAAACGGAAGAAAGATGTGCCTTTTCTGAAGATTCCTTCGTTCGCATCGGACACTTCATCTGATGCAGGTAAATTCCACCTCTTCTCCCAGTCCTATACTGTGTTAAAGGGGGGGGGGTCTTTGTATCATATGAACTAGAGTATCTAGCTTTTGCATAGCCAGTATTAACTTTTGATTTGTGTTGCTCGATTGTGGGTCATGACGGGTAATGCGCGGAAATGAAACTTATTTCCTGTGTTGTGCCTTTTACTTCATTTGATCTTTCCCTTCTTTTTTAAGGTTTGGGTCTTGACTCACCTAGCCCAGTGGACCCAGTGGATGCAGAGCAGAAGTGAGTTAATATTGATTGACTGTTGATGTCTTGTGATGGTTGTATGCGGGAAAGTTTGAGAATTAACCTAAATCCCTACCATTTATGCGATGTGTCTTGGAGTTTTGCAGGTTGGCTCACTCTGTACCTTTTTATGGTTTTAATTGCAGCAAGTTTGTCATAAGTGTATTTGCTGGAACGTCTTGTCCCAAGTAAATGTTTGGGTAGAGCATGTGTACAGTAAAAAACAATGAGTTGGTTATACATAATTTGAAGGTCATTAAGAGTGTGGGAGCTGAAAATTTTGCCTTTCAGTAATTTCCTTTGGGTTGCTCTAATCGGTATCTTAAATTTCTGTAGGAATGCAGCCCTGGACATCTGCCTTTTGTGTGAGATGTTGGGCTTTTCTGACCATTTGCTATTGGAAAAACTCCATTCATCTCAACCAGCCTAGCAGCTGCTTCTGTTCCTCATGCAGCAGTGTGTGTGTGCCTTTTTGCGCATTGCCGTAGGGGGGGGTTGGGCGTATAGACTGGCACACTTCATGGTCTTCTTGAATAGAGCAGTGCTCTGGGTGCGTGCGTGCTTGTTAGCCTGGGCCAGGGTAATGAATGAAGGCCTCCCACCTCTCGGCCTCCATTCAACTCACTAATTCTCTTTTTTCCTTTGGTATGAAAGACACACTCCCCTCACCCCCCAAAACACCATTCAGTCTCACTCTTCTAACAAAGGGGGTTTGCTGTGGGGGGTTAGCGTCGTGTGGGCATATGGTAGATTAGAGGACGTGCAATCTCCATTCTCTCTGTAAAACCTCTTTAGCATACAGGTGGACATCGTAGAATGTAAAGTGTAGTAAGGGTTTTGGTTTTGGGACATAAATAAGTTGTTTCATTTCTTTGAGTGTCAGAGTGTGGCATTTATAACACGGTGTGTTCTGTGTTGGTCATGCTTCTAACTTTGTTCTTTTTCTTTTTTTCTGTTCTATAGGTTTGAGATGGCCTTTCTGAATTCACCAAGAGTGATCAATGAGTAAGTTAATGCATAATTTCTTAATCTGAAGCCAGACCAAAACCCATGACACTTTATCTCAAATGACTTGAGTTTCTATTGTTTTGTTGTCTTTGCAGAAAGATGCCTTTTCGTAGGATAAACTCACTACCAGTAAGTGGTCACTTGGAGTGATCCTGCTTGATTGGTGCTACTGTATTCTTTTGAACCATATTGTACTTCTTATTGATGATCTGGTGGCAATATCTTTGCGAGTCCTTCTTCCTTTATTCATTGGTTCTTGCCTCTTTTAGCTGCAGCTGTTTGGGTCAAGTCCCGATCTGAAGAGTAAAGATGCTGATCTTCCATGCTATGAAATGTTCAGGCATGTTCCCAGCTTGGACAACAAGGAAAACCTGCATGAGGTGTGTGGTGGGGAAGCCCTTTTGATGTGGTTTACATTGAACCTCTCTGGCAGATGCTTTGGGATTTGTCGGTCTAACTTGTATCGTGTTATCTAGACGAGTTTTGAGTTCAAAAAGCCCACCCAGCCTGTATCTCGCTGTCGGATGCGTTTGAGCGGAGAAGGGAAGGAAACTTTCGCCTGCCGTCCCAGCTCTGCTCCTGCTTTGATGGTAAACTGCGCAGGTCCTCGAGGGTTCACCTGGGCTGTTACGTGGAGATAACAGTGGTTTGAAATGAATCGTTCCTTTTCTTCTGCAGCGTTCCCCTCCTTCGTCCAGTCTGCCTGCTCCATCTGATGCTGGCAACACCTTAGTCCTGCGACGAGCAGCATTTTGTGTTGACGACGACGACGACGACGATGATGGCTTCTTGGATGATGGCATACTTGAGCTACAGGTGAGATGTGTTTGTGATGAAAAATGTACAGCACACTCCACCTTTCCCATTTTATTTACTGATTTAGCCTTTTTTTCGTCTACTCCCTTACACCCTGGATTCCCATCACACGAACAGACTGATTCTGGGATTCCTATGGGAATGGCCAGTCTCCTCACCGCTCCTCTGGTTGATCAAATTGTGAATGCTGACAGTTCAGTAGGTTTCAACTCGATTGTCCTACGGTCTGCACATCTTACCAATCCCCGGCTTGACTGATCTTTGAGCTAATGGAGCTAATCTTGCCGGTGTATTTGTTAGCCTGTCCGGTGTCGACCGCGAGGGCTCTTCCGATCGCCCTCCATGCCTGCGGCTGGCCGGCCCCCAGTCAAGAGGCACGATAGGCCCCGGGATGAGAACACCCCTGTCCGCGTGAAGAGGAGGCGGAGTGTGGCTGGGTCCCACGTTACAAGCATGGAGCAAGAGGATCCTGTCCCACACCAGGTAGTGCCCCAGCCAACCCGAAATGGCCTTGCCCCAACGAGTGCCATCTCTGCCTGTGTGATCCAACCAGTCTCTTCTTTACAGATGGAACGCTCGAAATTCTTAGAAATTGATAGGCTGCTGAACTTTGACCCCAATAATGTAATAGGAGATTTTACCAAGGTGAGTTTGTGCGAACATTTTCAGTTCTGCCTCAGTTCTGTGGTAGCTTCCATATGGAGTCATGAAGGATTTGTCTTTCTGCAGCCCCCGGCTCTGCCCACGGTTGATGGCAAGCATCAAGACCTGAAATACATCACTTCAAAAATCGTAAGCAGAGATGCTCCTCACTTTCCGTCAATCAGTATTGGGGAATTGTTGGTCTTTATCAGCCTTCCCCTGTATTCTTGCTCCATACTAATGTCTGTCTCTTCTGGCAGATGGTTGCAGCAATGAATGGTCAGTTCAGTGAGCAGGTGGACAGACTGTTCATCATCGACTGTCGCTATCCGTACGAGTACGAGGGCGGACACATCAGGGTAAGGGTGCCGCTTTTCATTGGATGAGTGTTGATGCACGCAAGGAACTGGCTCTGATCACTCCTCCTCTCTGCCAGGGGGCGCTAAACCTTCATCAGGAAGAGCAGGTTGAAGAGCGCTTCTTCAGGCGGCCCGTCCTCCCCAGTTGCCCCGACAAGCGGGTGCTGCTGGTGTTCCACTGCGAGTTTTCGTCTGAGCGCGGCCCGCGAATGTGTCGCTTCGTTCGCGAGAGGGATCGAGTTCTGAATGAATATCCCAACCTCCATTACCCCGAACTCTACATTCTAAAAGGAGGCTACAAGGAATTCTTTCCCTCCCATAAGGTGTGGTTGTCATTTATTTTTCTCATGTTGTAGGTCAACATGGCCTGAAGGATGTGCTGTTTTTTTTTTTGGTTTTTTTTGAGGATTTTAATGTGTCTCTGTGTGTCCACACGTATAGGCGGAGTGTGAGCCCCAGGACTACAGGCCGATGCATCACGAGGACTTTAAGGAGGACCTGAGGAAATTTCGCCTGAAGAGCCGCACATGGGCAGGAGAGCGCAGCAAGCGAGAAATGTACAGCCGCCTTAAAAAGCTGTGAGATGTTTGTACGTCCCCTCAGGTTCACTTCAACTCGTTCCCTCGCCCTGACATCAGCCTGACGAGCGACTGCGGACGTTGGTCTGTCGGGTTATCACACCTATATTAGATGATCTGTTCAACCCCGATGTGTTTTAACACGGCGCAACAGTATGGCGGAGCCCCTTCAGTTCCCTCCATGACAGCGACACACTGCTGGTGCTTCCCAACCACACACTGCTTCCTACTCTCCAAAAGTCACTGCCTCTCTTGTTATTCCACCTCCTGAGTTGTGGTGTGGTTACAGGCCTTAAAGCACTTGTTTTTGTTTGGTTTTTTTTTTTATACATATATATATGGAGGAGAGTGACCCTCTTTGCCGTGCCCAACCCTGCTGTTTTGGGTCTGAACCACATGGTTTTTGCAGTGAACACGATGGATTATTAGTTAAAAAAAATTTTAGTAGCAGAATTTTAATGGTATAAAAACATCCCCCTGTTTTAATTGTTCATTACAATTATGTGTTCCCATAATGTAAAGCTTAATATTGGTGATTTTTAACTTTTGGTAAAGCTTTTAAACAGTCACTTCTGACTAGTGCTTTGGTTTTGTTTTTTTTCCCCCCCTGTTCTTTTTAACTGAGGAAAAAAGCCTGCGTTGAAAATGCCAAATGCAGAGTGTGGTTCAGCTGTTTCCCCCTCATCATGTTTCCTTTGGTTTTTTCCCTTAGATTAAATTTTCTGATCGTGATGGGGGTTTGTTACATCAGGATTTTTCAGAGATCTGAGCAACTTTTTAAACTTGTAGTGAATTGTTTCCAGTAGGAACACTGTACATCTCGTGTTGAATGGTTGACTTTTGGCATCTTTATGAGGCAGTGAGGTCCTGTTTTGTGAAAGGCTCCAGATCTCCCAGTGTTTTTGATGAGGCTTCATTTAATAGAGTCGGTGCAGAGACGGGGAGCAGCTGTCTACCGGTCTGTGCACCTGTCCTGGGTTGGCGGCGTTCACTCGGAGGGAACAGGGCTGACTGCTTGCTGCTGGTCAGCGACAGACGACAAAATTCTCAGCAATGAGCCCTGCATCTAATGTTAATGTTTTGTTTTTGTTTTTTTAAGTAACTTGTTATTACCCCCATGGCAAAATGTGAGCGTGTGTGTGGGTTTTTTTTTTTTTTTTTTTTTTAATATATATAAATGTCTATATAGAGACTTTCAGCTTTTTTTGGTCAGTTTGAGTCAGTGTGTGAAATTGGCTGCAATGATGCAATAACAATGTAGTTGATGTTTGGGGGGGGTTAAATAAACGTCTATAAGCTCAAGCTCTGGATGTCTGTGACTGTCCTTGATCTCTTTTGAAATCATCCTGCCGTGCTGGGCCTTGAGTGGTTGTTAAGATCAGGCACATGCCCAAACGCATTCCACAGCTGCTCTGAGCTGTGTGGGAGGGACGAGCCACTACCTCTGACGCACTGTGGCACCATGGCTGATCTGCGTGGGCCCAGAGACGAGGAGGAGTGACTCCAACCTGAATTGTTCCAATGTTTGCTTTAGCGAATGCAAATGCAAGAGACGGAGAGGACAGAACAGCTGTTCATGCGGATGAATGTGTGTCACAGGGGGCTCACACGTGAGGAGCGTGAGCTACAGGGAGTGGCTATGCTACTGCTGGCATCCGTCCAAGTGTTCAGATCCTGGAAAGGGAACACGAGCAGATCTCCGACCGCCACTAATGAACAAAAAGAAAAAGACTGAAGACTAAAACTGAAGTGCAACCTTTTGATTAGGAATAGAATTTTAAATATTTTTTTTCTAAATTTAGCTTTATAAAGCTGAGGGAGTACATGTCTGTTCTAGACTTGGTTTCAACAGAAAGTTCTTCTAAATGACACTAAGTACAGAATGTGCAAGGAAAGTCTTTTCTGTTGCTGATGGAACTGCAAGAACCTTATTGTAATATTACTCTAAGATCTGTAATACTGAGATTTTCGTACTGTGCTCTGTAAAATTTGACCTTACAGGGGATTCTGATGTTAAATGTAAATTTCTCATAGCAAACTCTTTTATCTAAAAAAAAGAAGCATCTTTGCAAGCAAAGCTGTTAACATAGAGCTTGCTTTTAGATGTTTAGTGCCTGTAGTTTAGTATAAAATCCTAAGGACTACTCAACAACACATCTTAGTTGAGTAATACAGGATGTTAGGCCTTCTGAGTTTCCATTCAGTGAATATTTCTGCTTAGTGCTTCTGAATTTTAAACCAGGCCTTTAACTGTCATAGGTTATGGGATGGAAGTATGCTATAGCAATAACCACTTCCTGTTCTTACTGCAACCAAGTTCAGCCCATTTTCAACTTGTCAGAAATTCTAGTTTCTAAACGTCAGTAACTACATAGTTTTAGATTATGATGCTTATTTTAATGTGACTCATCACCTCCCCCTCACTCTTATTCTCACCTTTGCCCTTAATTTGACTGAAAGTTAAGGCAATGAAATGCTACCTTTCTCCTTTGGGTTGCAGGAAACACCTTTTTTCACCCCCTGGGGCATCGTGTCTCTCTACACTTGAGGGTTTGTTTGGTTCTTGAGGGCTACAGATCAAAGGTCCTCTGCAGCAGTGGTTCAAAATGCAGGTCCTGTCATCCAATAATGGCTAGATTTTTTTGTCTTCTTTGGACTGGGTGAGAGTGTCAAAAGTGTCTTTAGTAAAATTGCACAATCCGTCTTGACTGCTAATAGCATATCTGAGAAAGGGGTGTTAATTAAACGGCTGCATTCACCAGTAAATTGTATGCTTTAACTGCTTTGCCTTTTTTACTAACCTTTTAAAATTGCCCTTTTCCTAAATAAAGGTTGAAAAGCTTTCAGTCTCTCTCTCTCTCTCTCTCTCTCTCCCTCCCCTCCCTCCCTCGTGATAGAGAAATGAAAAAAGGGGTAAAAATGAGAAGGGGCTGAGGTGCTCTGGGTGTGGTGTGTGTAGGGGTTAGGGAGAGTTAACTCTGGAGGGTGGTTCCTGTGTAAGCTAACGTGCCAAGCAGCTGTTAACTAACAGCTGCTTTGTGTGTTTGTTGGTTTCCAGGCTTTGCACACTAGTTCCAAATGTGCCAGCATTGATCGTCTTAGGCACAGAGAGATATCACAGAGCTGCAAGCTTCAACACATGCAACAGCCAAACATTTCAGCTTCTTGGTCATCACGGTCGGTGGATGGCAGGACTTGCAATTTGGTGCAATTAGATAATTTTGAGAAAATGTGGTTGTTTATTAATTTATTTAAATTAAAGATTATTTAAATGAATTGTTATTAAAAACAAAGGACAGAGTGAAACATATGTACTATCCACTTGCCAGCTTTTTCAGTTGCTTCTTTCAGAAAGTCAACTTGAAGGAGAGGAACTTACATTGTGTTTAAGCAGAACAAATTTTAGACATTGGAATAGCAGTATTAATGTTATTTTATAACATTTTATACTTGTTTGTTTTTATACTTGTTTGTTTAGTTCAGAAAATCAGAGGTAATTCTGTATTTTTGAACAGCTGAGCTGTGCTGTTTGATGTATTTATGCAACTGCAATCAACTCAAAGCTCGTGGAGTCCCAGCATATCAGCTATTGCTATGTATAGTTAATTTGACTTGATGCCATAATGATTTTTTTAAATTAGTAGTTATGATTCCTGCTTCCAGAAATGAAGAAGAATTAAGGATTAAACGCCCTTTGGCCTGAATCGTCTCAACATCTACCCGTTTTTTCGCGTTTAATTTTGTACCACATTCTAGTGCTGACATTGTAGCGCCACCCAGTGTTATAAATTATATTGCATGAAGCCACTTCGAGGTCACATGACAGTACACGGAAATATTTTTGTTAACGGCGCTATGATTAGAGGCTATTTGTAAACACACATTTATGATCAGTAGTTTATTGTGATACAAATGTAGCGAAACAGGTAAGGAACTAAGGAACGTTTGTTACATTACATTGTTTGTTACATTAAGTCTTGGGAAAACGTAGCTACTTTTTATTGCTAACATGGTTAACAGGGTTCGTTTTTCCTCTGGTGTATCCTAGCTCTAGATGGAAAAATGGTCATCTGCTTCCTAATCCACACTGTATGTCCTGTGGGCGCACTCTCTGCTGGTGAGAGCCGGATTCTGTATTCACGCATTTTCGGACCGGAGGATCTCGCGCCGAGCGGGGAGGGCCGTGAGTCAACCGCCGAGCATCGACGACTGTCACAGAAGGAGAGACTAAGCGTAGTAGCTCGGTGATTAGCTTTAGCTGAACCGTTCCCACTTTCTTTCTCTTTCACTATTATGATGAGTACTTCACAGACTCTCTCTCTCTTCCCCTCCCTCACAGGCAGGTGAGGAGTGCCGTGTGTCTAAGCCGGGAGGCGTCGGGCAGTGTGTGCTTGGAGGCTGCACTGGGTGAAGAGTCTGTGGCTCTTGGCGAGGCTGAGTGTGGAGTGCTATCTTTGAGCTGTGGGGAACCGTTTGCTAGACAGAGTGTTGTGCTGTGGTTGGGGGTGCAGGCCCTAGCCTTCACATTGGTGTGTCAACCACATGAGAACCTGCTACTTGCTGAAATGACTCTACATAAGCTTGCCCATCACTGCCTGGAGGAACTCCATCTGCTGGGTCCTGGCAGTGAGGTGAGTGTGAGTCTCGGTGTGCAAGGTACTGACTGCTAAAATGGTAATGGTATTCACCTGGCCAAAAAGGGAGCAAATACCACAACCTTACTGTATTAATCCATCATAAATTCTCCTTTGACTTACAAAGAGAAAAAAATCATAATCAAGTTAAAAGTATTGGGATACCTACACATTACACCTACAGGAGCTTTTATGATATCCCATTCTTAATACATAGGCATTAATATGGAGTTGCTGATCTCTTTGTAGCTATAATATCTAACTCCTGTGGGAAGGCTTTCTACAAGATTTTGGAGTGTGTCTGGGAATTTTTGCCCATCCCAAAGGTGTTCAGTGGGGTTGAGGTCAGGGCTCTGTGTGGGTCAGTCAAGATCTTCCATACTAAACACACTATTTAACCATGCTTTTTTTAAAGGGTCCTTGCTTTGTGCACTGGGGCATGGTCATGCTGGAACAGAAAAGGACCTTCCCTAAACCGTTCCCACAGTTGGAAGCATATAGTTGTTCAAAATGTCTTAGTATGTTGAAGCATTAAGATTTCTCTACTGGAACAAAGGGGCCTATGCCAACCCATCATATATAACACCTCAACATTATCCCTTCTTTACCAGACATTAAAGTTGGCACAGTTCAGTCAGGCAGGTAACATTGTCCTGGCATTTGCCAAACCCAGACCTGTCCATCAGACTGCCAGATAGAGAAGCATGATTAATGACTCCACAGAATATGTTACATTTACTCCCGAGTCCAGAGGTGGTGTGCTGTACACCACTCCATCCAATGCTTGGCATTGTGATGTAAGGCTTGCATGCAGCTGCTCAGTCATGGAAACGCATGCCATGAAGTTGCTGGTACACAGTTTTTGTGCTGTTGTTAATGCCAGGGGAGGCTTGGAACTCTGCAGTTACTGAGTCAACAATGCGATGGTGACTTTTACACACAGTGTGCCTCAGGACTCACCAACCCTACTCTGGAAGTTTGCTGTAGTTCCTAAACACTTCCACTTTTTCAGTAATACCACTCACTCATAATCCCAAAATCTAGCAGTGAAGAAGTTTCATAAATTGGCTTGTTGCAATGGTGGCTTCCTATTACAGTACCACACTTGAATTTAGCAAGCTTTTTAGAATGACCCATTCCTTCACAAATGTTTAAAGATAGAATACATGGATGGGTTCTTGATTTTATACACTTATGGCAACGGGACTGAATGAAACACTTGAATTCAGTAATTAAGTGGTGTATCTCAGTACTTTTATCCATATAGTGTACATTTGGCTCAGTAAGACATTACCTGAACTGGAGCAAAACTGATATGAAAGATGAGTTTGGAGAGTGTCAGTTGTGATTTGGACTTGTCTTTAAATGAAAGTAAAGCGTTTATAAACCTCTTTGATTGAAGCTTGACGAAGCAAATGATCTAAAGACCACTGGCTAGTTTTGACAGGCACAACACCCTCCAGTAAACTCCTTTTTATCAGTGTCTATGGTTGTGTTTGAGTCACTGGTTTATTCTACCAAAAACACTTTTCTGACAAAGCTGTCGTTCTCAGGTGCTGCTAAAAAGTGACCGAGTGGATGCGATGCTTCAGAGATTTCTTCCCCATGGTCAGCTCCTCTTCCTTAATCATCGCTTTACCCAAAATATGGACAAAGAGCTATCCACCTACATGAGCAAATGAGATGCCTGGATCTGAAGACCTTAGACATTATAAATAAAAAAGGTAGTTTGAGAAGAGTTTCATAACTGGCTTCTAATGTTCTGGAACATGCAGAAGAAGGTTGCTGCTGAGGTCTTTTTAGAAGACATTAAGAAAGAACCATGTGTGTTCAGCTGGTAGCATCCTTTGGTAATGTGGCATATGAACCTGTATCAAACGGTTTGTTATGGGGTGGTTTTAAGGACATTCTAAAACAATTTTACATTGGTTCAAATGAAACTGAAGCTTTAAGGAAGAACGCAGAAAACTAATCTGTACTTAATATTCAGGAGAAATTAGATTTCACTGTCATGGTTCAATGAATTTTGATTTGACTCGTGAATTGCATGTGTGCCTTTGTGTATCTGAGTGAGTGAAATCATCATCATGTCTTCTATTTTCATGCTGTTATCAGAGAAGCCAATGGGTGGCACTGTTCCGTGGTCTTCTGGTCTACTTGGGAATATCCCCTTGGAAGCACAGTTACCAGGGTAACACTTCATACCAAGTAGGAAGGCTGTGCAGGTTCAGAATCTAATAAATGCAACGATAAACACTGTTTTTGTCTGTGTGCATCATGCTTGAACACCCTTTCTCAGTGCCTCAGCTTCCATTAGGGGGCAGTATTGGACTTTCAATATTGGTGAACAGAAGATTTCAGTCAAGTTCTTGGCAATGACTGACAGCCTCTGTCACTCTGTCAGACTACCATCAGAAATACTAGAACGGATAACAGCAGTGTTACTGCTAACAGAGCTCTGCCAGGCAGGGCAGGTTGTTGACATGGTAAGTAATGTTCCTCTATTAAAAAATAAAGGTCTTTGCTTTCTGATAAGGCTTCATTATAGGAATATATTTCAAAGTTTGGAATATATTGACTACTAGTGTTCATAGTGTAATCATACAGCATGGAGGTGAAAATAAGGATGTGCACAAGCAAGTTCTTGCTGTGCAGAAAAAGGTTAGAACTGCTTTGTAATTGTGCTAAGTGTGAGTGGCATTCTTTTAGCAGCTGTTTGGAGAACAGAGTTGCTGACAGTCTTGGCCCAAGGGAAAGTAGTCATCTGGGGTATTATTGGAACCTGGCTACAAAAAGGCAACACAAAAATGTTGTTTCTGCAAGTGTTCTCCTCCAGTATAGGATCATGGATTTCTGGGTCTCAGCAGATATACAAGCTACAACACTGTGAGATTAAAGGCTATCAGAGCAATTTGGTACCACCAAAATATTTTTCCCAATCTGTCAGCATGAAGAGTCTATGTGTGGACTTTGGAGAGTTCGCTGTTGATTTTATTTCCTAGAGCTTATATAGCATTTGGAATATGAGGTGTTTAATGTATTTCCAAATCTCTATATAGTTTTAAAATACACACATATTTGCATAAATTGGTTTAAAACATAAATAGAATTGTATTTTAATATGCTATGGGTACAGTTCCTCAGGTCAAACATGAGAATGCACTTGACTGGGGAGAGTTAATGCTTAAACATAGCTGATTACTGCAGAGGAAAAAAAGTTTTTAAATCCCCTTGGCTGCGACCACAGGCTGGAAAGCCACAAATACAATTATTGCAGAAATCATAGCTAATGTCTCTGCATACTTAGTTTTGCTTCAAGTGTGAAATTTGTTATTTAGCTGAGTGATGATTCTATACTAATAGGTGAATATTTTTCCCAGCCTCTAATAAATGCCCATATTAATCACAGTTAGATTGGGTTTTAATGTGTTCTCATTTTCTACTTTAGTGTTTTATTATTTTGTGTTTAGATATTAAACTGCCTACCACACTTGTTTAACTCTGAAGGATTGGTATACCATCTCAATATGTTCTCAGACTTACAAAATCTGAATTCTCTGATATAGTTAGCATGCTAGCCGTTTTTTGTTCTTAAAAGCACGCGTGGCTTCCTTCTATCTCCTGGTTTCTCCTTGTTTTATGGAAACAATTCAGCATAGTCATTTGCTTCCTGTGTTTTTCTTTTACAGCCTCCAATTCACTTCCTCCAAAAATAGGGAACTTCTAATTAACCAAACACTTCACTGATGTTTCTTTTTTCTTTTTCAAATCATTCAAACACTTTTAATTGATGTCTTTTTCCCTCTTTGGAATAATGAAAGACACTGCTCCGGAGAACAAATGGAACAACAAAAATGGAGGCAGCGTGTTTTAGGTTTGAACTGACAGTGCGGGTTTAACGTTTAACTTCAAACACTGAAATTAATTTTTTTGAATTGCTCACTTATGTCTGCCTTAGTGTCCTGGTGACTGTGGGTGGCTTTCAATGGATCCTCTTTCTGTTTTTATCAATAAGACCCACTGAGGGCTTCACACAAATGTTAAACCAGTGTAGTTGTCTGGAACATCCTTGGAGCAGACGGCAGAACAGGTAACAGAATGACTTGGTTTTCAGATCCTCCCACTCTGCCAGCACAGCTTACCCCTCAGGAACATGTGTCTTTCAAGAGATTTTTTTTTTCTTAAGCTCAAATAGAATTTGGAGTTAAACTTCATCTCTGTAGTATTGTTTAAAAAAGGCTGGTATTTGAAAAGCCAGAAGAAAGCTCAAAAGTAAGACCTCTGTGCTAACTTTTTTGTGATTAATTATTGTGCTTCCAAAAGCCAACAGCGTTGCTCTTTTGCTTCTTATTGTTATTCTGCACAGCAGTTTATAAATGGAGGTATCAAGCTACAGTGGTTTGGTTGTCATTAACCTTAGTAACCTGGTGGGTGTGGGATCAGTACTCCCCAACAGAGCATGGGAAATTGGGTTTCCAAAATGAGCTAATCATATTGGTCTACTTTCTGTTCTTTTTCTCAATCAAATAACCATAGATTTGTGATGAAGTGGCATTTATTACCTTGTTTCTTTGCTTGCAAACAGTGGGTTCTTGGCTGTGTTCAGTATCCCAGTATACTATACTGAATCCAGACATTACTGCAGGACTCACTTCAACTTGTAGAATAGTTTGGTCATTTGAATATGCCATGTCACCACTGTGCCATATACTTTTCATATAATTATTAAATGCATGTCACCATTCCACATGTTGCTTAAACAGGAGTTATTAGCTGTCATTCACATGGCATTCAGATGCTTCTTGGAAGCGTAGATTTTTTCTGCTTGCCAAAGTGCTTAGTTTGGCATATTCACAAGAATATGTTTTATTTTAGACATATTCTTTCCACTACATCAAACGGTACTCCTAACACCTTTCACAGTACATGTAGACAGTGACATGCCACATTGATTTGACTTGTCTTAACAAATGCAACCATCGTGAGGTCTACAGGTGTTCCCTGTGGAGATGAGAGGAACGAGTCTGGCTGCATGAACCAATCGCAAAGTTGTCAGGAATGCAAGGGATCAAAACTCATCCCAGTCTGGCCTCCATTAAAGGGAACAGACTTGTGCTGATATCACTGACATGGTAATTTAATTTAACTTATGACCAATTCCTATTTAATAGTGTAGAAAACACTGACCTGTTTAGTAGTCGTCTTTGTTTTATTGTTGCTGTTGTTCTGAACCTCACCTGTAATTAATGCCTACAGTAACTCCATCATTGACAATAATGTAAAACATTGTGCAGATGGATCATATCCATTAATCTGCAATCAACAGTCAGAATCTTGTACTGTAATGCATTTTCTTGTCTATTCCTGTGATGACCTGAATGAGTTTGAATGATTTATGGAGCCCCTGTTACTTGTTAACTCCTCCCAAATCAATCATTTTTCACCATGTCCATCTTTCCTCCCATGTGTTTCCCTTTTCCCCATTAACCTGCTTTTGTCTTAGTTCTCATCACTTAAAGTGGAGACACTATAGGAAGGAAGCCCAAGATGCTGAATCATAGAAATTGCTAAAAAAAAAAATACATCAAAGTGTGTCTTGTTCAAAGTTGCAAATGCTCCATTAACAACAATACCTTAAAATGTCTTGTGCCAGTGAATACTTTTTGATCGAAATACAGGCCTCAGTAGTCTTAAAATACCTTTTTAACTGCCTTAATGGGTGTTTTGTTCTGTTCTCTTTATGCCAAATGCTGGCTCGGTATTGAAAAACGAATCATTATTGCTCCATCGCCAGCAACATTCTTGTTTTCATTTTAAATGATTGTTTATACACTGATCACAACCTTGTGGCAGATCTAACATCTAATAATGCTCATTCATATAAAAATTGAATGTCATTTTCTCTTTTGACTTTGAAGCATGTGATTGGATTTTTTTTTTTTAAACAAACATCTTAAACCACTGGCTGCTGAAGCCAGCACAGACACTGTCTTGCCTCATACTTTGTGTTTCAGGTGACCGTGTAGTGCAAAAGGTGTAGTGTTGTAAAAATAAGGTATGATACAAATAAAAAAATGGAGTGAGCTACCTGTGACATTTTAATTTATAAAATAATGCAGATTAGCAGCTTCCCAGGTCCAGTTTGGATTTGATCTGATTTATCATTCCATTGGAGCACTAGACTAATGGGGACATTAAAGAGGAGGTTTTACCTAATGCCTGAGGATATGTGGGACTCTGGTGAGCAGTAATGGTGTTCCTGGATGTCTTTAGCATTATGTTAATGTCACCCTGCTCTTTTCTCCTGTCTTCCATTCTCTTTCTGCTATTATTTTCTGTACATTTTCTCTGTGTGTGTGAAGTGGTGGAGCAGAGTTGTTGATGGTTTGAGACTCAACCCAACACACTATTATTCTGGTCTTCATAGGAAACTTGTTTTTTCGTTATTTCACATTTTACACTTGACAAATACTACATCACTTTTTATATCTGTTGTGGATGTGTGCATACACTTGCATCTGTGTTCTGTAAAATTACTTCTGTCTCAGTGTTTGTCTAATGTATGCATTTTTATCATATTCATTTATAGCAGACTAGTTAAGTGTTTTGTCAGGCTGTTAATTTGTGGAGGGGAACAGTGAGCTGTGTATGTGTGCAAGTTTAATGTTTTTAATGAATTTTGATTAGTATTCCGTGTTGGATGTTTAATTACTCTGAGTGTGTGTCTGAGAGCACAATTACAGATAAGAAAACACTGCGGGGGACGCTGCCTATCTTTGTGCTTGCCAGAACCCCCCTTCCTTGCAGACAAGAAATATAATCTCCTTCCTATAGGTGTTTAAGCTACATTCAAGAATTTGGGAACTACAAAGTACAGTTGCCCCATCCCAAGTGTGTAATATATTGAAATGGCTGAAATGTTAATGCTGTGGGCATGCTCTCCTCAAGATGTTCACCAGCTGAGCTTGGAATGCGGGAACAGGCAGCGACAAGAACAGTGACATGAAGAACAGCACTGCCAGCTCTGATGTATAAATAGAGGAGTCCAGGTTCTCCTGTTTGTTGAACAGAAGAAATAGAAGTCTCTCAAAGGCATTGCCATTAAAGTGTCAGAGGTTATTATCTATGTTTTTGTTGCTATAAAGAACTAGTGAACTAAAGAAGGTAACGTAGATAACAGCACCTGGCCATGGGAAATGAAAAAGGAGAACTATGTGTATTCATTCATGTACTTAGAATATATACCCTTTTAAAGTGCAAGGTGTTAATTATTTATTTATTATTCATTAGGTATTAAGGCTATTCAGTCTAAAGCTACTTTCATGTGCCTTTTTATCTTAGCAGCTGGTGCAGTCCTCATTCACCTGTCTCAAAGAGTAAATAATTTTAAGAACACCTTTTTTTTTTTTTAAAGGACACATCTCTATTTCTAGAAATTCACGATGTCTTGAAGATGGTTGAGTGCTCTGCACTGTCTCTTGGTGGTTTCTATACAGTTCAAACAGTAAGTGTGTTTGGTTTGCTTGTTTTCTTTCACTGGGAGCTGAGCAGTCATTTTGGAGCTACAGCAGTGGTGTCCCTCATTGTATCTCTGCATTAGTGCTGTGTGTCTGTGCTGTGATCATGTTCTACACTGGGTATCCTTTAGATGTAAATGACTCCAGAATAAGAGACAGACACACTGATTATTCATCAGGAGAGACAGACAGAGAGTCAGAGAGAGAGAGAGTCAGAGAGAGAGAGTCAGAGACTTGTGTGGTAGACTGAGAATTTCATTCAGATGAAGACAGAGGAGCCAACTCTTCCTCCCATCCCATTTGTTGCTTACTAAGGTGGAGTGGGGAGTCATTGTGTTGCTTTTTTGCATTTTGGGTGTGGGTGTGTGTCTGGGGGGGTGTGGTGTGAGATCCTTATATCTGAATAAATAAATCAGACTCAGGCTCACAGATGGTAAAGCACTAGGAGTGTGTGTGTGTGTGTGTGAGACTGATGTCACATTATTCTGATGGATTTTGTTGTTGATGGGCGACACAGGCCATCTGTGGAATCCTGGTGTGTGTACAGGAAAGAAAGAAGGGAGGAAGTAAAGCAAAAAAAGTATGTACTGCATTGTGTTTGGCATTCTGTGCAGATGAAATAACTTTCAGGAATGGTTTTTTTTTTGCTCATATGAAAAGCAAGCATCATTTTCAACATCAGAACTCAGAGAAGCACACACCGTTTATGCTAACCTCCCCCTACACACATTCTGGTTAAAGTGGGCATTTCTTTGGTATTGGTGAGTGTTCAGGCCTGATGTGTCTGTAATATAACCCTGTGCAGTGGGAGCTCTCCCTGTACTGAAAGCCTGATTCAGCTTCTGACTGTCTTTTCCTGAGAGTGGAGGTCTGAGCACTGTGTATCCTCTCTGTTTTAGCAAGACAACCTGACAAGCTTTTCTGTTTAGCACTTCAATTAGGAAAAAAACTCAGACTATCCATTACTAGAGAGTCACCGAGTGGAGACAGAGGTCAGAGATGTTCTGTGGTTTTGCTCTTAAGAGTCATGTAAGGTGAGGGTGGTTTTGCTGGGGCTGGACTATAGAGTGGTACTGATATGGAGGGGCTATACATAACTTGTTTCTTCTCCGCCACAACTGGCTGTCCTTTCCCACAGAGGGCCTGTGGCAATGAGTGGTTTGTTTCTGTTTTTTAATTTGGAAATAGAATGGTGGACACACACACACACATGCAGAGGGCCAGTACTTTAATGGAGTGTAATGGTGTATATCCGCTGGATATCAGCCTTTCGGGTTCCATTAAGTGAGAATGTGCTGATTCCAGGAAGCAGGGACTGATGGGATATGTGGGCTTTGTGCTAGTGGCATTTAACAGACAGCTACAGAGGGAGTGTTCACGTTTTCCTGTATGAGCTATAATTAATGTTAAAGGTTGTTAATTGATTTATGGCCGTATAATGGCTGCTCTGAAGATGCATTAGCTAGTGGAGAGTGTCCTCTGCTGTGGAGGAGTGCATTAAAACACAGCTGCTGTCTGGAGAGCTCTTCATTAGCTTCAGGCACATTTTAATTTCAGACTTGACCACACATTAGCTTTCATCATATAATGCCTTTCTAACTGGCTGTTAATTCTTTTTGTTAATGAGCCAAGTGCGTGTGGTTATTAGTGATAATAATAATAATATTAATAATGAACACAATAAGCTACAACAGATAAAATCAATGTATATGTTACAGACGATCAAAACAAGGCCTTATAGGCCTTAAACTGTACAAAGATAATGAAAAAAATCAAATGAATCAAAGTCGTAATCCAACCAGATAGAGGATTGTAAAATTACAGATATTAGTAGTCAACTAGAATAAGTAAACTAAGATATATATTGAAGCAATTCTTCAAACAAGGAGCAATTACAAAAAATGTCCTTTATAGATCTCCTGTATGTTGTAAGGAGTCTTTTCTCCCAAGTCCTGTCATTAGTATAATCAATCCATTAGTAAAGCTGCTCTATATTTCCCCTGTTAGAGGTCAGTAATGACAGAAAATGGTGTACAGTTTTTGATATAGTGAACAGATATCTCACAGAGTTCTGGGTCAATTTGGAGGTCTAATTCATTTAATTGGTGCAAACTTAGTGAAGTGCACAAATCTCTCTGTCATCATCCTCCAGGAGTGAAAAGGACTGGAGAGGTATAAAATGATCATGTCACTACACCTTATCGCAGTTTATGAAGACTTAATGTGGTCAATAATTAGTTAGAATGAATGGGCTGTGGATTTGGCAGATGGCAGGATGTTCAAATACACCGATGTTAATATTCATGCCCCTCAATGAATATTTCATATGAGATATGTTAGCTTAAATATGATCCATTATTGCAGTTAAAGGGGACTGTACAGAACACCCTCTTACTCACAAGCCTGCAGTATCTCACATACAGTCGCAATGAATGCTCTCGGTAATTGAAGCAAAATTACTCTCATTTGGTAATGACTACACCTCTTCTACTGCCTTTGTTCTCTGTGAGTCTGATAGGTACGGATAGCAGGCCTTCCTGCTCTTCCAACTAATTGGATACTCTCTTGTCCTCTAACTAGTGTGTACTGGACCTTGTTTGTGTTGAGTGAGTGTTGACTGGAGGCTGCTGGTAGGGGCAGCCATCTTGCGTGACCTGCCCTGTGTGCTGGAGGGACAGAGTGATGGATGGGGCACGTTGCCTGGGTCCTTGCTGAGCTCTGAGGCATCAACACGAGGCTTTGACTGGGACTAATACCAGGTGATGTCCAGGCTGTTAAGAATGGGATCAGAGACACAAAGCTACAGACACAGCAATAGGCAGGGATGGAAAAATGAGAGAGAGAGAGAGAGAGAGAGAGAGAGAGAGAGTGATGGAGAGTGAGAGAAAGAGGGGTAGATGCAGTGAGAGGGAGAGGCAGAGAAATAGAGGCCTTTGTAAAAGCCCCTTATTTAACAGTTATTTAAGGAATGGGAATATAAATGGAGAGAACGTGTATTTGAAGAGTAATGATAACAGAAGAACTGTGACTACCAATAGGAGAACCTGAAAGATGGTGTGGCCCTCATCTTTGTGTCCCAGTTACCATACCAACTGTACACAGCTGCCTTTGAAGACTCTGTGTAGATCAGTAATTTTCAAACAGAGACCTACTTACACAACTCCACAATGCCAATATCCCCAAGACATAAAATTTTAGGAGCTCTTTTCTTATTGTTTGAAAGAGCTGAAATGCAGTGATCACAGGACCACAAAGTGGAACACAGCATTAGACAGACAGACAGCTGTATTGTGTTTCATTTAAGTTCTCCCATTCTCACAGGTAGCTGGTGGTCAGATTCACATTCCCTCAGGCCAGTGCTCACTAAGCTTAAGCACACCCATTCACTCTCATTTGCCCCAAGTCCATTTTAGGCTAATGCCATTAACACCTGCTAATTGAAAGTAATACAGTTCAATCATAATTGGGTCCAACAGCAGGTCTCGCACTCACTGCTCCCTCAATATAACCCAGGTATGGGATATCCAGCAGTAATATCAAAGAGACCACTATGAGAAGGTGCTTCCTCAAGCCTTTATCAGAGCTACATGTTTACCAAAACATGGGAACTTCTGCTTCTCATGCAGATAAATCCAGAGTATGAGCCCCACTGTCCCTCAGAGCAATTGTGGCTGTGTTGCGGCTCTATTTTTACCATCTTCTCTTTCCTTACTCAGCGTATGTGTTGGCATCAAAGGTGTGGGCTTGCTGTGTGACCTCCTTCTGATACCTGCTGCTGCAGCACAACACCACTGTCTCCCCAAATATACAGCCATTCAGAAAATAATCAAGCACCATTTAAATATGACTAATTGCTATATTAAATGTGTGTAAGAAAGTGCAAGAAAATGTGAGAGGAAGGAATGAGAGCTAGTACAACCTGTTACACACACACATACACTGTATGTATATACTGTATATAACACACATACATACAGATAGACGTATATATCAGATGCTTATATTGGATAAACAACAAAGAATAAAATTGGATGTTAAAGGTCTATTTTGCCTGTGTATTCTGTTGCTGAGATAACGTAATGTGTATTATATTCACATCAGCTGTATGTCATTGAGATGTTTTTTTTCCCCTCTAAGCTCCATCTGTCTCTCCCTCCATACCTCCTTAGTAATAAATCTGTTGGGCCTTAGGACATGCCCATTTCCCCCTTCATATACCTGCTTCTCGCCTCTGCTGTAATGCGAGATGAAATGAGAATTTTATGCCTCAGATATGCGTTGACGTCTGTTGGGTGTTTGTGCAGGATAGAGTGAGATCAGACTGAAGCAGACAGATACACACACAGATGCACTCTGCAGCAGTGTGTGTGTGTGTGTGTGTGTGTGTGTGTGTGTAAGAGTATGTGTGATAGGTTGGCACAGCAGGCTTTGGGCTCAGGGACGTATGTCATAGCTATCAGTGGACTGAAAAGAAGACTTAAAACAAAACATGGCAAGAGGACTTGTTACTACCAAGGAGAGGGGGAAGGAGAGAGGAAAGATTAGAGGGTGCTATGAGGCAGGGTTTTTATATGTGTGTGTGTTTATATGTGAGACTGATGAACACAGGTGCCAATAGCGAACGGAAATGGTCGGCATTAACTGCATCGTCATCTCCATCACCATCGCCGATGTCAGCTCAGTGTCGCCGTGTCCTGATGCAGACGACTCTATTGCTCAGGCCCCGAAAATAAAAACAAACAGCTCGAACATGCAGTGCCTGCCGTCTCTGTTCTGCTCTGCCTCTTGTTCCCCAGCAGTGTGCTCATCAAACAGTTGCCGCTCTACAAACAGAACACGGCTTCATTACACAATCTAATTATATCACTCAGTGTTTCATTGTTGTCTCTTGCAATTTCATCTAAGGTGTCTCCATGCTCCGTTACTGTAATGGACTGCATTTATAGTACTTATGTCACTGATTTGTATCATCTGTCATAAAAACAGAAGAAACAGACACATTCCAGTGTTACATTTAAATACGATCTCTATGTATATTACATGATAAGAGAACCAATTCTATACACCTACCTGCAGAGACAGGCAGCATGAAAGATCAGGAGCAAAGCATCACTGTCAGTCACTGAGTACAGGATGTACACACGCTCTCCATTCGCACACTTCGAGGGCTGCCAATACAGCTCTATGAATATTTCATCAGTTCAGAGGTCTGTTTAATTGTCACTCAGTGCTTTCGGACACAGACACTTGGACAAGTATGAAATTAATGGAAGCCATTCTCTTACACCTATTATTCACACACAGCGTGCATGCATCCCACTGGAGTTCACGTGACATGTGTGAGAATTAGAATAAATTCCTCATCTTTTCTCACACATGCACATTACCATGCAAACATAATCTCCATAGTTAGCATAACTTCACTGGCAGAATCATATCAGTGGAATTACTGCACAGCTGCATTGCGTATAAATATTTAGTGATCCATCCGGACGACTTGTGTAGTGAAGAGAAAATGCAATGTGCTCACTGTCCACTTCATTAGAGGCATTTAATTAATTAGAAACCCCTTG
The DNA here is from genome assembly GCA_028565775.1 of Sternarchorhynchus goeldii. Classification (NCBI taxonomy): domain Eukaryota; kingdom Metazoa; phylum Chordata; class Actinopteri; order Gymnotiformes; family Apteronotidae; genus Sternarchorhynchus; species Sternarchorhynchus goeldii. The sequence goes on from JAOXYF010000009.1 coordinate 9,705,065, forward strand.
TAGGTGTGCAGTTAGAGACAGACAACAGCCCATCTGTTGACGTGCATAATTTGTGTTTGTCCTTTAATTCATCAGTGGTCATTTTCTGGGTGGCAGACCATTTACTAAGCCAACAGTGACATGAAAACATGAAGAATACTCTGATACATTCATACCAGTAGAACCACTACCATGCTGGGTAACACCTTCAAGTAAGATCCGGTTAGCAGTGATCCTGTCATTCGAAACTGACCAGTGATGGATTGGCTAGGGAGTGGCTGACAAAGTATGCATAACAGATAAGATACACACTGTGTCTATGGCCCTATAAAACAGATGTAAGCTGCCTAATAAATGACCTAGTAGGTAGGTGTCTCTAATAAAATGGGTCGTGACTGTATGCCGATATGTACCTGGCTTTAGAGTTTCATAGAATCTTAAACTGGTAGGTAGTTAGCAAAGCTAAACAATGCAATTATAAACTTACATTTTTGCCTATATTTTTTATAATCTCTACCATACAAAAAATCCATGGAGTTGCTTGGACCAGCCTCTTATTGGTAGTGAAAAAAAAAAAACAGATGCATTGAGCCCAATCTCAGGAACCAGGCACCTTCAATGCAAAGCACTGAACTCAGGCACCTATGGTTTACATATGAATAATAATGAATGAGGAACAGGTGAGAGTGATGATTCAATAAGTTGGTGATTGTGATTGAGGGCATAGCTGTGTGCTTTGATTGACGTGTGTTGTATGAATGTTGCCTGGATACTGATCAGAATCAAATAAACAAATTCTTCCTGTTTACACTTTGTTTCCTCTCTATGGTCCAGTTCACTTGGTTGTGTCAGTCAGTCTTCAGCATAGGGTGGACCCACTGAGATAATTATGAAATGATCACCCTTCTTTGGTGCAAACACAACATTTCATCACTCAGAATGAGCTAAAGTAGGCCACCCTCAGCTTTGACAGTTTAACTAAGCAAACTGGACAGAAAGCTTCAGAAATACGGGTCAAACCAAGTCACATATTGTCAGTAAATGTTTCCTTTTGTTCACAAATTTAAGAAGAACAGGTTATTGGAGGCAGCCACTGGAAAAAGAAGATTATGTGCATTTGAATTTTAATGGAAATCAGTAATGAGGACGCAACATTATTGTCCATTAAAAAAAAACATAAACTTTGTCCATAGAGCAGTTAAACAGCTGTGTAGGACAATAGCGTATTAGTCAGGATAAGAATTCATCTAATATGAAAAACAGAGCACAGAAGCAAGAGGAAGACTTCTACTCAAACAAAAATGTAGCCAAAGATAAATGGATTTTAATGGGCAACTACTGAGCATGTCTTGGTCACTTATCTGCATATTAACTGAGGGCTTGCAGTCACCTCAGCTCGCAGTCACACATGAATTCACACACTAAAGAGGTAATAGAGTGATGACCAAGCCCAGATCAAGACTTTGAACAACTGTGTCTAAGACAAAAACCAAAAGGGGTGACTATGAGACAAGACCAAGACAAAACAGGTGTTTGGTGTTTAGGTCTGAAGAGTGAGACCAGAAAATTATGAGTTCAAACTAAGACTATGAGTCAGATCATTTAAATTCACCCTATTCACCCCCCTGGGAAGGAGGTGAAGGGTATTTCTGTTGATAGGTCTGTCTTCTCCATTCACAGATAAATGCAATGCGCGTGCATGCAATGCCAAGGAAAGAAAATGAACATTTTCATTGCCCAGAAGGCTTTTATAGTGACATTAACTGTGGTTACCTTCACCCACAATGCTTACTGCTTGCTACGCTTTAATTACTTGGTAAAACAATCATTAAAACATGACACTTTGACTGATTAATGGACTTATTTGAGATAAACTAATAAAAGTTCATGTCTGTTATCATTTTCACTTGTTAAGAGAAAATCCTCAACATGACACTGGGAGCTGGATTTTTGGGAACTGGATATTTGGTGAGAGGGCATGACATAAGTGTGTTTGATTGTAAAAGATCGGTCACATTTTATGATTTGACGACAGAAGTGTGGCGCTGTTCCTGTGGGGGACCCTTATTGTGAAATGTAAATGTTTCAAATATCTAACAGATAAGAAGGCAGAAAATGCTTAGAAAACATCCTCAGTGTCATAAAAACATGTTACTACCATGATCACAGCAACATGTTTTATGATTCCCTCTATTTTTTGACCATAGATTTGATTTTCTATAGTTTCAGATGGTCTCACAAAATAAATTCATGTCTGTGTGTACCAAACCCAAGACAAATAATATGTGATCTAAGTAGTAAACATTTAGCAAGTAAGAATAGGTTTCTTCTCTACTTTTAAACAGTTCTCTACTTTTAAGCAGTTCCAAAATCAGTATACAAACCCAACAAGACACCGTAAAACTAGTACACTCTTTTATAACCTCTAGAGTACACCTCTTTAAGAGGCTACTGGCTGCTTATCCTCCTGTCTTTTTAAGTATACTTGAGTCCTTTCTAGGAAAAGTTACAACCTCCATCTCAGCAGTGAGGCCACAGGGTTCTGAATTACAGGAACCCAGGCAGCCACTCCCTGCTACCAAAAATTACAACCAGAGAAGCCAAATCAGGATCTAGATGCATCAGCAACCACATTCTCAGTTACTTTTTTTATTTCCCATTTGATCAGCAGATTAAGATCTTGTATGATTAGCGACCAGTGCATAAGGCATTGGTGCACAATGGACATGCGCTGTAGTAGTAATAGTGGGTTGTGGCCAGTGTTTACAGTGATGGGATGAGAGCTTCCTCCAATATAGACCTCAAAGTGCTGTAGCACAAGTAACAGGGGAAGCACTTCTTTTTTGATGGCACTGTATGCCAACTGGTGTTTTATGAACTTCTTTGAGAAGTAGGAAATGGTGTGGTCTAGACCTTGTTCATTCTCCTGGGTGAAGACAGCCCCAGTACCTTCACCACTAGTGTCCACATTCAATTTGGAAGCACAGTTAAAATCAGGAGCTGTCACAATGGTGGGATGGCATAACAACATTTTATGGCATCGAACGTATTCTGACAAAGCCTGAGACCACACAAATGGGGTTTTTGTCACATGGGAGGTTAGTAGGACATGCTACAATAACTGAAAATTTCTTATAGAAGCAGCAATAGAAACCCACCATACCCAGGAAACATCTCAAACGTCTTTCCATGTCGGTGGAGGAAAAAACTTAATAGCTTGAACTTTCATGCATGGGGACACATGATACAATGACTAATGAGTTTACCCAGACAGGCAACTTCACTCTTGTTGAAGGCTTAAAACAAGCAAAGCATCTTACAGCTTCTTAAAAACTGTATCCAACAATTTCATATGCTGTTACCATGCATGCGAATAGATCACAACGTCATCAGGTACTGGAAGCTTGATGGTGCGGCATGACTGTATACTGTAGGAATGTGTCCGAAGTTGCAAAAATAGAGATATCTCAGGCACAAGGGGTAAGGGGAACTTGCCAGTATCTTTTGCAAAGGTCAAGTTTACTCACAAAATTAGCAGAACCTTCTGTCAACAAAGTTCTCTGTTTGAGGCATACATCTGGTGTATTGATGCTGTTTATTTTATAGTACAAAAATTGTTATGAAAATGAAATGTGTTGTGAGGTTTTGGCACTAAAAGACTAGAAAGTTTTTTGTTTCTTTATTTAGCAGGGAGTGTTTGTGGGGATTCACATAGGTCTTGCTTTGTTTGAGAACCTACATCTATGTTGCAATACACTAGCATGGACGAGAACATCAGAGAATAAAGTAGGATACTCCTTTACAAGGGCAATGAGGTCAGCCTGGACTATCAGAGGTAAGTCAGACAGCTTACTGGGGAGACTTTATAAGACTTTGGAGCTGGGAAGGCAAGCACATGGTAGACAGTTTGGCCTACCCAGGTGTAGGTTGTCAAATTCTGGGAGGAAACTCAGTAGCAACAGCAAGTACAGTGAATGGAACATGAGTTGGAGGCAAGGGGGAAATGAGGGAACCTACAGTGCTCTTAATAATACAAATTATGTGGTACATGCAAGTTTTTTTGCCTATGGTCAGTGATAGCCAACATATAATTAGTAAGGAACAAATATGACTCTATCACATATGGACCAGCATATGAATCTTGCACATAGAGAAGATCAAGTCATAGGCAGAAGGACTATCACTCGATCGACTTCAAAAGTTCGACTGACTGCTTTATGGTCATGAACAGTTTTAATAGTTGACTAAGGTTTTGTTTTGCTATGTCCCACTAAAAATCTAACCTATCACACAGCTTGGCAATGAAATCATACAGGGGAGCATTCAAAGGGAGAGGAAGAGCATTTCTCATACAAGACCTTCAGCAGACCATACATTGAATGTCTGAAATGGTGTGCAATAAGCAAGGGGTGCAATAAGTAAGCAAGATTCTCTTGGACTGTGTCGCGAATAGTGAACAGTTGCCAAGGCATAACCTCATGTGTTACTTATGCAAAGAGATTTGATGTAAAAATTATACTTCAACCTAACTGAATGCAAAGATAGTGCAAAACCTAATCGATGCATTAATCACAGCTATCGAGTTCAGCAAATGAAGGAAGATAGCTGCAGAGTGGTGCACTTCAGAATTAGGAGCTAACAATGCCCTGACTAAAAACAGCACATGAGACCAGTATTTGGATGGAACAACCACTTTGGTGATGGTATTCCAATCCTCACTGGAGTCTAACTGAGGCTCTTTCCATATCAGAGCACCATTTTTAATAAAATACTCACTTTGCAACATGTTGGTTTGTCCTTTTTGTGTGCTGGATTAAAACAATGTACAAGGGTAACATCTGACCTCTCATCAGCAGATAAACCATTCCTAGTTAGAAGATCAGCTGCCACGGGGCCTGGGGAATCAGACACAGTCATGTAAAGTGTTTAGGTAATCACTGAAGTATTTTCATGATTTGGGAATCAGAACAGAAAGGGCCTTTCACCAACTTGGGTGGTCTTATCTTCTTGCAGGCCTAAAAAATATAAATTATAAAACTATAAATCACCATTATTTCATATATAGGCAGTAGACAATATAATTTTTTTTGCTTTTTGTTCTGGTCTTAGTGTCATGTTGAATAAAAATGTCTCATTCAAAGGGACAACATCTCTTTTTGCACGTGAGCATGGATCACAACACAAGCAGTTCTCCTATTCAATAAATTCAACATGAAAATTCAACATAAAGTGAATCTTTTAAGAGTCCCTGCTGGCTTTCTGAGAGTTGCCTGTATGTTTTCATCATTGGATACCTGGGGAAGCTCCAATCCCAATGCTAATCCCAGCCCAGACTGTAATTATAGACACCTGTGGCCAATACCTAGTTCCCTATTTAAATCTCCAGCTCATCCATTCTCATTGTAAAATATTGCCAATACTTGTTAGTTCAGCATATGAAGCCTCCTTTCCCATGTTTTCCTGCATGGTTTCTGATCTCTGCCTTTGCTTTGTCTTTTGCCTTCCCTTTTTGTACTGTTGCTGCTCCTACTTGTTTCTACTTTTGTCTGCTCCTCCTGGTTTTGACCCTGCTTCTGGCTTTGACCCATCTCTTGCCTAGCCCCTATTAAACCCATCTGCACATGGATCCATCTCCTGAGTCTTCGATGTCAAAGAATACTTTACCATAATTGGATCCAGCAGATCTGACAGAGCTCCTAACTGCCCTGATGTCTCAGGTACAGCTGATTGGCGCCCATGAACAACACCTACAGTGCCTTTAACCTTACTTGAACCTTGCAAGGTATGATTTTTGTTATCTCACCAATCCAGAATCCACTTCCCCAACCTCCTGCAGTTCCTGATGCATTCTCTGCCCCTGATTGGCCATCCCAGATAGATATGACAGTTTCCCAGGTTTATGTTAGGGATTTTTACTGTAATATTTTAGCCTGATGGCCTAAGCCTTTCCCACCAATGCTGGGAAGATTGCTTTCATAATTTCCCTTCTCATGGAAAAAACATTACAGTGGGCTACAGTAGTATGGAATTCCCGACTCCACTATAGGCTCTTATGTATTCTTTGAGCACCATTTTAAGGAAGTATTTGACCTGCTGTGTCAGGGTTCTTTTCTGTAGAGAAGAAAGATGGGGGCTTAAGGCTGTGTATTGACTATAGAGGCTGGAATGCCACAATAAAGAATCACTACTCACTCTCTCTCGTCTCCTCTATGCTACAACAACTATGATGGACTACTGTTTTCACTAAGATGAATCTGAGATGTGCTTACAACCTAATCCGTATCCAAGAGGGGGATGAATAGAAGATGGAATGCAAGACAAAATGGAAGAAGGTTTCATCACAATAATTGGACACTGAATACCTGGTGATGCCGTAAAGTTTAGTGGATTCCCTGTCTGTGTTCCAGTCCTTCATAAACAATGTTTTCCGTGATATGTTGAAAAAAATTGTGGTGGTCTACATTGATGACATTTTGATCTATTCCACCTGTATGATAGAACACATAAAAACATCTGAGCAGTCCTTCTCAAGTTACGAAAATACAAACAAGGCACAAAAATGCAAATTCCACCAATCAACAGTATATTTTTTAGGCAACACCATAGGAACACAAGGTGTCACTATGGACACGTCGAAGGTAATTGCAGTAACAGACTGGCTGCAACCCAACACAGTAAAATAATTACAACAGTTCTTGGGTGTTTGCAAATTTTTGTCGTCGTTTCATCCAGAATTATAACTCTGTAGCAACCTCTCTCACGTCTTTGCTAAAAGGTAAACCACACTCCCTTACCTGGTTACCATAGGCACAAGAAACCTTCTGGGAATTGAAAAGGCGATTTACAATGGCCCCCATCTTCCCAGATTTCTCACTACTGTTTGTAGTGGAATAGATGCGTCTGAAATGGGAATAGGCGCCATTCTGTCACGACATCATGGCATTCCAGCCAAACTATACCCTTGTGCCTTTTATTTCCGTAATCTTAACCCCACTGAGATGAATTATGCCATGGGTAACAGGGAACTGTTGGCAATAAAGTTGGCATTAGAAGAATACAGACACTAGCTTGAGGGGGCTCATTATCCAATCTTAATTATCACAGATCATAAGAATCTAGAATACATAAAGGTGGCAAAATGTCTCATGACAAGCCCGGTGGGTGCTATTTTTTCCACATTTCAATTACACTGTCCTTCTGACCTGGTTTAAAGAATACCAAAGATGATGCTCTATCATGTATCTATGATCCATTAGAGGCACAGATACTCCCAAATCTATAATTCCTCCTTCTGTTATTTTAGCCCCAATACAATGGGATATGGATTCTCAGATCACCCAAGCGAATTCTTTGGATCCACAACCAGAAAACTGCCCTCAGAACAAGTTATATGTTCCCAAACCACTCCGCCCTGCCATCCTTCAACAGATACACTCTTCTCTTACTTCAGGGCACTCTGGCATCAATTGCACTCAGGCCCTAGATATCCCAGGACATGGTTGAATAGTTTAACTCTTGTCCTGTATGTGCTCAGAGCAAAACTCCCCTGCTGGATTATTGGGACCTCTCCCCATACACAAACGCCCATGATCACACAACGCAGATGATTTCATCACGGACTAACCCTATTGCAAGGTACACAGTGTATTATGGTTGCAAGAAATTGATTTCGCTAAAGGGTGCAGATTTATTCCTCTCCCTAAGATGCCATAGAAACAGCAAAAAACCACAAAGTCTTTCATTTTACGGAATTCCAGAAGACATTGTTTCAGACCGAGGCTCCCAGTTTCCACTTCCAGGGTCTGCTATTTCTTCTGCAAAATGTTGAACATTAATGTCAGTCTTACCTCGGACTACCACCCCCAATCTAATGGTCAGGCAAAACAATTGAACTAGGAATTGACTCGGTTTCTCCTTTCATATTGTTGCTATTCCCAACATGACTGGAGCCACTATTTGCCCTGTTTTCCTGAAAAAGATCAACCCTGTTTCTTATCATCTAGTTATCATCTAGGTAGTTTCTTATCACACTACCACATATCCCCCACCTTTCACATGTCTCCTTTAAAACCTGCTTCTTCCAGCCTGTCTACGTCTTCCCAGATCCAACCTCCTCCACCATTAGATGTCGATGGGTCTCCTGCATATCTGAAGACCAGCTTCTTTTAGTTGTGGTGTTTAACTAAGGTCAAACCTTTTATTTTTTCAAGACTTGATTATTGCAATGGGTTATATGCTGGTGTTGGTCAGGCCGCTATTTCCAGGCTGTAAATGGGAACATATCACGCCTATTTTGGCTACCCTGCAATGGCTTCCTGTTTGTTTTAGAATTGATTTTAAGATTTTGCTTTTTGTTCATAAGGCATTGAACGGTGTAGCTCCAAGCTATCTTACTCAGCTCCTGCAGCCTTATGTTCCATCTAGGTCTCTCAGATAGCTGATCAGCTTCTTCTGGTTACTCCTAAATCTAGGCTGAAGCAAATCGTGCCTTCGCAGTTTTGGCTCCAAAATTATGGAATGGGCTGCCATTAAATGTTGGGCTTCACTGCTTATTTTTAAACATCGGCTAAAGTCTCATTTTTATTCCATGGCTTTTAATGTTGTCTGATTGTTTACGTTATGTTGGGCGATGTAGTGTGTTTTATATTGTTTTTTTTATTACTGAACAGCACTTTGGTCAGCATCTGTTGTTTTAAAAGTGCTCTATAAATAAAGATTGTATTGTATATCTGGTGAACTCCCTGCTGGATTCCTGGCAACACGGCCATGTCCTACAGTATTTGGTAGACTGTGAGGGGTATGGACTCATTGAGAGGAGCTGGGTCAATGCTGAGGATTTTCTGTACCCCTCACTTACCCTGGATTTCTGTGCTGCCTATCCTACTTGTTCTGCTCCCCGGCCCAGAGGATGCCCCTGTCATTGTGTTCTTGAAGCATCAGGAGCCACCCTTTTTTTTCGGGGGGGGGGGGGGTGTTTCTGTCACCAATTCTCCTGACAAACTAAGAACTGACTATGATGTTTTCTTAATTAAGTAACCAATAAGATATTCTGATGTCTTAAAACATGCTCAGGGACTGCATATAGCAGGTCACTGCAAAAGACTTTCACTAGTAGTTGAGAAGGAACTCTTGGAGAGACTGCTTGGAGAGACTCACTTAGTGAGAATAGGGAAACTTGAAGGCATAAACTTCAGTTTCCAAGTCAGCAGATGTAGTAAGTAGCTCAGAAGAAGTAATCCCATGTGTTGGGTCAGCAACAACAACAACATTAGTGATTGCTCTGCAACCATAATAAGATGGTGTAATGGCCTGCAACACCAGCCAGCAACCACCAGAGGGAGGCAACAAACTGGGAATCAGTGAGGGCTGAGAACTCCCCCCCTCAGGTGGCCCTACCCTATATAAGCGGCCTTGCAAAGCTCAGTCTTTGTGAAGTCTTGGTGTGTGTAATACTGGTATTGACTTGCTGGTGCTGGTAATCTTGAGCTGTTTCTGTTTTCTGAGGGACAGTCTTGACTCTTGTTTGTCTTTAGTTGTGCTTTTTGGGACAAGTTACCCCCAGCCCTTTTCAATTGTTTGCCTCCTTGTCTGCTCCAGTCAACCATCCTATCTCCCTGGTAATTTAGTGGTTGAAATTGAGACCTCCGGTCTAGTGCAGATCCAAGTTGGACTCCTGAACCTGATGGACCAAGCAGGTCTTCCATTTAGTTCAGACCCTTTGTCTCCAGTTGATGTGAATAGGTGCTGGCTCACTATCTGGTTAGGTGAGCCACCTGCCTCTCTCATGTCTTTGCCAAGTGCTACTCTTTCTCTCCCCTGCCATCTGTTGTCCTCTCACCATTCCTTCTGGTCCTCAGTAGTGTAATGAATTTAGTCTTGCTTTCCTGCTTCCTATGTCCCTGGTTTAAGTCTCCAGGTTCCCCTCTTTTGGTTTATTTTTCCTATTTTCTTTTGCTCCTCTTCCTTGATCTCCCTCATCGGCATTTGGGTCCTTAGGAGGGGTGTTCTCCTAGTGTGTTAAACTAGGGGCACTGTCCACTGGGGTTTGCAACCTCTGTTTACCCCAGCAGCCCAGGCAAACACATGACTTATGAAGCTCATCTATAGCATCTAAGTTTTTCCAATATCTCTGTAGCCATGTGGTCTTGTTTGGAATGAGTTACCTCCTTCTTATGTTGAAAGGGTGGAGTGCCAAGTTGCCACAGTCCTTCCACATGTTTTTAAATGACCTCTGAGGGTATGAGGAATGTTGTGTATAAACAAGAACTCTCAGATGGCTGTTGGTGAAGATGATTTACTGGTCCCTAAGCTGCCCATCTCAGCTGAATGCACATTGCTCTCCTATAGGACTTATACAAACTGGGCAGATAAAGATTTACTAAGAGAGCATAATCAGAACCTATGAAAAATATAGGATTCATCTTGCAGAAGGACTGAAGGGGAATAGATACCTAGATCTTTTTTCCTAAACTCCTATTTTGCTAGGTTCAATTCTTTCGCTATGAATGCATGGTGGATGTGATGTTTCTGCTTTGTTGATGTTTTAGGAGACACATCAAATGAGACTGAGGCTTCCTTCAAATGAAGAGTTTCCTGTCCAGTTGCAGGGAGTATGATTTGTCCTTTCAGAACCATCATCCAAAACAGCATGTGTGTTCAGAGTTCATCTACCATTATGCAACTGGACAGGAACAAATTTGATCATGACACAGCTTAAATGAGTAGACTAATCCAGGTAGACCATATTTGAGGATGTATGTGTATTTTGAAGGCCACATTATACAGTATAAATAAGTATTGTTCATTGCTTTTAAAACAGTTTTCTTTAGAATGCAGTTGTGTGGCTGGAATGCTTTCTCTGCTGCTAAGGACAGCCAATAAGGTAATGTTTCTCATTACTGCATCACAGTCAAAAAAACTTAAACTGCTCTTGGGTTTTTTTTTAGATGTGAATGGTGAAGTCCCTTTTGGGTGTGAATGACTGTGCTTGGAAGGTGCTGCAAATGTTTGATTTGCTATTGAAGAAGGTTGAAGAAGTTACTACCACTCTGCATGAATCCTCTGGCCTTACAGTGCTCAAACAGTGATGAGCAGATGCTGGCACAGACAGAGCAGGAGGTTAGTGGATTGCCTATTTTGATTTTGGGACAAATAACAGCACAGGTGAAGGATACTAAAACTGTGAAATTTGTGCAGTAAACTTGACCAGACATGAGTCTTTCTTGGTGGAGTGTCCATTGACTCAACAGTGAATAAAGATTGATAATGTATCTCTAATGGAGGTAGGCTACTATACAGATCTCTTATGGTGTGATATCATTTTCAGAAAAACTGTGACAATATGGGACTTTCCTATCACTCAACAGCGAAGTGAAGCTTTTTCATTTCAGTGCCAATGTCTTGTTAGCGTCTCTAATGTAGTCTTTCTTCCACATCTCTTCCTTCTTAAACAGCAGCCAAAGTGGGTTGATCCCTGGTTAAGGCACTTGACTCGTAATTGGAAGATTGCCAGTTCAAGCCCCACCTCTGTTAAGTTGCCACTGTTGGGGCCTTGAGCAAAGCCCTTAACCCTCCAATTGCTCAAGATGTATACTCTCACAATTATAAGTAGCTTTGACTAAAAGTGTCATCTCAATGTTGTTGAATGTGTCTCTTCTACTAAGTAAGCTGATGGACACTTAAGCACATCGTCTTCATGTTATACAGGTCATAGATGTGTCTTGCTAGGACAAGGAGGAGACCAATTGTCATAAAGGTTTTTGGAGTTTGCTGTAGGGAGATGGTGTTTGATCCATCTTGAATGACCAATTTTGTGAAAGATTTGTACTGATGGGATGCTGATGCCCAGAGATGTACATCTCTATACATGATTATTTATTCCAAAAGAGATTCAAGTGAAAACAGTTGGCAAATGAAATTAATAGACATTATTATTCAGTTAAGAAAAATAACTAAAAGAAATTTGTATGGCAATAAGTACAATGTATTTTTGTGATATGTTTTCTTACATGCACAATAGATGTTAAATTCAACAAAGTTGATTTTATTACTTATTGTAGATGATTGAAATTTTTATGTCTTTGGGCTAGCAGCACCCATGGCTTCTCTCTGGAATCATACTGACCATCCCTGTGGATTTGGTGATGCAGCATGAAGAACAATGGTAGAGCAGGGAGTTTTGTACACTGGTACTTTTTCAGTGTCATACCCTAGCCAGTACCCAGGCAAGACACCAATCACAGCTCTATACCACTTCCCTACTCACAATCTCCCCTTTACTAATCACTGCACACACCTGCAGCCTGTTTCTCTTGCCTTATTTAGACCACACAGGTGCTCAGGTTTGGTGCTTTGCATTGAGTGTCCCTGATGCCACACATCCAAAAGACTTGCAAGCTGCTTTTCAACTCTCATGATTTTGAGCATTACCTTCTCTTTATTTTATTGTATTATATTCCTTGTCTTTGTCCATTCATTCTACTGCTTTGAACATTCAGGCAATAGAGTCAATATAAAAGTTGGTTAATATAATTTAATCTCCATGAGTTACTGGATTTTCTGCTCTTTTTTGAAGATAGTGTTTAACAAGTTTACATATGTCAGAATTGGGGTAAATAAACAATAAAAGCCACAATTTAAAGCAAATTATCTTCCTTCACTGGGCATATTGCAAAATAACATTTGATTCTGGAAATCACTTTCTGTCTTTTTAGCAGGTAGAATTAATGCTTAAAAACTTATTCATGTACCCCATCAATATTAGATTCTTTGTTCATACAATGGAAGGACTTGAGTAACTGAACTGGAAACTTGTATCTGAAAGTTACATTTATTTCTTTAGAACAAATCAGGATCTACTATGGTTTTTCCTTTTTTAGATACTGGTAGGTATGGGAATAAGCTAGTAAACATCTGCCAAAGTTAAAAAAAGCTGAACCCAGATGGTTTGACAGATATTTTGGGGTAGGTGGCAGGGTGAGCCCATTTATATCCATGATTTATGATTCTGTGCTAGATTATAGTACTCCATCCACTGACAATATCAGAGCCTCTAGGAGCAGGAGCTGGCGTTACAGATTGAGGATTCTCTCTGGGACGATACAGAGTATGCATACATACTCAGTTAACTCAAGGCAGTGCCTTATAAAATGTAAAATTTTACAAACCATGCTATGCTAAATCAGCATGTAATTTGCATCAAATTATCCTGATATATGACTTCAATGTGACAATGTCAAATTAAAGAAGCAAACCCTCCTTCATAGTTACATCCTGCGTGCCAAATTATCACCTTTCTGAGGTGATAAATGCTTCCAGACTTTCAGAATATAATGTTTTTTCTAGTGCCCCTGTGTATGTGACGAGGTTTCAAGCTCAGGAGATCCCAAGGAGAGTCGATATCCTATGTTCTGATTGTAGTCAAAAAGACAAGATTCTGAAGGTGAGCAAATTTCTGTTAAATTATAGCTAATGCTTTTTCTTTTGGAGGAAATAGGCTTCCTGTTATGATCACCTTAAAGGTTTGGTCACCCTCTTTGCAAGTGCATGCTGATCACTGGAACTAAACTACTCTTGTTGTTTTCTTAGTGGGGTTATTGTTATTTATTACAATTAGTTAAAAACTCACACAAATTTACCTAAAATAATGTTTGGAAGTTGACATGATGTTTCCACTGTTATTGGATTTGATCCAATAAACTGAAGAAAAATTTTAATTGATCTAATTTTGCAATTTTATATAAAAAATGTATTTGCTAATTTACAAAACAAGGAGGAATGCCAGAATGTTATTTTAATTACTATGTTAAATATTCCTTAAACATGTTTACGCCCCAGCACTCATTATCTAAGTTATCCTACCATTTGTGTTTACCAAGTAATTTCTAATGAGCTGCCCCAGGAACAGATAACTCTGGCTAGTCATTTGAAGTCACCTCACAACAAATACATGCGATATATGTAATATGATATATGCAAGTAATATTTTGTTTTATTCAGAAAAATGTGTTTTCTATTATTTAAATCTGCTCTAAAAATTATTAAGCATAATTATTCACTCACCAATACTCTTAATATAAGAAATATAAAAACATACAAAGGCTTAATTCCATCGGTGTCATTGCTGAAGGAGAGGGACTTGCTTCATTCTGTTCTGAAACACTTATGCTGCTCTTGTAAGAGAGACTCGCCTGAGTACTAAAACATCTGAAGGTGAAAGCTGTGTTCAGCAGCTCCCAACTTCAGCACATCAGTATTCCTGCGCTGCAGCCGAATGTCTCTGTGCTAAGAATAAAGAAGAACTACTGAAGCTCAGAAGAAAATTGGACTCATTAATACATCTGCCGTGCTAGAACGGCTGTTGGCTGCTCATGCCGTCATGATTAAGGGTGACTATACAATCTAGGAGTGATGGAAAACATCCCTGTCAAATAGACTTTTTTTGAAATCATTTTTGACATTTTATGATCTATGCAATCTCAGGATTGTACAGGCAGTCTTGGAACAGGCAGGGAAAGGGTGTGTGCATGTGTGTGTGTGTGTGTGTGCATGTGTGTGTGTGTGTGCATGCAAGTATGCATGTATATGATTTTGCAGCTCACACTGTGCCTGATAATAAGAAACTGTGCCACATAGCACTGCATCAATAATGAACTAATGGAATTGGCACTTCTATATTAGGAATGTGTGTGTGTGTCTGTGGTGAGTGTGTGTGTGTGTGTGTATGTGTTTGAGTGTGTTTGTATGTCTGTGTGTATGTTTTGTATGTAAGAGTGAGAAAGAGATAAGGATGCAGGGAATTTCAAAAGTGATTTATATTTTTGCAAGCAAAAGAAAACCTTGAGGAAAATCTTGTTTGTTGGCTTGGTGTGTGTGTGTGCTTGTGTGTGTGTGTGCTTGTGTGTGCGTGTGTTTGTATGTATGTTTGTGTGTGCATGATGTGCATGTGTTCTTGTGTGTATGTCCACAGTGAGATATCAGTGAAGGGATATGCAGTCATCATCACAACTCACTCAGTCTACACAATGTGTAGATCTATGCCTGACCATGTAATAAATGATTTACCTTGCATGTAAATTAGTCCCACAGTGCAGCCTTATGAATGACTTATGTACTGCATATCTATACTGCACCATACTTTAGAACACATACACACACTCACTGAGCGTGGAGGGGAAGCTAATCCAATCACCATGGCTAAACTTTCTTACCTACTGGCTGCAACGTGTATTTCTTCCTCTGTGCTACTGAACGTGCCTCAGTTATTAATGAATGACAAACAGGAGAGAAGACAGAGAGAGACTGAATGAGTTGTTTATGCTTCCTTCTGAGGTCTCAGCAGTGAGTGCATGAACCCCAGGCTCTCTTCAGTTAAGACATCTACTAAGTGAAGACAGGATGATGGAGAGAAGGGGAGAGAAGACCAAGTGGAGGTGCAGTCCATTAACCCAGTTGAGCATGTGTGTATGAATGTGTTAAAGGAGTCAGGGAAAGAGAACGTGTGGTAGAGAGAATAGGCTGGACTGAGCACGACTCCCACTGCAGCTCCACCTGCAGCACACACGTCATAAACACTTCACTTTGCGAGCATTCATTCAGATGTTACAGGAAACACTTTTTCTTCCCAATGTGGATAGACAAAGCGAACGTCTCACAATCTCTCTCTCCCTCGCACGCCCACAGGCACCATCTACATTAAGCCCCTTAATCTGATTTGTTTCTACACAAAGCAAAGCTCTCCAGAGCGGCTGAGTACACAGCAGCTTGGAGTGCACTAGGGCTGGACTGAACGGAGGGAGAGCGGAGGCAGGTGAGGCCCAGCATCCATCACACCTGGCCACGCTGCTCTCTGACGTAGCTTACACAGGCTGAGAGCCTATTACGGCCAGGGCTTGGAAGGCTTTGTTTGCAGCAGTGATGTAATCTCTGATTTACTGTTAGATAAAGGGATGTAGGATGAGTTAAATGATGTCAAAGAACAGTACAAAGTGTTGTTACATAGAGTTGAAAAAAATGTTGGAAAACTGTTAGACCATACCACATTGAAAAACTCTTACATCACTCAGTGTAGACACAATGTGTATCATTTTCTGATTATACGTGTCTCACTGTGGAAATAAAGGGGAACTTTGTTCTTGCATTGTTCTCTCATCACCTTTACTCACACTGCCACCTTCACACTAAACGACCTGACAAAAAGGGAGGGAAGAGAGAGAGAGAGAGAGAGAGAGCGAGAGAGGGACAGAGAGAGAAGGATAGAGAATCGAAAGACGTAGATGAGACTATATAGGAACTATGACTAATATTGCACATTTGAATACATTTGCCATAAAGGAAATAAATAAATAAATAAATAAATGCTCACATTGTGAAACATTTTTAGTGATGCTTCCCTTGTTTTGACTTATTTGAGTTTCATCGGGAATGGAGGAAAACAGGAGGAATTGAAAGGCTGTGACCTGTTTTTGTTGGGAATCTGTGTATGTGTGGATGTATGTTTGCTTGTGCACATATATGCTCTGGGGTGTGTATGTGTGGGTGTGGAGGCCTGCTGTGTGATAAATTGCTTTTAAATGGCATTTCAGAGCTTTCTGTGTTTTTCCATTTTGAGTGGGATAGCAGACATCTCTTAACTGCCCTCTCTGTATACGTCCACAAATTTTCGTGTGTGGATTGTATGTGTGTGTGTGTGTGTGTGTTTTATAGAGATATAGTAGACGTTGTTTTCATATATTTAAAAATGGACAAGATGTATGGAAGGAGAGTGGTTTTAGTCTCAGCTGTACAACTGCTCCACACATGTATCAGCAGTTATCTCAAGATTCTTAGCTTCTTTCTGTTGTAGTGTTTCGTGTCCTTGCCCTACTCTCATATCTGTGAAGTGCTCATATTCTTCAGAAAGCATGTGATTCTCACTGTCTGGACTGTGCATGATGTACAGTATGTCCAGATATCATCTGAGTGTGTGTGTGTGTGAGAGAGAGACAGTTTCTTTTAGAAAAACAGGCTTTAGCATATCAGCTGGCCTTCTTATTTAGTTTGCACTTAGTGTATGTGTGTGTGTGAGTGTGTGGCTGTGTAAATATGTTTGTGAACATGTATGTAAATGTGTGTGTAAGTGTGCGTCAAAATAGATGTATGCATTCACTGCAAAACACTGAAAAACTTCAAACTACTGTTTTCCCAAGAGACAAAAAGTGTGTGTATATCTACATTATTAAAGCAGACTATTGGACACAAGCTCAAGCTCAACCTTTGGTCACAATGCTTCTGAAAAGGATTCGGAGAGAGTGACTAAACTATGAATTTCAAACTATACGAATATGATGCAATTCTTTTAGCATTTGAAACACTTCAGTCAAACTCAAGGATGAAATTCCCTTGTAACAGTAAATCAAGTGTGTAGTGAGGAATATTACAACAGAATGTGATTAGCATTTCATACATTTGTAATGAAATTCTGAGCACTCACTTGCTACCATGAAAAGTGTTTGATGCATGTTGCCATCACTTCAAACCAGCACTACAGTTTTCTCACTTGTTTTGCTGCTGGAGCTCCTGAACTTGCACTCACAGCAGTGAACACAAATAGCCAAGTCCCCATCACGCACCTTTAAAATGGTGGGAAATCTGTGTAAACTTTAAATGCTGTAGATTGTAATGCTGTAGATTTAAATGGTGAACACTTTGAATGGTCTAAACTTTAATCTGAAATGTGGTGTAAACTTTAGGCTTAATGCACATTCACACTACGCAGACCTCATCCTGTCCTGCTGGAACTGGTGACAGTTGGACTGCCTCAAACCCTTCCCTCATAATTGGGAGAACCATTAAGAAGAGTTCAAGTCTAGGAGGTCAAAGGTCAAATCCATCTCCTAAAGCCATGACAGAAAATAGAACAGAGCAGACTGCCGGCAGGGAGAGACTTGAGCAGACGTTCCTAGATGTTTCTGTACATTTCATGACGTTCCCAGGATCATGCAGTGCTCTCCAGGCAGCCCGGTGCTATTTGTTTGATGGAGCGTAAAGTTTCTACAAACACAGGACAGCATGCAGGATCCAAAGCTTGGTAGTCCGCTGATGTGATGTTTCACATCTTACTCTAAACCTTTCTGCTTCCCATGTTTGCACTGTCATGGTTGCATGATGAATGATGACTTTTGGACTGAGTAAGCATCGCAGGTGTGGACCCTAATGAAGAGAGAGAGTGTCTGTTTGTGAATGTAATCTCAATTGTCAAGATCACGAGAAAAATGACACTTATTGTCTGAGACAAGCAGGGTACAGAAAGCAAGGATGATAGAGAGCATGATTAGCTATAGATGTGTAATCAGATTTTAAATGAACATTATGCAAAAACGATTAGTCATAATCAGAATGTAGATGCACACATAAAGGACTCTTTACAGCACTCTCTCACGATTCTTTTGGCTGATCTCATCTGATTTGTTTTCATTTGACAGTAAAAAATTTTAAGAAGCGCAAAAGTATTCATGAAACATCATCCATTAGACGCTTATGCACTTCACGAAAAGTTTATGAAAATTAAGTGTGTTCTTGAGGGATGAGTTATACTTACTGTACATGAACCATGACTGTGTACGCACTGCCAGGGCTGCAGGACTTTAGAAAGATTTAGAAGAAGGAAAAAAAGCACGAAGAAAAACAGCTGTGGATATTTTGTGGATTTTGTTATAGTTTGAACTGTGATTATCTTTATGTGAACATCTGATTTAACCTTATTGTGTTGCAGGGGGATTTAGGCACACACTGAATCACACTGAACAAGGGGTCCGTTCTCAGAGCAAGGGCCACCTGGCAGTCAGACTACTACATGTGGGCCTCACGATGAGCTGGAATCTTGATGAATGCAGCCTAATATGTGGAACGTATTTCAAAAGGACTACAGCAACATGGATGATTATTAACTCTCTTCTGCTTACATTCTGTTCTTCTTTAACAAAGACGAACAGGGAGGGCTTATTCCACTGCTTTTTGTTTGAGAGCAAATAGAGGTTTAATAGCAATGCCTGTCAAAGTAACACAGTTTTGAAGGTTTGATTATGGAGATATAGGGCACTTTAAAATTGTTAATCAAGGGCTTTATAAGGAGTAAGCTTTGTTTCGAACAAGTACTAACACAATAAAAAAAAAAACATAGGTAAGACAGCTGCCCAAGACAATGGCACCATGTAAGACAAACATTATCCTGGATTGTTAAGGCTATAGGCCATAAGCACACCCATTTTCATGTATGTGTTAATAATAATGGATTCTGTGTTCTGATAAAAGTGCAGTTTAAATAGGTTGTGATTTGCCTGGACGATAGCAGTATTTGTGTATGTGAGGTGGAGATGGCTCAGCTGCTCAAGCAATATGTTTTTTTCATTTCTTTGTTGCAACTTCCATCTTTCTGCACAGGCACACACACACACACACACACAGTTTCCTGCTTAATAGGATTAGATCTAGGGAACAAGCTGCTTTTCATTAACTACAATTAAGCCATGTGTCTACAGACACACTAATTCTCTCTCTCTCTCTCTCTCTCTCTCTCTCTCTCTCTCTCTATCTCTCTCTCTCTCTCTCTCTCTCTCTCTCTCTC
>JAOXYF010000009.1:9728396-9739250 GCA_028565775.1 Sternarchorhynchus goeldii
CTATCTATCTATCTATCTATCTATCTATCTATCTATCTATCTATCTATCTATCTATCTATCTATCTATCTATCTAGCCGCTCATCCATCATCACTAAACAATCAAAGAAATGTTTAATTTGTAGTATATACCTATTATATATGTACATTATTACACAAATCTACACATGTACATTCACCTACCAACACTGCACACAAGAACAGCAGCAGCAGTATTGTGTTTAACAGTATGATGCTTACCAGAGGAACTTCCCCATGGTTCATATGAAACATGAATGCAAAAACGAAAGCCTGTTGCAAAAGGAGATAATAGCTAAATAAATTGAGTCCATGTGCAAGCCATTGGACGCAGTGTTGGCCAGGTCATACACCCAAGTGGGAGGCAGTGTCAGAAGGGGGAAGCAAAGTTCCACTGACTTACAGCTCTGGAAAAGAAGCTGTTTGGGAACCTGCTCCAAGGCATTCATCGTCCTGAAGCATTTGCCAGATGCTTGGCGAGTTCTTTTGTTTTCTTGGTTTTGAGAACCAGGTTGCTGGCAATACACCATCTTGCCAAGCTGAGCACTTCCTCTCTGTGGGTGGACTGGCCATTATTTGAAATCACCTGCAGGCTAGGGGTGGAATTATTGGCAGGTATGTGGTCATAGGTGAAGAGTGAATAGAGTAGTGGGCTCAGTACACATGGGCCTGCAGTGCAGGCATCTAGATTCAGTTACAGAGTGGTTTGTTGAGTCCAAGTATTTAGGGAATACTGTTGTTGAATGTTGATCTTGAATCAGTGGACAGGATTCTGATGTCCTGATATGTGGGAGAGAGGAAAGTGAAGATTGGTGTGGAGAGCAGTCGAGTTAGTAACCTCGCATCTTTTTGCCCTGTAGGCAAACTGGTTCTGTTCCAAGGTGCAGGGAGGGGATGTTTTAATGTGAACCAGAACCAGCTGTTCTCAACACTTATGAATCACATAATGTTGAGTGCAAGTGTACCTGGGTGGCAGACATTTAGATTTCTCTTTAATGGTTGCTTTAGCACTAGAACAACGGTTAATTGAAATTACAGCCTAAATTACTATTTAGTCAGGATAAGTCCAAATATATGTCCATAAAGTAATATACGTCTGCAATCAGTAAATGTTTATGACCTGTTGACACAGTATAAGAAATCTCAGCGTATATCACACAGATGGAAGTGGCTACTTGATTTATGCATTGCTGTCACACACACACAAATCCATGTGTAATACATAGCTTTGGCTAGTCACAGTTGCAAAACATTGATGATATTTGATATTTAATATAACTGCAAAGTATATAACTTAAGTAAATAAATTCTTGTGCATTTCCATCTGAAAACCTCTTTTCAATGTGATATGATGGCATACTTACTGACAGCAATTCAAACAGGATTAAAATAACCTGGGGTTACTTCTACAGGATATTTTATACTCGGTAAAGGTTGCGGAAGCACACAGTTCATAAAAAAACGACTGACGTAAGATTTGGACGAGACTTAAATCAGTGAGAAATGCTGGAAATAATTACATTACCCCATCTCCCCATATGAAACTAAGCCAATTCAAATGGTGCTTAAGACAGAAAGAGGTTAAAGATGTTGGCTAACTACAACCTCCGCCGGCTGGTCAGCACAGAGATTAAATATGCATGCAGGGAGACCTTGTATTCAAGGATTCAGGAATGGGACCTTGCAGAGTTTAATTCCAACACACCTGGCACCTATATTCGGATACCAAAGCATACAAAACTGGAGGTGTGCTAGATTATGGTCAACACTGAACTCTGCAGGGTGGAGGATCTTCAGGTCACCAGCAGGGCATGTCTGCCTTCATGGTCTTTGTGTGTCTTGTAAATGCTTGGTGGTTTGTGGATAGTACGGCCTTGCTGACAGGTTTTCCTGTTATCTGTGTTGACATGAAAGAAGAAGAGGGACTTCGTTTATAGGTGTTGTTACTCTTGTATTCTGTAATGGTTTTGGCACCTGGCCACATGCTGCAATGGAGGCTCGTGTTATTGTAGAAGTGATCCTCAATCAGTGTTTAGAGCTGTGCTTAGCTTCTCTGATGCTCTTGTTTTGGTTACCGTGCAGACCTATCTGTCACCAAATCTTAAAAAGATACTTTAAATGCCTCCAGCAACAACTCACTGTTCATCCAGGGTTTCTGACTGAGAGAAATGCAAATACTTGTTAATTGTCATTACAGTGTGCTGAATAGCAATATGGAAACATTCCTTATTTACTATGTGTGTTATTGACTGTGTGCTGTGTAAAAGTTTCCTACCAGTATGTTCAAAATAGTCCTTGAGCTCTAAAGTGGTTTATGCAGGAAATATTCTCACCTACCTAATGACCAGTTTAACCCCACTAATGCAAAATCTGGAGGATGGAGCTTGAAACAAGAGAATATAATCTGATTGACCTAGGTGGGTGGAAAGTGAGGTATGTTTTTGCTTTTTGTTATAGAATACAGCATTATTGTAAAAACATCATTGGTCTTCTAACTATCACTTATGATCAGATATTTCCACACAATATACTGAGCCAATAGCTCTTGTTTTACTATTTCTCTCTCTCTCTCAGTTCAGCTGTAACATAACCCTCAAACACATTTGCATAATTTATTAGTGGCTGTGAGGACGGTGGATCTCATTAGACACACAGTTATTGCTGGATGTTAAGTTAGAGGATTCCAGCTTTTGTGTATAGTTCCTGATAAGGGCCCTGCAAAGCCCCTAGACAGGAAGTGGCCGTCTGCAGAGCAGGGGTGCTCTAAGGACTTGCTTAGGTTTAATTAAGATCAGGCAGCAAAGGAAGACACCTCTCAGCAAACAGCCTGCCTTCACTCTACTCAGCCACCTCTCCTGTTCATTCGTCCTGGGACTGGTTACCATGGTGAACACCTGCATATTCAAAGTTTACACAGGTAGTTTTATGTAAATTATGCCAAATCTTTAAACATAAATGGAATATTCTTCAGACAATTTAGCAGCTGTTTGATATGAATATTTTATTTGTGAATGTTTAAGTAATTAAATAATCAAATGGAAAAAACAATAGGAGAGGTCAGAATTACAAATTTACATTCATAATTTTTATTACCCAATATATGATAAAAATAAATCTATTACTGCTGGGACATTAATAGATTCTTATAATAGAATGGGCTCTGAACTCATCCAGAAATATTCATAAACTCATAGCCTGTCTAAATTATGAATGCAGTGGGAAATGGATGTAAATAAATCCAATTTGAGCATTACAGTCTGTATAAATGTAGCCATGATAGTGGTGTCAGGCACTACTGTAGTGTAGTACAGTGATGCTTTTGCTTCTGGGTAAGCTGCCTTGTTTCAGCATTCAAGGTGTGTACATCACACACAGAACACTTTTTTCCCTCTTTTACCAATTATTGGACAGTTTATTTAAAATCATCTGAGAATTATGTGTTGATGACCTTTTACAGTTTCAGCTTTCAATGTTCTGTGCTAAATTCACCTCAAAATAGGACAACAGATGCTGTTGATTAATTGTTCACCTAACTAACCCATTTCTGAGCAGTAGGTTTTACCTAAATGTGACAAAATGTGACCCTGAAAATGAAGTTTATTGCCATATGGCCTTGTGCTTTCTTATTCACATTTTCCCACTCACCTCTCTCTTTTTTTCAAAGTCTAAAGAAAGTCCAAGAGTAACTTTTAGTCCGTTTCACATATATCTGTCCTGTGTAACAGACTGAATGGCCTATCAGTGCCAAGGAAGGCAATGTGAGCTCATTGGGGTTTGTTTAAAGATGTGCTCGCTGCCTTGTTATTTACATAAGCTAACAAGGTTATTGGGAGCTTTATCTGCCTGAATGTCACCATGGTTTAAAGTATATGAGAATTTAATAAGCGTCTCAGTCAAATAGTGTTAGAGGGGAGGAATGTGGGGCATGAATATTTATGAGGGCTTCTTCAGAGGGATTTGCTTCTGAGCTACCTGCTTTAGCTTCTTCCCAAAATTACCTGAGACAATCTGCTGCTTCTGTTTATGAAACAGCATCAGCAGTCCCTCTGCTACCACCAGCGAATATATGATCAGGCGTGAGTGAAAGTCTTTCTTCCTTAGAGTGATAGTATAGTTTTAATTTACACTCGGTGTAAAAAAATATTTGTATTTCAGTCAAATGTTTTTTTCCAATTGTGCATGTTCTACTGATTTTATTTATTAGAATAGCATTCTTTAATTGTGCCATTACTTTTATATATGTAGAATTAGATATCGCTGTTTTTTATCAGTTTCTACCAATTAGCTCCCCCAATCCCCTTTCAAACACCATTTGCATCTCAATATTTCCAAAGGATATTCGTTTAAGAGGATCTGACACAAAATTCTTCCTTTCACCACTTTATTTACTTGCCACAGCAACCCTGCTGAATCGAGAATCTGATTAGCAAAATCAAGCTACAGACCCCATTAGCTCTGTTGCTGAGGTACTAGCATACCATTCGTTAGCAGCAAGATCACAAAAAGGAACAAATAATTACATAAGCTGCATATCAAACTGAATAGAAATCAGTCTGCCTGAAAAAGGTCTACCACTTTATGTACAGAAGATTTCTGGTGCTGTCTTTGCCAGTTATAATGCTACATTTCAAGCATTTGGTCCCATGAGTAGCTGGTTTAAGTTTGTGCAGCCAGATAGAATAATCACCACTGGTAGCTAAATATGGTATGAACGAATTTATGTAGCAAGTGGAAATAACATAAAGCAGCAAAAAGAACTGAGAATGTACTTATGTGACTGTGGAAATTGGCATGAAAAGAGGAAACTATCAGTTCATCAAAATACTGCACAGTACAACAAGGAATGAACAGGGACTCGTGGGCTGTTAGAAAGGGAGAGGATGAAAGATGGAATGTAACTCTCTAGGCGCTGCATGTCAGTGAAATTTATCACATAGTTAAATGGATTATCTAAGAAATAGTTCATTATTAGTCATTGCCACTCACATAAGCACAAAGATGCCAGTGTTTAGGCGCAGCGTAACCCTTGGTAACTACGCTCCAACTGCAGGCTCTACACTAATATGGAGTTTTCAATAAATAACTGTTTTCTTTAAAGTAATTGTAGAATGAAGAATCATAAAGAGGGAGGGTGACTTTAGTTTAGTATTCATCTGACATATTAACAGAATTATACAGTTATTACTACACCACCATATGAGAAAGATGTAGCCAGTACATGCTTCCTCTGAAACACAAGGCCAAGCACCACATCTTTTCAAACTGCTGCCCATACTCTGACAGAGGGCAGCCCTCACACTCAGAGGATAGCGCTAACTGCCCCCATCAGCAAGCATGCACACACACACACACACACACACACACACACACATATTGGGTAGTGTCAGTGAATGACAGGGGCAGGTTAATGGCGTCCCTCCCACCAGTTTGCTCCCTTGGACTCCCAGCCACAGATGGCTGTGGCATCATCAGGGCTCAAACCATCAAACTCCTGATACTAGGACAAAAGTTTTCCATTGCACCATTTGGAGACCCAGTGTTCTGAACTTTTTATAGAAGTGCTTATTCCTATAAAATGCATATATAATCTTGCAATTGTGAGATGCTACTGAACCTTGTATTTCCTCAGTTTACACCAGTAATAAACACAAAGCATCCTCAGGTGCTGCTTATGGGTTTCTTCTTGGGTGATCTGACTACAGTGCTTTCATATCACAAGCCTTCATATACCCCTACCCTTTACATACCCCGACGTTTCACAAAAACCCTACCCTTCACATACCCCGACCCTTCACAAAACCTCTATCCTTCACAAAAACCCCACCCTTCACATACCCCTACCCTTCACAAAACCCCTACCCTTCATATACCCCTACCCTTCACAAAACCCCTACCCTTCACATACCCCAACCCTTGGCCTGTTTGCATCCCACACCCCTACCCATCCCCTGCCCCCTTCACACACCTGTCCCTTTACCCTGTCTTCTTGACACACTCCTACCCTTCCCCTGTCTCCTCCTCCTTGTCAATGACCTGATGACCTGATTCATGCACACTGCTCTCCTTCTTCACTACAGAGCTGCAGCAGCACTGGCTATAGTCTAGCGCAGACACTGAAGCCTGATAGTTCCTACCCACTATGGGCAATAGAAGATTAATGGCAAAAGTGAATGCTTCTTCACTGAGGTATGTTCAGAAGCTTAATTCTGACTATATTTGACTACAATTCAACTTGACTGTAGAGTATAAATATAACTATGTGTTGTTTCAGTGTTTTTTATACCACGGGTATTCTTGGACCAAACTCTGTAGCTTGTAAAAGTGTAATAGGTTTGTGACTAAACCAAAATGTTATTTTGGTTTAGTCACAGTGAATAAGTGATTCTCGTCATTCGCAGCTTGTATTTCAAGAGAAAGGTCCTACGCTAGAGACTGATGCTAAAGTGTGAAGTTGACATGAATCAAAACCTGAAATGTCTTTTTGTCTCCATTTTCAGAATTTGGCAGACACTCTTATCCAAAATGATGACCATATACTGTTTGAGTATGGTAGTATGTGTACCTGCTCACCCTGAAAAACAAACTGACATGGTGTTGCTAGCATGTCACTCTTCCCTAATCTAGCAAATGAACTCTCTGTTCACTATAACCTGATCTAGGAAATGAGTAGTGTGTCTGCACATTATGATGATTATATAGAATATAGAACACATGATGAGACATGAAAAAAAAACAAACTTTGAGCATTCTCTGAATTACTGAGAGCAATTAGAACAAATGTGATGGCAAACATATACTCGTGTTTGGAACAGGCAAACACACATGTACACACACATAGAAATTTCTCTTCTCTGAATGTGTGAAATGTGACTCTGCAGTATCACTAACAACAGTACTGTGAGGCAGGGTGAGAACAAAGAATAAAGGAGTATCTCTTACACCCCCCCCCCCCATCCTGTTTTAATTGCTCATGCACTTTGATCACTCTGAGGTATTAGTAGCCCCTCCCGCTACTGCCTATTCCCCACCCCCTTGTGGAACATGGAAAAGAGTCAGAGTCAGCAGAATAAAGGGAGTCATCTTAAAGCTAAGAGAGCACAACAAAGAGCTGAGACTCTCAACTCCCTCAGCAAGCACCTTTCCTCCTAACCCCTGCCCTGCAACTCTGTGATGTTAAGGCAAGTTAAAGTCGGCCAGGATGTCAAGCTGCGCTCTTCTGGGATGTGGCAGGTTGAAGTGAACCGCGCTGCTACTACAAATGTTGGAATCAGAGTGCTGCCTTATACGTTCCATTGCATCAGCCTTGGCTCAGGCACCTGAAGAGCGTTCTACCTCACAGTGAATGCATGTGGGGGGTGGGGGGGTCTAGGTGGGTGCGGGGCCTGAAGGAGGTATTCTACTTATCCTGCTGTGAAGATGCTTGTGACTGAAATAAAGATTCTCCTTGAATGTTGCAGTGGAAGTACTGCGAGTCCATTGACGCACATGCTGTGTCAGGGGCGGAGGGAAGGATGAAGGGGGGGAAGAGGGCGACGAATGGGGCGGAGGTTTGAGAGAGAAAAAAAACGAACAGGCAGAAAGACAGGTGGAAGGAGAGAGACAGAGAGAGAAAAGAAGAGAGGAAAGAAGGGAGGAAAGAAGAGAGCAAAGAAGAGAGAGGGAGAGATGTGAAGCTTAGGGGTGGGAGGTAGGGAGAGTCAGCAGCTCTATTGTCCTCCAAGGTTCGTTTTCTTGCAATATACCCAATCCTCTTCCACTCGGGAATCCTCTGTGTTTTCCAGCATGAGGAGTGTAATATTAATGTTTATTCTGGAGCCCGGGACTCACTCACAACACATGCAAACATTGAATGATTGCTTCTACACACTGTGCCATGGGACCATTATCTCTGGGCACTGAATGTGTATTCTCAGATTTTCAATTATCTAGTTGAGTTACACTGCATTATTGAAGATGCAGAATCAATACAAACAGCATGTGGAGCCTGATCTGGGATGTAATGCTCATATTATGGTCAAGAGAGGAGAGGCCTGGGCAGTGGTTTAAGTAGGCACAGAGGACTGACATTAAGGAGAGAATGTGGTCTAGAGTATGCTATTTTTGTTGATAATGCATGCTTAACTTCTTGTGAGAAATATCTGAGCTTGCATAATCACATTCTCCCCTTTTGTGTATGTGAGCTTTTGCAGCTCAAAGCACCTGCACATTCATCACTTTCTAGCAAATTTCATGTCATGCTCACTTAACCCCCCCCCCAAAAGAACAGCAACAAGCATGACGAAGCATGAGCAGGTGGGTTAGCAGCCTCAGTTGTATGTGGCAGTCAATGACGAGCAAATTTGCAATAAATACAGAACTTCAGAAATGCAAAGGCAAAAGGCATGAGGCTCCTTTAAGGCCAGGAGGGAGGCATCAGTACTGAGATGATGGATAGGAGAGAGAGGAGCACAGCACCCGCCAGCAGTTAGGTTTAGTGTAACACTGCCCAGGAACCTGAGCTAGCAGAGCTTACCACTGCAGGACCACACAAAACCAGCCTGCAAACGATCAGTTCACACAAGTTAGTGAAAAAAGCAAGGTCTCATCTGACTGCTAGTATCACACTGAGGATGAGGGGACTGCTGAGAGACAATAGTGAAAATGTTGCTTGATTAATATAAATCAAGCTAAGACGTGGATTGGAACGTTTCAATCAAGCGTACAGAGCCACATGTATTTGTCTTTCATTGTCAGTTATGAGCTCTCAGTGGAGCATGTTAACATGGAGAACACGGGCTGTAGGGCGCTCGTAAATTTGGCCGAGAGAGTGAAAGTGAGGCTTGGCCGAGGTTGGGTCTTTATGAGAGGGAGATAAATTGGGAGCCTGGTCCCCTGGCGGGAGTGGCAGGAAACCTTGGGCTGATTGATACCACAGGGCGTGCAGGCGGAGTGAAGAAGCTGTCCTCTGAGCCACCCGTGGTTGCCATCTCTCATCTGTCTGACATTTCACTCAACCTCTAGAATGGGAGAACGCCACACTGGGTCTTTCTGCGCATGGCCTCCTCCATTACCTGCTCCCTCGCTCTCTGTCAGCACTCGCTTCCCTCAAACTGCTCCCTGCAGTACCTGCTCCTGTCCTATTCCCCACCATCTCTGTCTCTGTTATCCAAACCACACCTTCTCTCTGTCTCTCTTATCCAAACCACACCCTCTCTCTGGCTCTCTTATCCAAACCACACCCTCTCTCTGTCCCTCTTATCACAACCACACCTTCCCTCTCTATCAACCACACCCTCTCTGTCTCTCTTACCCCAACCACAACTTCTCTCTCTTATCACAACCACACCTTCCTTCTCTATCAACCACACCCTCTCTCCGTCTCTCTTATTCGAACCACACTCGCTCTGCATGCCATGCTCTCTCTGTAATCTGTATAATCTGCCTCCCCCAGCCCTGAATATCACTCACCTTCTCTCCTTTCTACTCCTCAGCTTTCACTACAAACCAGCTGTCCTCTCCTAATAAGCCCCTGTACCTTCTCTTCTCAACAAGCTGACTCTGTTCACTCCTCTCTTAGTGCTAAAGGGAGTTCATGTAATTTAGATGGCTAGCTTCCCTTGTCATCTTAGCCTTAACAGACTAACAGGTCAAATTACTTGCTTTTGATTACCATCAGCACAAAAAGTACAGAGGAAACAGAAATAAAGTGTGTTTTTCTGAGGCTTGAAGAAATGGAGTCACGGACAAAAGATCTTTTTGGTTTTGATGAGTTTAAAGAAACCAAAATGTTCAAGCACATTTGAAGCATAATAATTGTATGGGATGAGCCTCACAAACCAAGTGGATGAGAAAAAGATAGAACCAGAACTAGGGTGAATCCCGCAGTGCACTACCCTGTGCTGTGGCCACTCTCTCAGCCAGCTCTGGATCGTATGAAGTCACATCCACGCTATTAATAGTGTCCTTCAGTCTGCAGCATTTTAGATCTGAAAAGGGAGAAACGCTCTGCTTAGAACAACTAGCATAACCACTGTGCATCCTCGGGCTAATCAAGCAAATGTACTAATTAAATGTACTGAATAAACAAACTAATGAATCTTTTTTAGGGAGGAGGGGGTGTGTGGAGGACGTGTATAAGGAAGAACACTGTAGCCTTATATCTATGAAGAGCTCTTTTAGGGGTGACCTGGAAGGGAGGATAGCAGAGTGCACTCACCTGTATAAATCCTTTACTTTTATCACAGCAACCTAGTGACCTTTAAGGAAAAAACAGCCATACTTCATCCGGTCCACGGCAGCAAAGCCCACATGTCATAAATCTCTCCAATAAGGGCAAGGTAGAGAATGGGGCTGGCTTGGGAAAGAACAGGTAAGGTTAGAGAGATAGATAGAGGGAATTAGTCTGTGATGCTGAGAAGGAGAGACAGAGGATGGAGAGAGAGAGAGAGAGAGAGAGAATGAAGGTGGAAATGTCAGTAACGTTCTACAGGCTGGTATTGGGCTTCTTTGGGCTAATCTTTATTTTTGAGCCTGGTTAATCTCACTGGTGTCAGGTGGTGGTTTACAAGGTGTGCAAAACATCATCTGATCTGCCTCCAGTGTGGAGGAGGGCCCACTGATCTAGTCATGCCACAAGACACACACAGTGTTCAGCTACTTAACCAGTCACAGAGCTTTCTCCACCCCACCCCTGTTAGATGGGGTCATAAAGGGGTGTGTCTGAGCTGGGGAGAGACTGTAGAGGCTGAGATGAGAAGTCTAGCATCTCAGGGTTTGTGTGTGTGTGTGTGTGTGTGTGTGTGTGTGTGTGTGTGTGTGTGTGTGTGTGTGTGTGTGTGAGAGATAAAAAACAAAATCT
>JAOXYF010000009.1:9739350-9818106 GCA_028565775.1 Sternarchorhynchus goeldii
TGTGTGTGTGTGTGTGTGTGTGTGTGTGTGTGTGTGTGTGTGTGTGTGTGTGTGTGTGTGTGTGTATCTGTGTGTGTATGGATGCAAAAAGGAAGTGTGAGCAATGAGGGATGACATGGAGTGGTAGGCTCCTTATGAGTAGAGCCTCATTCAACACCATCAGCATCATTAGCTCATCATGGCAGTCATGCATGCTGCCGGTCGACCTTCACCGCTCAAGCGCAAACACACACACACACACACACACACACCCACCCACTCACCCACCCACACACACAAACAATTCCTCCCCTCCACCCCCACCCCCACCCCTTGCGACAGGGTTAGGCAGCCTTCACACACACCAGCTGTGCTCTGAATGCGAGCTGCTCACTTGGGCGGCCCGTCTGCCGAGCAATTTCCAGCTCTGCCTCTCCACACGGTGACACGACTGGCCGCTCATGCCTGAACCTGCTGCTGGGAGCATGCTGGGGGGCTCTGTGCTCTCAAGGCTTGCATTAGGCACATACTCAAGAGCATTTCTGCACAATTCCTGTGCACCTGAATATGGAACTCTACGCCTCAGTCAGATACTTGAGCTGAAAATAGATGCCTGTAGAAAATGCCATTTATAACTCACAATGGGGTGTCTGGCATACTTGAATATAATCTTTGCTCTGAAATCAGACACCCTTGACAATTTCAAGACAGATATCAGTGCACATCAGGATGCAGCTTACCATATAACAAAAGGGTGTTTTTCCCCCTCATATCTACTCTCCACCATTATTTTCTCATTTTAGAATAAAGAAGAACTCTCACTAAAAGTGTCTTTTTTTATCTCTGGATTTGTATTAAAACCTCTTCACCAGTGAAACTTCTGACAAGCTGGCAAACAGATTGCTGATTACATGGGAGAATTTATTATCTAGATTGCCTGTCTCTGGCACCACCCCTCGCCAGCCCTGTATGATGTGCTTTAAAGAACACAGGAGCTTCTGCCTGGCACATAGTTCCTTATGAGATAATATCTAAAGTGTATCGTGTATGAGAAAACGCCTCCCTCCTCCAACTATATAAATGTATATGAGCCAAAACTAGGCCAGGAGCGAAGCTGAATTACAATAGGTTGTTTTTTTGTTTTTTTTGGTGTGTTTTTTTTTTGTTTAGACATGCAGTTTTAGCAGTAAGAGGCACCACACCCTGAATATCAATCACTGCCTGATATTGTGATCTGCTCGGGTGGAATAGAGGTACAGAGCAGCTTACAGCCATGGAGACGAGCTCAGATACCAAACTGCATCTGCAGGCAATTGTCAACACAATTTTGTTTTCTTACATGAATTATTCCAGGGATGTGAAGCAATATCATACTGCCTCTTTGCTCTTAAACACACAATGGCACATGGTAACTGGCTCATGCACAAAACACTCTCTCTCTCTCTCTCTCTCTCTCTCTCTCTTTCTCTCTCTCTCTTTCTCTCTCTCTCTCTCTTTCTCTCACCTTTCTATAATGCACAGGTCTTGCATTAGGCTGTAATGCTGGCCATTGTGTTGGTAACCCTCCCTTCTGGCCAAATCTCAAGTTTCAAATAATGCTGAAGGCCTGAATCCCCCCAAGGTGGTTCTGCCCAGAATAGTAAAAATCAAGGAGAATAAATCTGTTAGCGAGAGTCATAATGGACTGCATTTATGTGTAATCAGGATACATTCCACCACACATGTGACATTATAACAAATCAATCACTGGAATTTCCTGTTGCCTCTCAGTATGAATGAATGCTATGAGGGCCTTTGTTGCACTGAATAAGACGATTACTGCGAAATTTCTTCTGCGCTCCACTGCTGAACTGAAAGAATGTTAATGCATATCCCTCAGGTTAGCAGGTTATGGTGTAGCTTTCCATCGATTAAGAGTCCAGATAAGGCCTGGATTACTGGTAGGCAATTGCTGATTTGATGTGGTTCTTCACTCTGGATCATGTACACCTGACAGCTTAATAATCATGCTTAAATCACTACAGAAGTGCTTTGTGTATATTCACAGTTACTCACACAGTAATCTCATTATCGTCTCTGTCTTTTGTGGGTGGTGGTATTAATGTACTTCAGCCATGTCACCGACTGGTTCAGAGTCAGCCACACACGTGTTCAGAGCCAGCCACACACGAGTTCCGAGCCAGCCACACACGAGTAGCCACACACGAGTTCAGAGTCTGCCACACACGAGTAGCCACACACGAGTTCAGAGTCAGCCACACACGAGTTCAGAGTCAGCCACACACGAGTTCAGAGCCAGCCACACACGAGTAGCCACACACGAGTTCAGAGTCAGCCACACACGAGTTCAGAGTCAGCCACACACTCTACATCTGCCACTCAAACTAACATAATGAGGCATATGAGGCATAATGAGACTAATTTAAAACACTTTTTTTAAATAAACATTCAAAAACCATTTAAATGACATTCAGATTACATTATAGTTTAGTTCTAATAGTTTAGTTCATTAAAATGATAATGAGGGTCTTAGCTTGCTTCTACCTCTCTCCCTGCAGGTAGCCCATTGAAAAGGTTGGTAAAGGATTTTGGATCTGTGCTCAGGCCAATGCGTTCACACTTAGGAAAAAAAAATATCACAGGCACAAAGACACAGCTTACAAAGGCATACTGAAGGCCAAGAGCTGGCATTTCAACACAGCAGGAAAATGCATCACAAAAGCACAAACACATGCACACACAGAGACATGCAAAAAGAAAGGAGGGAAGAGAGAGAGAGAGAGAGAGAGATAGAGAGAGAATTGAGCAGAAAACATTTAATGAGAGAATGAGAGTTGGAGAAAGGCACATAAGTCACAGTGGAGAAGATAAAAGCTCTTCTGTTGAGCACTGCTGACACTTTACCAATAACAATCATCAATGCTTTTAATAAAACAGAAGCTCTGAGTGCTGCACAACTGTCCAACCCTTCATTTACTTTATAATTACACCCGGAACTTCAGAGAATCTTAACACACTTTGTAGTCAATACCTATTAAACCTATGCAAAGTATTTTTTGTTTGTGCTACTTTTTTCCTGTTTTGTCTCAGACTTCTGTGATTTCCTGCTGCTTGACACAAAGCATGAATCCATTCAGTGGATCAGGCTTTTTTTATGTAAGGTACACCACAAACATGGTGCCCAGAACTGGTCAGGCCGAAACACCCACCAGTCCCGGTGAGCTTCTCGTCTGAGCCCAACTGGCCTCAAATTAGTCTGTGGAACCCTAGAATCCTGAGGCAATGCGTATTCCCACCTACACACAGATGCACAGACACACACACACACACACCTGTTTGCACTCGCGATGGCACCATTAATGGTACAGAAGCGAACCAGCAGAGTGCCGTTCCATAAGCCGCACATCCTGTTTTGAAAGTGAAGTAAGTGGCATTAGTGAAATGAGGCGCCCACGCGCTCTGTGAATTGCTTGAAGAGCTGCTGTTAGGATCTGAACCATCCGCAGGCAGCCAACACCTGCCATTAAGCCAGAAGCAGACAGCAAGGCAGCAGCGCACAGACCTGCGAGGCCACGGCGAAGCATCACGACGAGGCCTGGCTGTCTGATCAAGCCCCGCTCCACAAACCCCCACGCTTAAGGCACTGTGCCTCGACCCAGCAACGCAAAAAAAAAATCATCTGGCAAACCCGTCGTCAGGCACGATCTTCATTTTATAAACACATCTGGAATATTGCCCCATTTGTCAGCATCATCTACTCTCTTTTGGGGGAGTATGAGACATATTGCTGTAATAAAACGGTGCGTTAGAGCAGCACTCTCAGCTGAACCAGTGGGCCTTAGGCACAAGATGTGCATGTGGCTCAGGTAGGTGAGTGCCAGGCCAGCAACTCCCCCTGTTATTTCAGCCCATTAGCCTTATACGCAGGGTGCCACCATGAACCCTCACCTTGCATTCTGGGCTAGAGCACGTTCATTTTTTAAAAAAAAAATCTTGGCAGCATGTAAAGGGGCCTGCTTGGACCTCATCCGATTAAAACTGATCAGCTCCTGTCTACGACATGAGGCGAAGCGTAAGTAAAAGCAGTGCTATAGTAAACAAAGGGGAGAATATTCATAACTTCAGCACGGTGCAGCTAATATCCCCTCAGGTCACTGCTCCACATGTAGTGTTTCATTAAGCAGCTGGTAGTTATGGGAGTTACAGTGGATTACATGCACACACCCCCCCCCAAGCCTTTTCCCTTTCCCTCACTCTCTCTCATACACCTAAGTGAGCAACACAAAATTACAGCTCAAAGACTATTTTGCTTTTGCATAATGCATCTTTAAGCTTCAGAGCACGTGTCTCGTGGGAATAGACATGAATGATATGACTAGATTCTATACTGTGAGAATACGAAATAGTTGAAGCAGAGTCACTTGGCTTGCAATATGCTTGTAAGCCAAAAGCAACCATAAGGCGTGTGATATAACAACGTGGTACTATTTGTTTCCCCCGAACTAGACCAGACCTTTGTACAACCACACGTGTTGAGTTTAAATAGGTTTCTTACCTTATCTCCTACCACTAATTCTTTCTCACTCCTTATAATTCCTCCCAGGAGTCAGACAGTCCCTATAGTATCTGACACTGTAATTATTTCCTTTTTAATAATAGTGACAAATTCTGGCTAATTAAATATGTTATTCACTGGACTAAGATGTCAGAGTCTTTTGTTGTTCTGTGTCTGTCTGCTGTGAGCCCACTGGTTAACTTCTTCACCTCACAATGTGCAGGAACAGCCACATTTAGGAAAGTGTGGCTGATCTGTCCTCATAATTACTGACACAGTAAATCTGCTTTCTAAAGGTTTCAAACTCCTTATTTACATATCGGTAATGTGGGATCTATTTAAAAATCAAGCAAAATCAACATAAATGTGCATGAAATCATAATCTCACCTGACAAAACACGCTTTGATGTTACTCTTCTGTGGAAGAGTGGGAGAGAACGAGAGTAGAGGAATTCCCACAGAGAGCAGAAAGGACATTACTACAGACAGACACACTTATACCCACACACCCTTGAAAGAGCGGAGATTTTTACTCGGTCAGTGTTTGTGGCTGGCAGCCAAAAGATGCCTCTTAAAAATCATGTGTTAAAATTTCTCCCCTTCTGTAATGCACACACATTCACCACCTATCTCACATTCCCCATCACACACACACACACACACATCCACTGGGCATCCTGCCAGGCCAGAATGGTTTGACCAGCTCCTGTGAGGTACAAACACACTGTGCAGCAAGGAGTGCATTGTGTGTGTATATGTGTGTGAGTGTGTGTGTGTGTGTGTGTGTGTGTGTGTATATGTGTGTGAGTGTGTGTGTGTGTGTGTGTGTGTGTTCATAAATTCAGCCCTCTGTGGAAGCTCACAGCCTGTGGTCCTCTCTACAGTACATTTTCCATTTATGCCATTTATAACTTCAAAACCACACAGATGATGATGCACTAAATTCATAAGAGATTCTGAAAGACACCGTTTTAATTTCCAAGTCCTTGTATGCCCTCGTGCTCAGGTGTGTTGGAAAGTAGACTTAAATCAGTTAGTCCACCTCATAGATCTGTTGCATGTAGCAGCAGATCTGTACCTAAAATATGCTAGTGTTTTCCTCTTGCGCAGGGTTGCACCATCTCCTCAGCGAAAGGAAACTGTGGGGCCATGTGGTTTACCTAAGCTTTAACCTGAGCTGAGATCCTGCCACTCTCTGCTCTCCTGAGACAAGAGAAACTCGAGTAAACAAGTTTCATGGGGGTCTGATTAGTGAAATTTGGAGCACAGAGCAGAACAAGGCTCTACTTGAGCTCCCTCTTGGCTGGTAAACCTCCTGTTTGTTGTGAACATTTGCAGATGCTGGCTGCTCTGTCCGAATGGGTGCTTTTCAGCAGGAGCAAATCCCAGCACTTTGGCCATGGACTGAGGTTAATGTTTAATGAGTGAATATGAAGCTGCATCAGATTCTGCAGTGAATCGAGCCTGAGTCCCAAGTCCCAAGCTCAGAGCTCTGATAGTGCTGTCAGGATGCAGAGGCATCAAACCTGGAATCGCAGGCCATGTTCTCTGAGTTAAAGAGGAATATGTAAAGACTGCTGACTCTGCTCTGCATGGGCTGAGTGCTCTGCATGTATGCATAACCCTTCTCTAGATGAAGAGGAAACATGGATTTCTTAGTCTTTTTTTCTCGTTTCCACTCCCTCTGTGTGTATCCTTACTTCCTCTGATCCCCCATGTCAGGCAGTAGATTCTAAAGGAGAGGTTGGCATGGTGGGCTTTGTTAATGTCAAGTGCGGCTTTATCTATAGCTGCTTGGGTGTACAGGAGCAGCAGATGCCAAGCTCTTGGTCTCTCTCTCTCTCTCTCTCTCTCTCTCTCTCTCTTTCTCTCTCTCTCTGTTTCTCTGTCCCTCTCTTTCATTCTCTTTCTCTCTTTCATTGTCCCTGTCTCTATGTAAAGATGTGAATACACAAAGGAAAACAGAAAGAATCTGTTTCTTTTGATGCAGCAGAGCACCTCTCAGATGTTTGCCCTGTTTCAAGATATATCGCATATATCATGCATGCATATCCCAAGACACTTCTAAAGGGTTCATGGTATCTGTGCAAGCCACAGGCTTCATGGGTTCATGGTATCTGTGTCATTAAAGCCAAATAAGGGACCTTGTATAATACACAAGATACATATCAAATATCACTTACAATATTAATATATCATTAGATACTGTTTTTGATTTCAATTATAAAATTGTATAAAATTTGTTCTGTTCTAACATACTAAATGACATAACAGACTACAATTCTCATCTAAAACATCTAGAACAATAATCTCTCTTGTTCGTGTGGGGGGGGGGGCAGATTGATAGTAAGTTGTAAAAAAAAACATCCATCTGAATGTGGATTGGAAACCGGCTTCAGAAACGAGAATGAATACAATAACGAAAATCTGGCTCAAATTGGCACACACTAACCTTGCTGTCCACAGAAGCTACGGGGACTCCCCCATCTGCCTGGGTCTGAATAGAATTATTTTACTGGAAATGTACATCGTAAAACAGGTTTACAGTGATGCTTAACCCAGGTGCTCATAGCGAAGTTGCGTTTCATACTGTATCATACTGACATTATATACACTTACATAAACACCTACTGTAAACACTTTCATATCCCCTCCACCATCCCTAAGGTGCCGTTCTTCTTCTCTCCTTCTTCATGACATGGTGCAGAACGTTCATCATTAGATTGAGATGACAGTGACATTCTGAGCATATATAAAATGATCACACAGCCTGTCCATCTGGCTGCTCGACTCACCGTCTCTCTGCTGTTAATGACACACCAGGATACTTCGCAACTGGCTTGTGATTTGGAACAAATAGCAAAGGACCACTGCTGTTTCTACTGCTGCTTTGCTGAACAGGATGACTTTACCTCTCAGTGCAGAAGGACACAAACACACTAGTAAAATGGCATGTTTGCTTAGTACCGCTGATGTGTGGTGTTGTTTACTTGGTTGAGACTTCCTGTAATGCATTCAACTCATGTCCTGGGGTGTTTGAGTTCTGATCTGCCCATACTTCACTGTGCCCTTGACCCTCAGGTGTCCTGGAGGAGCTGTAACAAACTTAGTCCTTTACATCTAAGTCCTTTACATTCGAACCCTTAACAGGCTGCTCCAACACCCTTGTCCAGGTGACTTGAAGCAAAGATGTACAAGACAAAGCATCTTGTAAGGTGGGACCATTATAAGAACACCACTAGGCATTAGACATGAATGTATATGCACAGCAAAATGCCCAGTGTAATGCATACTAGAACATTCTTCTGCACTCTGATTTAAATAAAAACCGTAGGTGTTATTTCAGCTCTGTGGGTGTTAATTCAACATGGAGGATTTTGTACATGTGGTGTGTTGGTGACAGGATTAAGATCCTCTTCCACAAAACTAAGACCATTGTTTTTATTCATTCTCCATAAAAACAACATCATGGGGAAGTAACACAGCATTGGGTCTGGTGATGTGAAAATGACTGGTGGATAATTAACTAGTACACATACAGTATAGACTCGCAAATGTGTCAAATTTTATCCCATCATCAAGGTCTTGTGAGTGTGAGTATGTGTGGTTTGCTTTTGAAATGGAAGTGTCTAAGATTTTTTTTTCTCCAATTTTGTTACTTTTTTTTGTTAGTTTCTAAATATACACTAACTGAATTTGTCCTAGTTGCTTGTGACCTCACGTTACCCAGTGGGTTGCTAACACTGTACCAGCACCACCCCAACAGAGCACGCCTGGGTTCTCTTCCCCAACAGAGCACACCCAGGTTCTCCACCCCAACAGAGCACACCCGGGTTCCCCTCCCCAACAGAGCACGTCCGGGTTCTCCTCCCCAAAAGAGCACATCTGGGTTCTCCAGTCTCCACTCTGTCCATTCAGCATTAAAAACTGACAACTCTTACAAGATATGTATAAAAAGCTGATTTAATAACATCAATATATCATTAAATGCTATTTTTAATTATAAAACACTGGATAGCAAAACAGTAGATAGCAAAAAAAATGTCATTACATAGTTATTATTATAGCTATTAAATATTTATTATAATATTTTATTTATTTTTGTAAACCTCAGATTAATTTTATAGCACTCTGTGCTGAATTGCGTAGTCTGAGGATCAGGAGGGATGACCCAACCTGAAATAAATGAAAATATACCTTTAACTTCCTGTCTGGGGATTCAAATAAGGCAAAGCAAACTTTCTAAGAATTTTCAAAGTCTAAGAATTTACTTTCATAAAGTTGGAAAAAATCAAGGAATATTTGCAAATATATACTGCAATTTACAGTACAGAAGGCAAACAGTTTAGCAATGCAGGAAAGATTATTCACAACATTAAGTGTTCACCTTTAGCAGAAATAAAAAGAATTTCAGAACATTAAATGGGTTTCCAGGCCCATTGCAAAACAGAATTACACCCAGTGTTTGAACTGGGCAATTTTCAGCTTTTGTGGATTCAGAGATTAGCCTTCATGATGTGCACTTAGGTTTGTTAGAACTACATTAATGGACTGTTTGCTTCTTCATGTCAGTCAGATTCAGTTGGTTTAAACGTTCCAGCTGTTAATATGGACACCCAATTCTGTCACAAGGGTTAACCATTTTTTGTTGGTTCTGAAGAAACAACAGATATAAATAAATATTTTTTTTTCAGTAAGCAGTTTTTAATTAATAGTTTTTAATAAATAGTTTTTCCCCCAGACACTCTTCCACATAAAAATGCACTCTTACTTGAATACTAACCTATCTGGGGACATTCTGCTTACCTCTGGATTTAGCAGTTATAACACGTGTGAATATTATGTTGAAAAATATATGTATTTTTAAACACATCCAGAAGCAGCCCACTGAGATACTAAACAACACTATACTGAAAACACATCCATTCGTAATATTTTGTAGTTGTAGAGAGCAGCCGAGGGAAAAAGCTCTTCCCTGTTTTTAGTGCTGTATGTGGAGAATAAGGTTTATCTTCACTATATGGCATATATTTGAGAACAGATTGATAGTATAATTGATCAGACCCAGAAAAAAAAGCTGGAAATGAAAATATGGGGATGGTGAATATTTGAATGGAAGTGCAATTTCCAAAACAGAAGGAAAAAGCAAATCAGAAAATGCAACAGCAAAATAAAAACAACAACAGTGAATATGAAAACACAACAGTCAATGTGAAAACAACACAATTTGAAATAGAGCAACAAATGGCAAAATGCTTCAGCAGATGCTGTGGGAAAACTGTGGGCACGTTTTCAGTTTTCAGTTACTGACTCTAATCAGTTGCTATGCAGTTTGTTAGCCTCTCTCTCTATGCTGGTAAAACCAGGACAGGACTGCTAATATCCAGGTGTTTTTTGGGTGGTGAATCATTCTCAATCTCTCTTCAGGTAAATATTAGTGATTGTAGCCTATATAGAGCCAATAGTATGGAACACACCACACAGTACGGGCAACAGCTGGTCACCGACACCTTCAAACACCCTGACACCATCCGTTGGTCGATAATCAAGTCAGTTCCTTTCCCACACTTAGAACTGCCCCTTCTCACTCTACTCCACTTCAGAGACTAACGTCAGTGGGTCTAGCAGCCCCGGTTCTCCATCGCCTCCTTCCTGGGTCCTATCAGACATCTACATCCACATTACTAGCGCACTCCATTTAGACTACAAATAGAAGGATACAGCTAGCATTGGACAAACCAAGGATTCCTAATGAACTGTTACAGAGTATGTAAAAGGGAACATATGTTAACACATGTTAAAGGCAATATATGAATAACTCAAAACTTTTTGCGCACATAGAATTGGATGTCTGGAATACCTACTAACCCACAAACTACAAAATAAAACAAGCTAGTCATTTTCTGTGGGATACCTAGATCAGCAAACATGAGACTCCACAAGCCATTCAGATCTGGTTCCTCTTCCCATGTCAAGTTCATATGCTTGTTTGAATTACAGCACACTAATCTGTGTCGCAACCGGCAGTGTAAGAATTTACTTTGCGCAGATGTCATTTTTTTCTAGCAAGCAGTGGATCGGCTAGAACTATGTCAAAATTAAGAGTTAAGGTCTGATGCTCTGTCTGGGTAGTTTATTATTGATATTATTATTGATATCAAAGTCTCACCTACTAGTACAGGAAAAATACTGTACTATTGTATTTATTTTGTGTCTCACTGTATTTACAGTCCCTAAAGGGAATTAGTACCAACTGTTTGTAGCAAAACTGCATCTGAGAGAAATGTATGTTTTTAAAGACATGGTATGTGTTTCTTTAGCCATGTAGCACTAGCCAACACTAACAGCTAAAGTAATATATTGGATGTAATTTTCTAGAAAGATATTAGTGGTATTCTTGCTGTAGGATCCATAGTAATGTTAATTCTATTAGTTGAATGTCTGTACAATTAAATGTTTTGTTACTAATAAGGGCATAGGTCACAAAATGCAAAGATTCATTAACATCGTTAATGCTAATTAGTACATGATATTTAAATACTTAATCACTCCTGCAATAAATGCTGTAATAACATACATTACTACAAGTTGTTATGTAGTATTGGCAGACCTGCATCCTCTGCCCATTGACAGGTACTCTTGTTGAGAAAACCATGTTTGAGCTTGAGTTCTACTGGTGTAATATAAATACCTTAATGACATTTATGTTCCTTACATTTATTTATTGACAGAAAAAATCTAGCTTTTGATATCAAGTACATAAACACACCATATATACACACTTGAGTCACAAGCAGTGGGTTCTCCCTCCCACAAGCTACCACAGCTTGCAAGACATATGACTTGAAACAACAAATAAACAAACAAAAAGAAATGTTGAAGTGTCATAAAATTAATAACTAACCATTCAGAAATTTCCTGTTTTATCTTTTATTCTTGAACTTGTTCAGTAGCCTCTTCTTGCTCAGGGTCTGACTCTGGTTCAAACATATGCTTCTCCAGCTACCACATTTGTCCCAAAGTTCACAATGAACGGTTGCCATGGTACCACGAAGCTGGACTTGCACTGGTTCAGAACGCCTGTTCTTTTATCCTCTTTCTTTTCTTCTTTTTTCCATTCTACCAGAACTCGTGTTCTAACTAGCTCTGTGGAGTGTTACAATATTTGTTCAACCTCAACCTGAGAAAAAGTTAACTTCCCATGCTCTGGAAGATCTTCTGCTTAGTGCCATTGCCCAAGAAAGGGAACCCAACAGCCCTTAATGTCTGTAAATGCATGACGAAGACCCTGGGGAAGCTCATTCTAGACCAACCTGAAACCCACAGTTGGTTCATCACTAGACTGCCTGCAGTTTGCTTATTCACACTGCGTTGGCATTGGTGATGTAATCATCAGGTTGCTGCAAATTCACAACTGGAAAAGCTGGCAGCACTGTGTTCTTTCACTTCTCTAAAGCGTTTAATAGCAATCAGTCCTCTCTTGGTGAGAGGCTGAGGGATATGAAGGGAAAACCTCTATTATTACCAGGATCACTAAATACTTGACATTTGACCTCCACTTTGTGCATTTGAAGAACTGTGTATCATCCAGGTGGTGAGCAGCACTGGAGGAAATAGTGTTGTCTCCTTTTCTTTTTATATCAAACAGATCTGTCTTCAAGTACATCTCAGAGATGTTCCACCTACAGAAAATTTCTGATGGCCGCAGTTACTGGATGTGTCATTAATGGGCACATATTGTACAGTGCTCAACATCTTTGTTGATAGGTGTGAAAGGAATAACAAATAGCTTATTGTGGACAACACTAAGGAAATGGTGGTAGACTTTAAAAGAACTACGATGCTGACAACTCCTGTATCTATCCTGAGGAGGTGGAAATGGTGGAGAGCTACAAGTCCCTGGAGGCACACCTGGACCATAGATTGAATTACATGTAACACTGAAGTTGTCTATAGAAAAGAGCAAGAATACTCTACTACAGAACATAATCTCCTTTTTTGAGAAAGCTCGTGTGCTTCACTATATCAGCAGGTTGCTGTATGCGTTCTACCACTTGATAATCACTTGACAGCAACACTGTAGAATAATCACTAAACACGTTCCCATCACACAGCCTGTCACTTAAATGTTTATCACTTATTATCTAGAAACTTTGTATTCTTGTTGATCTTTGCCTCTGTCTTTAAATGGGCCATTGCTAACTGCTTTAATTAAATCAAATTTGGAGGTGGGGGAATTCTTCCATGACTTTTTTTTGTTATTCGTGGTGTGGCTTTTTGTAGATATTTTATGAGAGATATGTGAAACTCTATGGCAAGTTGCTGCAGCTTTTGATGCGTTGTCTGAACACCATGACAGACAGTTAGGGTTAGATTTTTTTTTTTCAGGAGGAAATTCTAATGTATGTCAGCAGAAGAATCATATTTGTTTTAAAAAAAGATCCCGAATGTCACAAAACTTATACTCTAGTTCTGCTTCAAGGGATCAGCCTGACATTGACTGAATAGTGAAAGCTTGTGCATTTTCAGTC
The DNA here is from genome assembly GCA_028565775.1 of Sternarchorhynchus goeldii. Taxonomy (NCBI): domain Eukaryota; kingdom Metazoa; phylum Chordata; class Actinopteri; order Gymnotiformes; family Apteronotidae; genus Sternarchorhynchus; species Sternarchorhynchus goeldii. The sequence goes on from JAOXYF010000009.1 coordinate 9,752,416, forward strand.
AGGAGAAGAGTAAAACACATCTTAGATATCAAGAAAATCATTCAACAAAGTTGCTTTTTTTCCCCTTCACTTCTATAACTGATAATCTATTGGTCTCACTACCAGCTCCAGAAAATCATCTGCCACAGTGGTTTTTTCTCTTGATTTCCACACCCTCTACTTCACATATCACCAGCTGAGCCATTCCATACCCTCTACTTCACATATCACCAACTGAGCCATTCCTTTAGCTCATCAGAACACCGGGCTTGAATTTGTTTAGAAAAATGAGTTCCAGGATGGTTTTCCACTAGACTACTCATGAAGATGTTAGAAGGATGATTTGGGATTCAACACAGCAAAATAATGACCATGATTATTCAGTTCCAGGAAGGTTTGGTTTAACAAATGGGACTAATATTGAGAAAGCACAGAAATACTGCTCCCTCTCTCCATACATTCTGGAATTAATTACATTCCTTGAACTGATTGCTTAGTGACTACAGTTGGGATTTTCCTGTGAGCAGAAGTGATTGACAAATTATCATGCAATCCCAATGCTCATACTGAGATCTGATAAGTAAGCAATACAATCACAGCCGTAGGCTTTAGACTCTATGTGTGATTCTTAAGATGTACTCCTTGGCTGAAAAGTGGAAACCAAGAAAAAAAGCCACTCCCCACATTTCAAGGGTATGTGTGAATGGATGTGCATATTTTCTCTAGCCATGACATTCATACACTCAAGCACGAGGAGCCAGGCATCAGCTGTCCCCCACTTCCCAAGTTCTCATCTACACACACTCTTGCTTCATTGAACATTAATATAAATCTCACAATTAAATCATGAGATGCCACCTATTAAAATCAGAAACAAATGCTCTTACTTTGTGGTCTCCATACATTGACCCCCACCGCACCTTCCCTCTCAGATATCTTACATAATACATCTGTCAATATCATAATATAATAGTAAGATGTAACGTCTTAGACAGTCAGAGTATTAAGTTAAAAGAACAGATACATTTTCCTGTATGTTAGCTTTAGTTGACACATCTCATCTCCTCACATGCAGCAAGGTTGACTCTGTAATAGCTCTCCATTAGTGCTGTGACAGCAATAATAATTTAGACAGAAGAGCATTATCATTTAATTGAAAATGAATCCTATTATTATATTTTAATTGTCTGTCAAGTCAATAAATTAAGAAGGTGTACTGCCAACCAAGCTTGACTATAGACAACACAGAGACTTGTTCCACAAGAGACTTGTTTATTTACTCTATTCAATTGTTGTTGTTCTTTATATCTTATAATCAAATTACTTGTCTGATTATTGGTCAGCTATTCCCTTATCTTTAGTTCACCTTTGTAATTTCCCAGCAATATAAATTAATTTTCTGAACCTCAAATTCTTTAGTGGCAGCACAGTTTTAATCAGATATTGAAAAACATTTTGTATCGATGTTTTACTGAAACTAAACATAATTGAGACGTTTAGCCTACATGTTTTCAGTAACTGTGTGTGCATTTGTGTGTGTGTGTCTGTGTTTATGTGTGGGTATTAAGGTTTGCCCTGTATTTCAGAATATTAATCAGAATCATCTTTATTCAACAGTGCATGTAATGTACACAGATACGTCTTGACTGATATGATGTTTCAAATTGCAAAAACACAGCAGAAGAAGATTCACAAATAAGAATACAAATAGGTGACTAACTTAGCCACACAATTTAGGAGAGAATATAGACAATATACAGTTTACAAGACTAGACTTGATAGTCAATATATTTTACAGGATATTTGCCAGAATTAGGTAATATACCACATTACAACAGTACTGAGATATTTGCAGTGTTGGTTTTGCTATCATTGGATTTAAAGCATTAGTCAGGGGTGTTTTGGGTGTCAGAGATCTACAACAATCTTGAAGACTGTTTGTTATCATGAATTTGCAGAGTCTGGGAGGTCACAGCATGTGACCTTTTCAGCAAACCCGATGACACACTGCGCTTCTCTTGCTCTTGTCCTGGTCAGAGGCAGAGCCTAACCCCCTGACATTAGATAACGTCATGATACTTTTTCAAAACCACGTGGTAGAACTGTACCGGGATATCCTGTGAAATATGCCACAGGAAGATAATGTGCTGCTATGTCTTTTGGTCGTAGTTGTGACTTATATGATAGATGTGGTTTATATGATTTAGTTTTGATTTCTGTGCACAACAGTGTTGTGTATGGTAGATATGTGCTTCTTACTTAAATCAGCAATCATTTCTACAATCATTTCTTGGTGTGTAACTACAAATTGTGTCTTTCAAACCAGGATGAGAGAGGTTTGTTTTTTTGCTCGGTTATCGTTGCAGTGTTAGTCATTTTGTCAGTGTTAGTCATTGTCTGATTCTCCTCTCTTCTACAAGGCAAAATAGTTTGAGAGGGTGAAGACTAATGTCAGCTTCTTTAGAGGAATCATGAAGCTAGGTAAAGCATGCTTTCAAACTGCTGCTTACACAACCTCTGTGATGAGAGTGCTGACTGCTCAGTTCTGTGTATGTGAGCTGTCGGATCCACAAATGGCCAACAGCTATGCATATTGGCAGGAAAGAGGAGCAACCCCATCCTTCCCACCCCAGACAGTTGGAGGAGTTGTCCATCCTTGGACTTTCTATTAGGGCTTTAGTGACACACGATAAAACCCTCTTAGCCAGTCACACTGCTCAGAACCTGGCCTTCTGCATGTGTTATGTATTATACCTAGTTAAATGCTAGATCTGAACCCATAATGATTTTAGACTTCCAATTAAGGGATTTCCATTTGTTTAAAGTTATTTGGGGGTGTGACACCAGGCCTCCTGCAGGTTTGTGCTGGAGTGCTGCCTCCAGTTGCATTTTGGTGCAATCAACAGCACTGTGTTGGTAAACAAAAAACACATGGAGTCCAACCACACACAGCTGGAAATTACTGATATCCCTGATCATCAGGGGGTGACTAAAAGAGCTACACACAGAGGAAGATCAGAGATTCATCAGTTGAAGCGCTGTCATTGTAGGCTGGTTTCTCACTCTCTCACTATGTTTTATGTCTTTCTCTTACCCTCTGAATTCCCTGAAATGAGACGTTTTCCACTGAACCACTATTGGATACAGGTGGAGTAAAAGCCCTTCTTGGATCAGCTCTCTCCAGAACATTTTCTACTCAGTCAAGGAAGACCTCCTGGTCTGGACCTATAGGTGCCAGAAGGAATGTTATATAGATGTGAGACTGCGTCTGCTGGTCCTCCAATATGAGCATGTCCTGACTGACTATACTCTGTTTCTCAGAAAGTTGTAGAACCATTCAGAAGGAGAGCTCTGTGCTCACTTGTTCAATTGTCTAACAGAGATGTTAGCCTAACAGAGTTGTTGTAGGATGAAGCAAAGGCCCATATTTGCAGTGTCATTGACTGATATGTTCTGCAAGCAAACGGGAAAGGATCCAGGTGAGAAGCACAGAGTGATTTAAGCTACAAGAGATCCAGGTGTTCAGATGCTTTCATTTATGTTGTATTTAAGCCCAGCAGGTCTGCAATCAATGCCCTATACATGAACTGAAACAAGAATAGAATGCTTGAAGCAGTCTGGGGCAGTGCACTGCAAATGAGACTGTCTAAAGATGTGTGTAAACAGTAGAGTTAGACATGTGGAATAGTGTTTACATGCAGCAGCTCAGACATGGTCAGATCTAGCTGCCTTCCTGCTGTTCTACTTGCTGAAAAGATTGTGGACATCTTGTTCCCTAATGAGGAAGAGAAGGGTAAGTGACAAGTCTTCCTGGTGGTGAATGGTTGAGGATAGAGTGGTGTGAGTAGCAGTTCTTTCCTATTCAAATCTGCTGGAGAAGATCATTCAAACCAGGGTTTACTTAAGATGTCTTTTTATAGTTAGGGGTGGTTTAAAGACCTTTTCCAAACAGAAAGACGCTTCGGTCCTGGTCTTCTGTTATGTCAAAATGTCTTTGTTCTTGGCTGATCTTTCTCTACTGTTTAGCCTATTTTTGTCTATTTTTGTTCTGACTTATCACTGCTTTTATAATGCAAATTATAACTTACATGCTGTTGTACTGTTCATTTAAAACAAAGTAAAAGTAACTGTAATTTGCAAACAAAGTGGAGCTCCTCAGTAGTAGAAGTATAGCATACGATTATACATTTAAATTCTTGCTTATTTTTTGGTATGTTATTTATTTTACTTACCCACATGTGAAATAAAATTTCCAACATAAGCATCTCCTGAGCTTAATGCTACAAAAGTTTGAAACCTTCCATTTCAGCACATACAAAGACACACACACACACACATACAAACAAAACCATGCACAAACAAACTGTGTCTGCACTCTCTACTGTAGAAGAACAGAATATAGACTAAGAAGATAAAGCAAAGAAAATATGTGGTACAGTTGACAGGGCACCTATAAAGTGATGCAGGTCAGCCCTAATTAAATGAGATGGTTTCAGGGGATGGTGTACAATGTGTACAATGTTGGCTTTCAGTCACAGTCCTAAGATAACCTTGTCCTGCACAACTGCACTGGCTCCAACATAAAGAGAGAGAGAGAGAGAGAGAGAGAGAGAGAGAGAGAGAGAGATGCTAAAGAGAAAGATGAAGATAGATGAGAGGAAGAATAAGGGTTTTGACTGAGGGACAGAAATAGTCTTCTCTCTTATGTCTGTGGACTATGAGCATCAGTCACTTCATTACGATGAGTGACCTTATTTTACAACCTAGCACCTATATAGGTGAATCTGACTCTGTCTTTTTCTTTCTCACTCTCTTTCTCTCTCTCTCTCTCTCTCTCTCACTTCCTCACACACACACCATAAATAGTGAACATCATTCTGTATTCTGTTAATAACTAGACCTTCTTCAAAGCCATGAAGCATCTCCCCTTGTGTTACTGACTCTTTCATGTCTTTTTCTATATTACAGAATTGAATGAGAAGTGCTTTTAGTTGTTTTGCAGAACATCACAAGAAAGGTCCAGTGACATAAATTTCCAAAGTAATACTAAAACATGGATTGAAATTAAACATAGTGGTTTTTAAAGTAAGGATAAAGGTAGACACCTATTAGATCATAATTTATAAATAATAGTCCATGCTTTAGATGTGGTTATACTCCATTTGTTATGACTCTAATTACTGTTGAAATTCCATTAACATTTGATCTCCTCATAGCTTTTTTGGTATCCTCATGGGGTTTTTGTATCCACATTGAAAATCTGGCATGTTGTATATTTTAGGAGTCTTTATAATTTAGTCAGCAATGTTCAGTTTTACCTTCTCTCTCTCTCTCTCTCTCTCTCTCTCTCTCTCTCTCTCTCTGTCTCCCTCTCCCTCTCTCTTTGCCTGTCAACAGATGGACGGTTACTTGCCATGGTTTTGTGGCTTGTGAGAGAGGGTGTGCCAAACCCCTGCCGGCTTGACTTCACTCACTAAGTATTCTCTCCGGTTTCCCCTTCAGACGGCCCTGCCATAGCAGCAGCATTAACATTACAGAGTGATTATTAGCAAACAGCCCACAGCTCAAAATGACTTGGCAAAAGGGGGATAATGGGGAGATGAGGATATGTAGTACTGAATATTCACACATAAACACACACACACATAAACACACAAACACACACACACACACACACAATCATTTTTTTTGTTCAACCTTTGCAGATTTCTCTTGTCTTAGTTTTCACTGCATATTCATTAGAAAAGTGATAAACAGATAATGTTTGTGTTCACAACCTTCTCTCTGCATCAGTGTTTGTCTGCAAATCTTGACTGCAGATGAACAGGAAGTACACAAATATGGCTGTGCGATTGAGGCATTTTAGAGGTTTGCCAGCCATAATGAAAACGTCACTCCTTTTATTTACAGCGATGGCAAGAGGTGCAGAACTCTGTTTGAGCTCTGGATTATAATGAATAATTCTGTTTAAGATGACCCATTTGAAGCACCAGCCTGAGAAGGACTGTGTTAAAGAAAAGTCTTGCTGTTAAGACATTATAAATGTCTATCAAAATTATGTGCACTGTTTTACTGTTATGACAAAATCGAACCACATAGCTTTATGGTAGGCTATAATTCATTGAAATTGTAACTGAACATCTGCAAGTGTGTGTGAAAGAATTACAGTTATATGTTTTTTTATTAATTAAATCAATGGGCCTTTTTGCTTTTAAACAGATAAATCATCCAAAAACCACTATACCATCTAAAGTGGTCCACATACAGTCCCTAACCAAACACTACACCGGGATACATTTTATGCCTCACCACTAACAACAGTGGCTCAAAACCTAGAAAGTAAATAATAATAATTAAATAAATACATTTTGATCCAAATGTGGGTTTGTAAGTAGGTGACCTCCCGATAGGTAAATTAATTCCTCATTTTTAGACACTGGTTCGGATTTAACAAAATTTCTACGGATAATCTTTTCGTTGTCCTTACAATTAATACAATATTCTCGTTTCCTCTCAGGCTCCCTCCTCCCACACGCGCATTTCTCCTGCTGTCAGATGAGTTGGAGAGCGGCGTGCTGAGCCTCTCGCCTGCCCGGAGATTGGTGTCGCCGCAGTTTCCACTGAGCCCGGTGCGCTCACAGACATCGAGTAGGTACACGCAGACTAACTACCGAATATTTGAAATTCTTTCACGAGGATCTATTCGGCGGGTTTTGAGCTTTGGGTATTATGACCTAATAGACGTTTTTTTTATGTAACATTTAATTTCGTGAATTCAAGAGCCTTTGGCGTTCCATCATTGAGCTTTAGATTTTTGCGCAACTATTTCCTTCATCCAGCACCAGGTTTGCTAAAGAAAAAGATGACTCAGGATTCTTTCTGCAACTATCGTATGGTTTGGATTGTTACTCGTTTTGTACTTTTAACGCTGCACTGAAAATCGCTACATCTGATTTGTACAACTTTGATACCAGTGGTGACGGGCAGTCGCTGAAGTCTAAAACTCGCTCAGGTTTTTTTCTCCTGTCGGACGGATGGCTCTGTGCAGGATGGACCTGATCGGGCTGTATTTGTTCCAGCTGGCCGTTATTGGTGAGTTCGCTCTGTCCTCTGATTAGCTCTGCTGCTTCATGCAAAACGGCAAACCAAGCGCGATTGCAGCTGTTGCGGATGTGAGGAGAATTAGTTTAATACTCTCCTCTCTTTTTGCTTCGCGAGTGCTATTTTCATCACGCGCTGTGCATTTGACCCTTTGAGTGCTTTTCCAATCTAGAATACAATACTACCATAAGAGTTTAGAAAGTTTAGCCAGGAACCTTGCGTACGCTTAAATAATTTTCGACAGGTCCTGTAAGTACAATTACAGCGTAGATACAGCAAACGAGTCGGATCGGACGACTCTCCAACGTGCTTATGTTTGTGTGTATAATTACCTGCCGTGATGTTTAATAGCATAGCTCATGGCCCATTACCCCCCGTCATTAAACGACAAAGCCAACATTTTATTTAAAGGCTGCGCGCCAACACACTAAGGTTCGCAGTCCGCCCTGTCCGCAGGTAGAGTGTGATGAGGGCGCGTCGGCCTTCTACAGAAATAGATTGTCTGCATTTTTTATCTAGTTTTTTTACATAGTATTAAAGTTCTCACCCTTCCATTTTTCCATAGACTACTAAATCCCTAAACCCCAACAAAACCGTCACAAAGTCATATAACCTGTACCTTTGTGAATTAATAATTTGTCTTCCGAAAAGTCTTGGGCAGAGCCAAGATTTCTTGAACTGTGTAAACTGTTTTACGACAAGTAAATAGACATATCTTATTCTTTTCTGCTTTTCGTTTTTTGTTGTGCTAATCTAACAATTGATTTAGCCTCGGGTGAGGATCCTGATGCAAATAATTAACCTGCGTAGACCTTGCTTGAATTAAGTACGCAAAAGGAAACGTTCATTTCTTTATTTTATTCATTAATTAGTTTATTTGTTTGTTTATTTGGTTGTCGACTAGATAAGCTTTGCTATAGAATAGGCTGCCCTGTTCTTAATTTACATTTTAAGACATCATCAACCATATTGTCCATCTGTCATCAGGCTTTCAGTGGATATTTCTTTTATAAATTACCTTAGTGAGGTTCTCTGGATGAAATGATCCTGCATATTCAAGCAGGCTCTTAATGAGACCTCAGACATGCATATGATCTACATGTCATGTTCCGAGTTACAGTCGAACAAGAGCTGAATTCAAACAAGTGCAAAAGATTTTGCACTCTGATAAGAGCAGTACTCAGGGGGAAGTGAAAACTTGCTGCATCACTCCAGCTACAGTGTGGAATTCTAAGAGGGTTATGTAAGTGTCCTCATCATTAAAACAGACGCATGCACGGTCTCACGCGCACACACACACACACGCACACATTTGCACACATAGCTTTCAAGGTGGTACACGAGAGAAGGACGCAACACATCCAGCCAACAGCCAGACTACCAGAGGATCTGCACCAAAGGTCCTTACTTGCTCTTCATACACAGGTTTCTTAGATACCATCTGCATGTGACTATCTGCAGGTTTCACAGGGATAGTTTCATTTGTCCTTATTCAATTATTATAACAGACTGAAAGAGTGAGAGCTCACTCTAATCCACTTTGAGCAAAATAAAGGTAAACCATCTGGAGTAATAGCATTTCTCCATGACTTGTTCACGCCTCGTTCACACATCCCACTGCCCTGAGGGATGGCATGAAGGTGTGGCCTGCCAGTCAGGCTGGGATTCCAGCCTGCCAGTCAGGCTGGGATTCATCATGTGGGGGTGGGAGCCTGGAGCCCAATCATGGTGCTACCGCAGGCAAAACTGATAGTCACGCTCAGCCTCTCTCTCTGTCTCCTTTCCCTTTCCCCTCCTTTCTCCTCTCCACACACACACACACACGCACACGCACATACACTCTCTCTCTCTCTCTCAATGCTGCCCATTCTCTGCGACCCATAAATGTCACATGAAAGTATTCCCCCGGACTAACAGGACTGTCCCTTCGTGGACTGGACAACAGGCAACACACACATATGAACAAACAAGTAGTTTCCCAGGGGAGCTATACTAAGACTATAATGCCAACAAGGAGTCACATAGACCCAGATGTTTGTGCTTGAACTCTGGTGTCATGCTCTGTGCTGGGCTTGCCACATATACCCTCAGCTCTGCCCCAGCGCCACTGAGATGCTGACTTGTCTATTTGAACTTCTTGATCATATCTCATGCATTTTTGAGCTCTTTTGCTTTAAGTATTCTTAGCCATCAACCGTGTCATCCGGCTTTGACCCAGTTTCTGTGTATTGGCTTAATGTTCTATGATGTATCTCTCTGCTTTTTGGTCTCCTTCATGTTAAAATGATGCTACATGGAGTTCCCTTAATGAATACCTCATGCACATGCTTTCCTCCTGTCCATGATGATTGGTTATTCCAGTCATACAAAGGTCCTCCCACTTATCCCTATTTCATGGACTTTTTGCTCTCTACATTCCTAGTATGGCCATGTAGCTACAGTTGCGTATGTAAGTTTGGTTGGTGATGCTTTTAAAACATGCTTCTTACCGCTTCTGCACTAGACCTTTAGAGTTTTTTTTATATTATATCTAATCCTTCCAGCACAGTGAAAGCACCAGCAGGTAACAAGGAATCCAACAAGGTACAACTTCAATAAGCTGGTATATGACTATAAAAGTACATGTTCTGGCACACACATCAACCAACCACACTTGGGTTTCTTGGGATTCAGATGACTTAAAGCAACAGCAGAATTTGGAAGACAAAATTGTAACTTTTTTTGCACAGTTTAGCAGTTTCTGCATTTTGATGAACTTTTTTTCCATGAATAACACTGACTAACAAAGATTTTGTCTCATACAAAAAATACCTGTTTTTTGTGTGTATTTCTGCATGCTGAATCCAAATCTGTTTTCAGAATTTCTCTATCACCTGTAGTTTCTTTGTTACTCTATATTCATATCATTATGTATAGTGTGGAAAAGTGGTATGAAGGAAAGTACAGCACTTTATGACTACTGCTGGACACCAGAGGCCAAATTTAGGTGAAAATCATTATACCATTATATATATTTGTTGTAATTACATTTTATGAATAAGTAATATAAATTTAAAGTAAAAATTTAATTTCTCATTAATTGCTCACTTAAAAACTATACCTGATATAAAAAATTCTAAAACCAAATTCAGTGCAAAAAGTACTATAAGGTCCACCTATTTTAGCCTGTGACAAAAATACTTTTGTTGATCAGTGCCCATACAGATGTAAGCAACACAGACACACGATGAACAGCACCTGTGCGGCTTTCCTTAAACCGTATAACGGTTTGTTTACTCCACATTAAACACATCGTGTGCGTGTGCTGGATTTTTTTGGCAGCTTTGTGATGTTACCAAGAAATATTCGTACCACTGAGCTGTGCAGTTTTAAGTGCTGAACAGCTTTTGCTGTGATCTGGATTGGTAGCTGTGGCTCTCTTACGACACTCTCAGTCGGCCAGGTTCTGTGCTGTAATATCCCTAGAACTGCTACATCCAGTATTTCTACTCTTCTGTTTTCACCTTCTTTCAAGCCTGCATCTATGTTTCTCCTCCTTTAATGTAGCGACACTGGTTCATGGTGATATTGTTGGACAGTGTTACTAAAGTGCTCCTGCCACGGTCACGCCAGCACTGTGTTATTCTCAGCTCCACTTTCCAGTGAGTGCCATTAGGATGGCAGCCCAAGTGGAAACTTTAATAGGGTCTTGATCTTTATGCTTGCAGTGCAGTCATTTAATGAGCATTGCCTACTTATTTTGGAAGGTGTTAAAAATATATATATTTCCAAACAGCCATTTTGAAATGTTTCTGATTTGAACTATGCAGCTCAATGTTTTTGCCTCAGCACTCCAGCACGAGTCATGTGACTCCATGGCTGGCACTGCACTGCGTGTGTTTTCCAAAAGGGCCCCTGGCTAAGTATTTGTTGGAGGAACAGGCTATTGGATTATTTCTTCTTACACTGTATCATAACAGGCCTGGCTGGATGTCTGAAATCTCTTAAACAAGTGGACAATTTCTTCGCACCCGCGTGCTACTGGCCTGTATGTGGTCACTATAGCATGCAATAAATTTGCAGGATTCAGGCATAAGAGGCTATAACTATTCTGCCATGTTCAGATTAATGTTCATTTTGCATTCTAAGCTGTTCTCTTAGGGGACTGAATAAATTTGTTAGCCACACGTTTAGTAACCTTGAATTGTGGCGGATTATGTTATGCGGCACTGTGAGTTCGAGCTTGCTGGGATATGAATTCATTCTGGCACTGTTGCTGCTTCTCACCATGTTTTATGCAAACAGCCTCCCTTCCAACTCTCCCTATGCTGGCCACACTTTGGCCTATGCTGTTAACCTCTGATTTCCCACATGCTAGATTTAACTCCCTCTGTGTTGTTCCACACACGTTTAGTGAATTTAGAGATCTGAATGAATTTTCTGAGAGTCTGTTGTATGCACATATTGCAAATCCAATTAATGTAATCTATATATAAAATCTATTTGACAAAAAAATGGTGTCAACACTAAATTAAACTTGCCTACTACTTTTCAGAGGATGTTGTCTTAGAAAGGCAGAATATATTAAATGCCATGTAAAGGAAATATTTCCATAGCTTTATTTTCAGTGTCAGTCAGCTCCACTGAAGCTTGTAATCTGTCCATAGAGCCATGTGTCCTTCTACAGCCCCTACACAGATGCCACCAGCAAATCTTTGCACACCTAAACATACCTGAAAACACCTAAGTAAATCTGAGCACACCTGAACACACCTGAGCACACCTAAACACATCTGAGTACACCTGCACATACCTGAACACACCTGAGCACATCTGAGTACACCTAAGCACACCTTAACACACCTGGACATACCTGAACACACCTGAGCACATCTGAGTTCACCTGAACACACCTGAGCATACCTGAACACATCTGAACACACCTGAGCACATTCAAGTACACCTGAGCATACCTGAATGCACCTGAACACACCTGAGCACATCTGAATACACCTGAACACACCTGAGCATATCTGAACACACCTGAACACACCCGATCACATCTGAGTACACCTGAGCATACATGAACACACCTAAACACACCTGAGCACAACCAGGAGGCTGAGCAGAGCTGCTTAGTCTGGTGGGTGCACGCGCACTCAGGTCTGTTTCACTGTGCAGAGCCGTGAGTCATTACATCCAAATCTGCCTCCCTGCATCCATACGATTTCTGCACAGAGCCGCTTTGTGCAATTACCACCACAAAAAGAGCAGGTGAGAGCGCTAAAGAAAAGAGGAGAAATGAAGATTTGAGATTTACATAAATTGAAGAATAAAGCCGTCCCAACCCCCACAACACAACCCACACACACACACACACACACACACACACACACACAGCCCACAAGCAGTATCTGATCAGCAGAGCAGGCAACAGAGATGCTCATTGTGTCTATCGTTCAGCCTACCATTCTGCTCCCTTTTGTTAAGGGATGATTATAGCGTCAGGACAATTACCAAAGGTGAAGTAAAAGGATCCAGTTTTTCAGGGGTCCAAATCCAGCACAAAGACACGACAAATGAGAGGCTTGCACACCCTCGGTGCAGTGATTTCATCTCTACAGGCAAGAAGAAGCGTCCAGCCACCTTGCTCGCGCGGGGGAGTGTACTTGTTCCGGATACACAGGTCGCTGGCGCAGCGGGAAGGAGAGGCGGCCTCCCGTCGAGCCGAGGCCACAACCCTTCCCCACGAATACAAATGAACAGTGTGAGGTCCCGCAGCCAGGATCTGCGCCTGCGGTTCGTGGCAGCCGCACGAATACAGATGAACAACACAAGGTGTGTATACACATGCGGGCACCAAAGGGAGTTCCATTATGTCAGAGGCTCCTAGGAAAGACACGCCCCCACTCTGAACGTGTGTGGACCAGGCCATCTGTGGTGCTGCGATGAACCTTTGGGTCATGTGGAAATATGTGCTTTGTGCAAGCCTGTGACCCTCATCTTGACTCCTGTCTGCATACAGGACAAAAAGACACAAAAGACCTGGATCTTTCTGCTGTCACATCTGGGATCTAGGGATGTATATGTTACAACTCTCATTTTGGACAAATAAAAACAGGCTATTTCATAGATGAACCATTTGCTGTAACATCTGCCCTCTGTCCCTTGCACACCAGCGATTTTGACTCCTCAGCCTGACTAAATGAATGTATTTTAGAAAGGATGCCACTATTATAGGACAAAGAAAGCTAATTGGATTTCAGATTTTAGCACACTAACTACCACCTCAAACTCACCACTAAATTGCCAGTAAAACACTACAAATGATTATTGATTTTCTCAGACACCTGCTGCCTGGAAATCTTTACCACAGCATGCAGGTTACTGGAGTTCTCAGCTGAGATGAGGACAGTACCTCGGTGACACTGAAAGAACACGTCCACGAAGACCATTTAAACCCGTTACTGAAACATTGCATCACTGCTGGCTTTGGGTCTGCAACCTCTTAGAAGGGCTAAAGCAAAGAGCTTCACATAACCAGAGCAGCTATGTCAAAGATCACGTTAATCCCTCCTACCCAAAATCCCCCTTGTGTCCCAGAAACATCCATCAGAACCAGTAGACTTCCATCTCTTCTTTCTCAGTGCTATACTTCAGGTACATCAACAATTCATGGCAGTCATACCCCTGCTTTCTCCATATTCTCATTTATATTTACTCTCCTACATGTACATTACATTGTATACAGAACAGCAAACCGCTTGCATTGCATACGTACTGTACATGTATTGTACATGGTCCTCCACCGGTGTATGTTACTGTAGCTGAAAATATGCAGTGATAGATGGCATCTGATTTGTCAGCACCAATTTCCTGTATCACACATGGCAGAGCAAGTTGCTAACAACCGTAAGGTTACGGGTTCAATTCCCAGGGAGCACACATCCTGTCAGTACGTATCTGCTAAAGTGTCTACCAAAGAAAAAGTGGTTCTAATTCTGACATGTAGGTGAGGAATATGAGTGAAACACACCTCTAAACTGAAAACGCATTTACAGTTCAAATGTTCGCAATTATATCATCATGTACCTGCCATGTGTTGGTGTTATTTGTTTATATCCAGCAGCAGGTTTAGCTGTTCGTGATCACTGTGAGGGACTCAAGAGGAGCCTCAGTACATCACCATTTGTGATGCCGTTCCCTTGCTTTAACCATGTAAATGGCATCAAGGGCTAATCAAGGTGACGCACAACTAAGTCTGTGGGAGGCACAGTTAAACATACTCATCTGATTGGCTCCTAATGAGTTAAGTTCCGCTAATTCATTGTGCTGATTGATTCTTAATCAGTGACTCAACAAAACCCACAGACCTGACTGAGTAATAATAACCAGTGCTGCTAAGTACACCGAATTGATTGGCCAGTAATTAGCATACTGACTAAATGCACAAAGCTGATTGGTTCTCAGTGAAGGTCAGTGATAGAGGGATGGGTAAACCAGTCGTGAGTAACGTAGGCTGTTACAACAGCTACGAGAGAATTATTCATTTAGCTTCTTTATTGCTAGAGATACCTGGCAGGCTATTCGCTGTTATCCTGTTTTCTCTTCACCGTATAGTTTAATTGTATGTTAATTGTAAACATATTATTAGTAAACAGGTAACATGTCCACCACAATGTTAATGAACAGACAAGTAAGGCACCATCAGTGGAGCACAGTAACATTTAACAGGCATTTTGTTGATGTAAACATCAACTAATCTTAAAGTGAGGCGATCGTTATATGTAAGTTATACACACTGGTCATTTTATTAGATAAACCTTGGTAGCACTGAGCCTAACTCGCTTTTGCTCTCAGAACGTCCTTAATTCTTTATAGAACAGATTCAACCAAGTGGAACTGGGAGCATTCCTCAGAGAGTTTGGTCCATATTGACATGATAGCATCACACAGTTTTGTCGGCTGCGCAATCTTCCGTTCCACCACATCCCCAGAGCTGCCCTATTAGACTGAGACCTAGTGACTGAATGCCATTTGAATACAGTGAACTCATTGTCATGTTATTCTGCTGGAAGTATTCAGAAGATGGGTACACTGTGGTCATAAAGGCATACACATGGTCAGCAACAATACTCAGGTCAGATTTTAATTGCATTTAAATGATGCTCAGCTGAAAATGAGGGCCCTGAAGTGTGTCAAGAAAACATCCCAAACACCATTATAATACCACCAGCAGCCTTTTGGTGAGCCAGTACTAACTGTAGCTTGTTGCCTGTTATCTCTCAGGAGTAATCATCTGCTGCTGTAGCCCATCTGCTTTAAGGTTCAACAGGCATAAATGCTCTCCTGCATATGTTGATTGTAATGAGTGGTTCTTTGAATTACTGTTGCCTTTCTATCAGCTCAAACCAGTCTGGCCATTCTGCTCTGACCTCTGGCATCAACAAGGTATTTTCACCCAGAGAACTGCTGCTCACTGGATATTTTCTCTTTTTCTGACCATTATCTGTAAACCCAAGAGATAGTTGTGCAAGAAAATTCCAGTACATCAGCAGTTTCTCAAATACTCAGACCACACTGTATATCATCAATCATGCCATGTTTAAAGTCACTTCAGTCACTTTTCTTGTCCATTCTGAAGCTCGGTTTGACCTTGTATACAAGCCTAAAAGTATTGAGTTTCTGCCATGTGATTGGCTGATTGACACAGATATTTATGTTAATGAACAGGTGAATACCCAATAAAGTGGCTGGTGAGTGTATATAACAATACTAGAAGCCCATTTCATTACTGTTAACATGGCCTTGTTGGCTTGCCCTGGTTATTTCCCCTTAAGGGAATTGCTGCGGCCAAGGGCTGTTCCATTACTTTATCAGCTTTAAAAGGCATGTTTTCCCAGAAAGCACTGCAATCTGAACCGATTTCCATTTCAAAGCAGCGAAAAATGTCAGATAAAGCTGTTTTAGTGTAAACATAAGAAATATCACTTAACATTTCATAATTATTTTTTTTTTTATTGTTTTAGACTTTTTATATTGTATAATATTTACTGTAGTCTTGAAAGCCAAAACTAAGGTCTTACCTTGTAATTGTGGTCATGATAAGAGAAACACATTCAGCTGAGCAAGAACAAACACACCTACATGTCCATTTCAGTGCACTTAAAAAGTCAAGAAGCTGAGTTTAGATTTGTAAATAGTCAGAGATGAAACACCTCTCATGTGCCCATTACATGTCCTGTGGTAATGCAAAACACACATATAACAATGTCTTTTTTTGCTATTTACCTTTGAGGGCTGGATGGTACTTAGACAGCTTCTAGATATAAGAAAAGGGACCTTTCTTAAAATGTAGCTTTCAGCTGTTGTTTTGGCACCCTAGAACAGGATAAGCTGGGGACGTTTCTGTGTGCTTTGTGGTAGTGAAATCTCTCTGATGCTTTGGCCATGAGTTTGTACACACACCCAAAAACAGAGTCTGTGACAAACACAGGCATTTCTAATTACCCTGAATTAAATAGGCTCCATGACATAGCCCTCTATACACACACACACACACACACACACACACATACAGAAGGGGTGTCACGCAGACAAAGGTAACCGACAGTGTTGTCCCTGACCACAGCGTGTGTGTGTAGTGGATAAACACTGTAGTTGTTTCATTTATCAGCTGTACACTCCATGCCCCCTCCTCACCACAGCAAACAGCATGTTTACAAGATCAGCTCAGATCACCATGATAGCACGTACACACAAACACACACACACACATGCAAACACACACACACGCAAACACACACACACACACACACACACATGCAAACACACAGACGCAAACACACACACAAACACACGCACGCAAACACATAGCAGTCAGCTGTTGGTTAGTAAAACTCATTTCCAGGGCATCTTTGCAAAGGCCAGTAAACCACTGTATGAGCACATTGTGATTAGTGGTGGTTTGCCTGCAATAGTGAATTAGTATTCCCTGCAACAGCCTCAGTTTTAGTTCCATATTCACATGTGCTGATATACTGAGATAAATTCAGTCAACAAGGTCACTGTGCTCTATGTATACATTTATGAAAAAGGTATCTATAGGTAAGGAATATTTTACACTGGTTTTGCCTTTCTAGAGGATACAAAATATGTGTAAAACTGAAGAACCTCCATCAGAGGCCCACAGACACACACAGACATACATATATACATGCACACACGCACATACACACACACACACACACACACACACACGCACATACATACACACGCACACATACATACACACATGCACACACACATACACACACACACACACACATAATCTTGCACACAGACCTACACCTACGTACATGCACTCTTGCAGACAGGAGCAGCATTTTGGTTCGTTAGCATTATATGTGGTATAGTGTCTGTGCAGATTTAAAGAAATACTTCATCTTAACATGCTAATGGTGCTAATATTGAAAAACCTAATGGGCAGTAATTTACATAATTTATTTGTGTAATGTTAATTGGTCCTTAATAAAGACCAATTAAAGATGAATTGTCCTTTAAAACTGTAGTAATCTCAGGCGTTATTTGATCTGCAAGAAGAAAACAGCATATCCTTCTACTAGCTGGGCTTAGTTCCAGTGTCCTCCTGCCGCAGCTGGTCCTGTGCAGTGTCCTTCCACCAGGTGTTTTTGTGGCGGGGTGTTTTATCACTTTATAGACATTTATAGATTGTTGCATTTAGCAGTGGTTTGTTGGAGAAGTGGGTTAGGAGCCCTCGCTTGGAACAGCTTCATTTGAACGTTTGTTTCAGCAGAATTAAGCAAAGAAGATAAATGAAGTCAATATCGCAATGGAGTCAACGCGGAGAAGTAATCAGCACTTTTAAAAAGTCTCTTTTTGAATTAAGAATTTGCACTAGTTTTACATTTAGTGAAGGGTACACAGTGGTTTAATTAAATCTTGATGGTGTGGCAGACACACACACACACACACACACACGCACAGTCTTAAATGACTTGTGTGATTCATTAAGTATAGAGGGTATGCCTGGTCTCAGGGTAGGAGGGAAAGCAGACCAGGAAGTGTATAGGCTGCTAGATTGACCAAATGGTCATCAGCATTAGCAGGTAGAGAGATGGACAGTTATTAAGCAGTGCCTATCGATCGCTGTCTCTCCAACATGCTCCAGGGATTACCCACTGTCCTCCTTGAGGGCTATCAATGTTCATTAGTCACCGTGGCACAGAGTGATGTCCCTGCTGGCCAAGAGTTCTGCGGAGATGAATGAGGAGGAGGCATGGATATTGATACCCTTATGTGAGGGCATGTGAGAAGGAATCTTAAAGTTGATTTAGAGACTAGTCTGAACTTTGAAGGTTAAGTGCAATTGCATGCATTTGAGGAAATGTATGTATGAAAATCAGCAATGTCCTTATCAAATTGCTAGCAGAGAACGTCAATAAATGAATATTATGTGAACGAATGAACTTAGTCGAGACTAGAAGTGCTTCTGTAAAGCATTACAGAAAACCCCAAATAAGTTGCACCTTCCTGCAAACATGTTGTAAGTGACTGCAAACTCTAAAAGCAGTTTAGGGTGACATGGCTATTGGCTTTTTCCTCTGAGCTTTCCAAAATGTGCAGTATTTTTAAGTCCTTGTGGCTTTACTGTGGTGAGTCCTGTGCAGGTATGTTGTGCCAGCTCCATTGTGTGTAGGCAGTGCTGCTGGTCTGATGTGCTATATGGTGTGTACAGCATTATTCAACACAGACACAGCACAGAAACAGTTTCTACCCCACACTCTGATCCCCGCCATGAAAGCATCCAGGCATTTCACTGGACCTGCCAGCGGTCGACTTTCATACTCCCTCAGTCTGTCTCCCACACACACACACACACACACACACACACACACATGCATAGACGCACACATCTCTTCTACAGAGATGATGCCTAGGAAATGGCAAATTGCAGCTCACAGGGACAAAGAACCATTGAGTGGTATAAATAGAGCACTTCATGACTTACATGCAGACAGCAGCAATGTATTAGTGCAGTTCTCTGACATCTTACTGCCACTGGTACAACTTGACTGGTATACTGTGGACACACCCTACAAATATGTTCAGGAGTCACAGCAATAGTCTGACATGAGGAAAGGAAGTTAGGTGAGGACTTTAAAGATTCGATTCCAGATAGGATTCAGGTTTGAATCTCAGCCATGCGATGTGCCATCTGTGACCGTAGGCTCATAAAGTCACAGCTGATGTCATTCTCCCCGTCAGGGAAAGATGACTCGATTCCTCTTCTGTCGCTATGCAACGTAGCAGTCAAGTGCTTTGTATTCTCCTCAGTCCTCCAGTGGCTGGAAAACATGCGGTTGTGGGTTTCATATGATTTCAAGGAGGCATGTGCTGGCATCCATCCTCCCTGATTGGCCGTCCAGCTCGTATGATGGAGCAAGGCCAGTTCCAACAACTCCAGCTATCACAAGTTCTGCAATGATGTGCAACATCCCAGCAGAACTGACACACTTTGATAATAATGGGTTTTCTGGGGGTCAAAGAAAGCAATTATTTGGAGGAATGTATACACTACTGAAAACCAGAACTTGTTATCCACATTCTAATGATAGAACAAAGTGCCATTTAAGATCATGGAGTGCATTATGCTGGTTTAATCATGGAAATTGATCCAGAATGGATGGATCACTCCTGGTGCCCTTGCCTGAGCTCTTTATTTGAGAAAGCTGAGAACAAAATCCTGAAAGAGATAGAGCAACCGTTCTGACATAAAATCCTGAAAGAGATAGAGTAAACGTTCTGACATAAAATCTTAAGCACTTTCATTAAATACTTTACGCTGTCAGTTCACTGAGTGTAAAGAGACCGCTGCACCTTCCAGCCCAACAGTATCATAGCAGTTTTCTGTGCTGGGTTCAATATTTCTATTTACTGAATTATTTAGGACACTGTTAAAAGCTAAGTTCAGATGGAGTGATTTGGAACGTTTTGTATTACGGTATGTGAGAAGATTAGAATAGCAGTGATGTAAAGTGTTTTATATCACAGTATGTGAGAAGAACAGAACAGGAGTGAAGTGTTTTATATCACAGTATGTGAGAAGAATAGAACAGTAGTGATGTGAAGTGTTTTATATCACAGTATGTGAGAAGAACAGAACAGTATTTGCTCTTCTGGGGATGTTGCTCTTGATATTATGTCTGGTGAAGATGTGTGAATTGTCTATTGGATTTCCAACAAATCACTAAACTTCATGTTGTAAATAAAATAAAGTAAAATAAAGTGGCTACAATTAAAAGTGTTGCATTTTCAGAAATAAGTCATGTGCATTTAATCAAATAAGCAGTCGGTGTTTTCCCAACCTTCAGCCTGATGGCTGATGTTCTTCTTGTCTTGTGATGTTTGTCCTTTGTTAAAGAGGGTTGAATGTGCAACAGGTCAAATGAATCAAAGGAGATGCTGAGGGCCCAGAAAAAGAAAATCATAGTCCAACAAGAACTTGTTTTACCCAATGCCATTTTCAATTAGACTTAAATTACTCTCTCTCTCTCTCTCTCTCTCTCTCTCTCTCTCTCCCTCTCTCTCTCTCTCTCTATCTGTCTCTCTCTCTCTCTCTGTCATTGATCTGAAGTCACTGGGTTGTTATGACAATGACAGTCAGACCAAATGACCTGCGCGTGAATTCAGCCCTCTGAGTGATGGGCAGAGCTCATGGCTGAATAATCACGTGGCCGGCTCGTTATATTCCTCGGTACATCCTTAGATTTGACAGCATCTATAAAAGAAAATATCGCTGGTAATCTTAGCACTAATTACATGTTGATAGTGGTAATTTCAACACTGGCTGAATCGTGTTTGGGTGGGTGGATCATTACCTGCAGGCCAGAGTAGCAGGTGGAAGAGCTCACGTGTGAGGGGTCTTCAAGCGCTTGTATGTTGTACATGGCATCCAAAGCTGCAGCTGAGGTGGATGTGTTTACAGTGGGCTCTGGTCTCTCCAAATCAGCAAGCTCCAGGAGCGTTATAAATGTGTGATATAAGCATTGGGATACATTTTAGCCGTTGAAGAGAGATTTATAAGCTCGTGAACTAAAGTATTACACATGGAAGAACAGATAACAGTGGGAAAACAGTGGACTGCACTCCTGACCTTCAACTACACATGCTGCTCCAGAATTTGGACATAGACTTTTAAGTGCTAAAAATATAAGTGAAAAGCCTGATATGGTCAGATCCATTGGTTTTCACGCAGGGTTTAAGTGCTGATTGTCTCACACTGATAACTCTATGGACTGAACTAAAATGCAGAACTTAGCAGGCATGCAATGGCCAGTGCCCCCATTACCAGGGTCATGTGACCAGGATCATCCCATCAGAACCAGCTAGAAGCACCACCGACGTGTGGCTTGGCTAGAGAAACGTCCCAGAGAGAACACATAATCAGGATGCAATCCCATAATAACCCTTGCAGAGCGGCCTTGGAGACAGCGCCAGGAAAACATGGTCAGCGGAGAGGTGATGGATGGTGTCGGCACACTGGAGCTTTATTGAGGTTGTAGGAGAACACTTGGCGTGGCTGCAATGAATAAACGATTCTCTATTACCATCTGTCACTGCACTAAACTCATCTGTCATTATTACTTATTCACACAAGCCATAATGCAGGTTACAGAGATGTGTGGACGTGAACTCACACCCACACACAAATTTACATAAGACCCATAAGAGTGTGTGAATATGCAACATTCAACAGGCAGATAAAATATCACCACATCAGTAGTTCAGGACAGTCTCATTCAGAAAGCCAGCTACTGCCTGCAGCCCTTAGCCTTGGAATACATCTCAGGCGTTATGAATTACGCCTACTTAACATGTGACTCTCCAAGGGTTATGTTCTGTTGCATATTTAGCGTGCCCTGATGAATCACAGTGATTTAACAATATTGTAGTGTTTGCATTCTGCATTACTAACCTTAATAGCCTAAGGAACATTATGGCCCCCCAGTGATGTTTTAGTGAGAAAATATTGATTTAACTGCACGTCCAAGCATTAAATGTGCAAAGAGTTACTTATTTGACTCACCACAAAACGTATGGACACCACAGCACCCATACGTTTTGTGGTGAGTCAGTTGATATTTGTTCCGTGTGTTTTTGAGTTGTTGTTTTGCTTTTATTTTTATCTTTTTCCTCCCCTCTGTGTCATCCTTACTGTACATTTACAGCATTTGGCAGATGCTCTAGTCTGTAGCAACTTCGTATATATTTATTAATAAGAATGCTGGTATAGATGCAGTAATGAGGCTAAGCCTTTCATATCTTTGAACTAGTAAAAGACATCAGAATATCATGTCATGTCTTTATTTAAATCCACATTGTTTTATTTAATGTTAAGAAATGCTTTGAAGCAGATTATTTTTGACTTCTGTTGTCATATGAACAATAGTAACAGCTAAACAACATAAGAAAAATACAAATGGGTTGAGAAAGGCTGACTGGTTCTAGCCCCAAGTTGAAGATTAATACAGGCATCTAACAGGTGTGTTTTGATGTATTACACACAGTGGAATATCCCACATATTAGATACCCATTTGGGCATATTTTTTTTTTTTAGCCTACGATGTCTAGCTTCACCTTTCTGCCATCTGCGTTCAGTACTGTTTGAAACAAACAGACTACAAAAAGGTTACAAAATCTAAAAAAATATATATCTGGCTATAAAAATATCTGTTTTATTTCATTCTTATCTTGCTGTGCTATAACACTGGTCAGCAGAGATTTTACTTCCTGCAAAACACCTGCCTTTTTCTGAATGCTGAATCCAAATATGTTTTCTGAATTTCTCTACCATTCATATATATATTTTGTTGTTCCAGTAATCTCATATGTCATTATGTATAGTACGGAAAGGTGGTACCAAGGAGCCCCTCTGTGCTGGCAGACTCCTGCTGAACACTGAAGAGCGATGTTCCTGAGTCCAAACATAAGCACAATACATGCCTGTATACATTTTAAATGCAATAACAGACTTATTTATGAATAAGTAAGAAATGTAAAACGTACATAATTAAAAACTACACATGATAGAAACATTCAGTTTTCACAATTAACATAAAATAAGGTCCACATTTTGTTGCCCAGTGTCATTATTATTTTTATCCAGGTTGTTCACAACATGTTTTTATATTGTGCTTTGATTGTTTTAGCTGACAATGTTAAAAAAACATGGTTCCCACCATAACATAAGTTTGATGCATTTTTTAAACACTTTTATGTTATACATTTCAGTATATACCGTATATACAGTATATATAGGAACATTACTATGTACATTACCATGAAAGCTTATATTCTTATAATCATGTAGGCTAGCACAAATAAATATATAAATAAAAGTTTAAAGTGTAAATAAATGTTAGCTTAATGCTCGCAATGCATTGATTAATACGGCTTAATTAGAGAACAGCAAAGTTCAAAGGTATAAAGTAACAGGCCTTTCTAATGGAGCCTCTGCCCCCGGCCATGTGCTCCCAGTTCAAATGGTCTAGAACCGTCACTATTTATCAGAATGACAGCCTGTGTGTTCCCTGGGAATTGAACCCATCAAACCTTGGTAGAACACCTTGTTCCACCTGCTGTTGCAGCTAAACCGGGCACTGCCACTCGTTGGTGGAACGCTCCCTCACACGTAGCATGCTGAACAGCTGACTGGCCCTAGCACAGTTAGTGCAGAGAGCTTTTCACAGTGTCCTACCATGCTAAATTATGCGGTCCCCTTCCGTTTGCTCACAGAGGACCAGAGACTCATCCAATCTACAGCTGTTAGCATGCCCCTCCTCCCGCAGTGGTCTCCCATTTGTGGGGCTCCGACAAACGCTGTCTCGGTGAGGCCGTTCATTTTAGCCTGTTAATGCACAGCCCCCCGATCCTGGCCTGTCTTTATGCGATGAACCAGTCATTACATTGTGATGCACTGACCCCACCTCCCTCTTCGCCTGTGAGGCTTGGAGTGTGTGGCTGGAGAATGCAGTGGGGCTCTGTAACCAGTGATTATCTCTGATTGGTGCAGAGAGGTCATGCTGTTTGCACTGATTGCCCCGAGGCCTGAGGAGGCGTTGCTCCATGAGCACTTATGATCCTGTTAGCAAAGAAAATAAAAAAGGAATCGGCTATTACTCAGCGATACAGCACTCGGGCAGCCTAACACATTGTGATGATATGGCTGAAAGTCACTCACCCTTCCAAAAGCAGCGTTGAACTCGCAGGATTTGCTTGTAGGCGCATGATCGAGGTCTGGTCTTGCCAGTTTGAGGTTAACACCAGCTACGCGGCTGGGAAGCTGCAGCCTGAACAGAGCCAGCGAGCCTGGCGCCTCTCTGACCTCTGCCGAGAAGGTCACTGCAGCAGAACTCTGCTCTGAGTGCACGTTAGCCTCACTTCTCCTAAAGGGCAAAGAAAAAAGCATATGGGCAGTATTCAGCGCTCTGTACTCTCCTGACACTCGCGCACTGCAGGTAAAGTGGACTTGAATGTGTGTGTTGGGAATGCGTCCTTTTGCCACCAGCTGTCTTCCTGCCCCATCTGAGAAATGCGGTGCCTGAAGGAAAGCACCACCCCTCTCAAGAAGTCTAAATCTCATATACTCTTATTAAATCTGCCCCTTGAGAAGTCTAAATCTCCCACATTCTCTGTAGTGAAATGTTTACTCAGAGCAAATATGGGAGCTTTGAGTGCCTGAATGATAAGGGATGCCTTATTAAATTAGACACACACAAACGTGAACACACAGTTATATATACAGTATTGTTCAAAAGTCTTAGGCCACCATTAGATGTATTTATTTATTTTTATCAACGGTATAATGCACCTATATAATTATGTATCAGTCTCTTTCCTAAGATACAAACAGAAAATACCGGAAATATGATAACTAAATTTAACAAAATGGCTTCTACAGGCAAAAGATAGTATTTAGTGTGATTTCCACTGGCACTATGCGCATTGTATAGTCTTTTGGGGAGACTGTCCTAAGGTTTTCTGAAGTAATCTTCTGGTATATTATACCAGGCTTTTAGAAACCTTTGAAGAGCCTGTTCCCTGTGTAAGGGGAGTGTAAGGGGAGTGTAAGGGGAGTGTAAGGGGAGGTCACAGAAAACACTTTGTCGTTGTAACATATTGTAGCTTTTTGTTTGTTTTTTAATACTGTGTACAAGTTCCCTGCATTTTCTGGTTATATTTTAATAGAAACTAATAATTAAATAGTCAATAACAGTACATGGCTGTTTGCTCACCCGAAGCAACTCCCCCCACCTTTGTGCACACACAAACAAACACACATATTGTTCTAAAGCCATTTGATCCAAGCCTCCCCTCTAATTAACCTGGGTATCTCTCTAAGGGTATGCATGTATGCTTGTGTGTGTGAAAATCCGACTGCTTTTACTATATGTGACCTTTAAGACACATTCAGTTGTGAGGTTTGCTTGTTTCTTTACAATACTTACTGTACAGTATCTGCAATGTTAGAAAAAAATAAGAGAAAAAACACGCGAAGGCATTTAAGGAGTTTAGAAAGACTTTCGTTCCCTCTCTCTCTTTCTATCAGCAGTGGCAAACCTAATAAAGAGTTTTATAAGTACAAACCTGATTCAACTTCATTAAAGCTACAGCGAGGAGACTCCATTATGGCTGTTCCAGTGTAAACAGATGGCTACTGTCTGTCTGGATTATTTTCTTCCATGTTTGCTTGCGTATATGTTTGGACAGCTTGCTACTGATGTCGATGGGGTTTTTTTTTTGTTTGTTTGTTTGGGGTTTTTTTTAGGCTGTTTTCAATAATCGTGGTAAGATGTTGTCGTCTCGTCCACCGTCACATATTGGGTATAACAGCTTTAGCACGCTGATTAAGCCTCTTCTTAATCACACGCTCAGGTGAACAATCTCACAGTGCTTCTCTGAAACAGACTGGAATACAGGCAGGTTGAGGCGCGGTGGGCGCTACTGGGTTCCAAATTCCTCTGGCTGCTCACGACTCCTTCAG
Organism: Sternarchorhynchus goeldii; assembly: GCA_028565775.1. Taxonomy (NCBI): domain Eukaryota; kingdom Metazoa; phylum Chordata; class Actinopteri; order Gymnotiformes; family Apteronotidae; genus Sternarchorhynchus; species Sternarchorhynchus goeldii. The sequence goes on from JAOXYF010000009.1 coordinate 9,778,542, forward strand.
TGCGCACCTGACTATCATAGCCAGGTGAGCATTATCTTGCGGGTGAGGTCAGCTGCCATCTGCCCATCAGCCTGTCCCGCTGTAAGGCGCTGCACCTTGTGTGTGGAGCACCTGAGGCTTGCTCGGGTGAGAACCAGGCCAGGGTTCAGGGTGCTGCTCCAGCCTGCAGCCAGGGAGTGCACCAGCAGGAGAGCCTGCAGGAGTCAGCAGGACATGAGTGCACCTGCACCACAGATCTGCACATCCTCCCACCTCTTCACCACTTTATCTCCTCATGTAAATGACCCCACACCTCTCCACCAGCCGTGCGGTTCAACAGAAATGCGCCATATCTCTCTATCTAGCCTCCACTCAGACGCAAGAGCGTGATATTATTTTATTGAGTCTCTTAAAGCCTGTGCGTGTCTGCTTTGATCTCGCTCCTTCATATGAGTGCTTTATTGCCTCTGTCAGCATCATCAAAGCAGAGCACAACAGAGCCACAGGCTACATTTTGCCTTCCTCTCCACTTATTTACAGTTTGCTCGCTTTATCTCCTGTTCATTGTTCCTCATATAGACTTTTGAAACACGTCTTGGGGGTTCGATCCCCCTGACGGAGAGCCAGGCGTGACGTCTGCAGGGTGGGGCACTCTCGGGTGTGGCTCGAGCTTGACATAAGCTTCGATGACAGGCTCGCACGAATGGATCTTTTATTGAATGCATCAGGGTTGAATCTAATTGCTTGGTACTCAGTCAGATGGGTTTTACATTTTCATCCGAATTTATTGCCGTACTGATCCCAGTTTGATACAGACACAGTGGAGTGGATTGGAGACTGAAACCTTTAAATGGCTGTGCTGGATGAAAGGCTTTTTCACGGCTGTGAATGTTGAATCTGTATGCATAAGCCACTGAAACAAAGAAGGGGGAGAGGGGGGCAGGGGGAGGGGGAGTGGAAACAGAGTATGTTAGGAGTTTCATCTACCATTAAACAGCTGTTAAATGAATTATATACCAAGAACAAATAGCTGCGCAGACCTTAAGTGGTTACAGGTGAGTAATAGCAGGACAACACAGGAGCTTTTCAATCTCACTGCTATAATATGTTGTATTTGCTCAGGCTGATACACACACACACAGTTTAACAAACACAGAGATGGAGTGAGGGAGAAATAACAGGTAATATGACATTCCATCTGGACTCGCTTGTGTAATTTTGCTTGTCCTTGATGAAAACACACCATCCTTCATTAATGAAAGGAGGGCGTGTGTCTAGTGGGACTGGAAGCATTAAATAATTAACACATTCCCAGCCTCATAACTAAAGGTAAACAGGTCACTTGTACAACCTTTGAATTTTGTAGCCTGAACTGACATTTAGAATGAAAATTAGTTGTAAATGTATTTATAGGTCTGTGGTGTGTGAAATTTCACATAAAATACTGGTTAATAGTGTGAGAAAAGAAAAAGAAATTGCATTTACTTCTGATATTAGAAAGTTCCAGGTGCAGTTTATCAATCAGTCATGATTACTATGGGCCTAATCCAGTGCCTCCTCGGTTCTCCTCTAGTTTGAGCAGGTTTTGGATCTCAGTAAGTAAGTAAATCCTACATTAGGCTTTGGCACATTTATGCACAAATGAAATGCTGTCACACAGGTTAACAGGCAAATGCTCATTTGTTGTGGGTCAACTGTGTCTGTCAATGTGCACAGAAACCTAATAACATGTGTTGCAAGCTGTGTTGATCAGAATAATTTTCTATAATTTGCTTATAGGTTTTTGGTTTTTTTGCTCTTGTAAATTGTGATTTGGTTACTCTGCTGTTAATTTCGATCTTGAGTAATATTGCTATAATTTCATTTCAGTCCACAAGAGTTTTAGGACTAATCTTGGCCAGTCTAGTAGGTCTTATGGTCAGATATTGGCCCTATCATAAATATGCAAAGAGAAAGAATCCATTTAACGTTATTACTTTCATTAAATTTTAATCAAATTAAAATGTGATTCTTGTACCTGTTCATATGAAAAGTTATTATTAATAAAGAAAAAACTCAATTATCAGAGAGTAATTAGATTGTATATACTTTACCTTTAATGTACCACTAAAAGAAGACATAATGTAACATAAAATAAGTTAATTACACACAATGAATTACTGGGCATCAGAACTTGAAATATTAAAGTCATAAAATGGTCAAGAACTTTATCATTCTAAAATCTTGAAATGTCTCTTCAGATTACTAACCAACAATCGGTTAATTCAGCTGGGAGAGATGAGGACTAGATGCTGGTTTATAGCCTAAAACATTTCTGTTAGCCTAACAGCTTATTTTGTACTTCATCTTCATCTCTCTGCTCACAAGTTCGCTCGCAAGTTCTCTCATCTCTCTGGCTCCTGGTCATTGCCTGCACTGTGATGCCTAGAAATCTCTGAGGATTCAGAACATGACCCTAAATGGGATGTTAACATTATCAGTCCGTGTGAATGTGTGCACAAAAATCTCTCTCTCTCTCTCTCTCTCTCTCTCTCTCTCTCTCTCTCTCTCTCTCTCTCTCTCTCTCTCTCTCTCTCTCTCTCATGTGCTCTTTTTTTCTGTAGCAGAAAGCTGGCTAGACTGGCACTTTGTAAGGTTTTCTGAGCACTGTTCCTTGCTGCACATTCATTAAGCATGCACAGAGAAGACCTTCTCCACTTCACCATTCTCTTACTGCATGCTTTCCTGAAACAACCTCACAACCTTCCTGCGTTTGAAGTTTTATCTTCCTCCCACACTAATCTAATCATCCTCCTCTTTGTCCCTACATGTGTGATGAGCTGCTCGAGTAATCAGTCAGGGGCCGTATCCTGGGCCACCACCCAGGCCACCACCTGAAGCCATTTTCATCACGTTCTCCAGCAGGGCTCCTCGGTCGCAGATCCGAGCAGCAGGACGCGGCAGTGAAATCAGGCAGGGGATCTTAGGACACAGGCCCAGTCTCTCTCAAAACTTCCCTTTTTTATGCGGGGGGAGGGAGGGGGTTCTCACACCCCCTACTAAAGAAGTGAATTTCTGTACTTGAAGTAGAGAGTCTTCTGATGTGTAAAAAAATGTGTGCCTCTCTGTGTATTTTGATAATACATGCTTTTTGGAGAAGTCATCTCAGTGTTTACTAAAAGTGCCTTCACTGGAAATGGAGGCTCTTTAACCTTTATTTAGAACCTACAGGGTGCTCAGGAAATGCTGAGGAAATGCTTTATTTATCTTCACTCATTTCAAGTATCCTCTCTCAAGAATGCTTCAGTTTCACAAGAACATGCTGGCTGTGGAGAAATACAGTTCAAAGCAAGGCTGCCATAACCTACACCATCAGCTTTTAAAGATCACTTAGCAATGATTTTTACTGGATCCTGGAATGAAGGCAGAGATCTCAGCAGCAGTATCACGTGGATATTGTAATATCTCTCTGATAATCCACTGAGCTCTATCACAGAGATGCGATGTGTCACAGAGGTCTGCTGCGTTCCCATTGGTATGAGATTGGTCCAGTTTGGGATGTTTTTCTCTGTATTTGTCCCATGGTTGAAATTGCCCACTCAAATTTAGAAGGTGTCTCATTGGCTGTTTTCTCATACTCTACTGTAAATCCACTTGGCTCTGCATCAACTTTTTACATCCAGGCCACCACACACACAGCGCCACTGATAGGCTTCTCTTCAGAGGCCCAGTCAGCGCTGTGATCGGCCAACCACATTCACACACCCTGATCCTGGTTGAGTGCAGCACTGAGCCTGTCTAGAAGATTAAAGGACTCTTAAAGTTTCAGTGAAACTCGGGCCTCGGGCATCACTGGTGTGATGTGAGCTAGTTATGGAAGGGCGGCAGGAACTGGGTGCTGGAGCTGCATGCAAGGACTTAGCTGCTCCCAAGGGAGCTGGATAGAAATGAATCACAGAGGTGTAGCAGATCCTGAGTGCCTTAAGAAATGTGGTGTAGGGACAGTAGAGCATGTAATGGATGGGCTTCCTCATAGGCATGCATGCTCTCTGGGAAGTTAGAATCAGGAGAATGTCCTTCAGAAGCGTGTGTCTGGTGGGGTATTCGAGGGGTGGGGGTGAAGGGGGGGGGAGGTTGTTGTGCCTGCACCATCCCAGCCCACTTTCTTCCAGACTCCCGTGGCGCAGCATCACAGCACACAGGTTATGCCAAAGCTGCTCACTGCTAGGACGGAGGTCACTCTGCGAGGTGCAGCACGTCAGGTCTGTCAGTGATGGCCCGAGGCCCTTGCAGAGCAGTTTTCAGGGTCTATGCTGCCTGTACCGAAAATGCTTAAAGTCTACACTTTTTTGGATCAGTGAGATGCAGTACCAGTGCTTATAGAGAAAACGCTATTCAGACATGCTTTCTTAACACAAGATGTCCACCACACCCTAGGAGACTTCAGACTCTGTTATAAACTCAAAAAGGATTGATGGATGAGATAATAAGGGAAGGGCAAGACTGAGAGCAGGAGCGATAGAGAGAGAGAGGAGGAGAGAGAGTAAAAGAGTGAGTGTGTGTATTCAGGAGTATGTCACTCCTTTCTTGGGCTGGTGCTTTGATATTTAAATTTTCCCATGGGCAAAAAATGATGTGAACCCTCCAGACATGGAGATGAGAAGATGCCAGGGTAAAAGCTTAGAGGAACCAGGAGGCAGACAGATAGAGAGAGGAAAGCTAGTCAGAGGGAAAGGTCATCTCTGTCAGACTGCTTTAATTCCATGAGTAATTCTCATCTATAGGTATACAGACCAAACACATGTTTAGAGGAAAGATAAAGACTTCAGATTAAGGTAATCCCATCTCTTGCTCTCCATGAACCTCTACACTAAGCACCTTTTTAGACATTTTTTTATGTGCGTTTATTTGATTTTGAATCAAACATAGAAATGAGACTATTTTGCAGTGTTACAAATGCTTTTTTATTTCAAGCCCATAGTTATAAATGGATTGAAATGTGATTAAATTATTTTAGTCATTGATTTCTAAATGAAAATGATCTGGCAGCAAACAGTAAGACTACTTTAGTATGATTAGCCAATCTCCCTGCAGTCTCATTTTATCTCAATTACATTTACAATCATAAAGTGCCTGTGAAATCTCAGTACAAAAACATTATTATTGCAGCCAATGCTTATTATAATGCATTCTGACCATCATGGCTCCCCCTCCAACTCCCCGATTCCTCTCTTTTCTTTTCATCTCCACTCAGGCTCATTCATTCTGTCTTCTATTCTCTCGTTCTCAATTTCTCTCTGTCTGTCAATCTTTGTATCTCTTTCTCTCTCTCCCACTCTCCCTCTGTGCTTGTGTATGGTGTTGCAATTTTCCATTTCACAGGTATTCTGGAGAGCCATGCTAACAATCCTTCAGCAGTCCTATTGAGAGAGAAAGCGAGACAGAGAGTGAGAAAGAGAGATAGACAGAGAAAGAGAGTGAGAGAGAGAGAGAGATGTTCTCTATAATGAGGAGGCTCTGAAAACCCCTGCGGCACCCAGGTCAAACCCCTGCCACACCACAGGACAGAAAACATCATAAACACCCAGCCACTGCTGTGCTTTTCAGTAGCTCAAGTGCTTTCTCTCTCTCTCTCTCTCTCTCTCTCTCTCTCTCTCTCTCTCTCTCTCTCTCTCTCTTTCTCACTCTCTCTCTCTCTCTCTCTCTCTCTCTTTCTCTCTCTCTCTCTCACACCCTCTATTTCTCCCTATTACGCTTTCTTCCTTTCTCTCACTCTCTGTCTCTGTCCCTCACTGTCTCTCTTTCTCCCCATCACTCCCTCTCTCTCTTCCTCTCTCCCTCTCTCTCTCTCTCTCTCTCTCTCCCTCACTCTCTCTCCCTCACTGTCTCTCTCTCTGTCTCTCTTTCTCTCTCTCATCATTTCCCTTACCCAGAGGTCTTCACTGCCATCGCATTCTCAGGAAGCAGATACCTGCATTATATCATCTTAATTGATTTAAATCAATGCAAATACCTTTCAGAGGGCGGGTGGATACAACAAAGCATGGGTGGAACTGATGAAACAGAGCAGATCCTGCTCCTGTAATCGTGTTTCAGCCTGTGTCCATTTCTCTCCTGCCTCCTAAGAGCCACTCTGTGGTCGTCCAGAACTGTCCTGGCAAACTTTTCAATCTTCCGCATTTTTCCCTTAAGCGTATATATATTAACCTTAATATGCCAGAAATATAATATGCAGAGATATGTGAGTATGTAGGTTTGTTTGTTTCTCTCTACGTGATAAGAAATCTGAGTCTGCCAAGGGAATTGGCCTCTGTAATGATCTGTATTTTGTGTCCAGTCCATCAGAACTATGTTGGTGTGGATGCAGAGAAGAACCCGTTCTACCTGTCTGTGGTTCTGTCAGACCAGAACAACCAGAGAGTTCCACAGTACCGAGCCATCCTCTGGCGCAAGACGGTTAGCACGTGCATATGTGTGTGTGTACACTGACAGTGAAAAGAGCATGTAGTTGCACATACTGCATGTACACACACACACACACACACACACACACACACCATAGTCCCCATCAAATACACTCACCACAGAATCCCCATCAAACACACACACACACACATACACACACACACACACACACACACCACTGTCCCCATCAAACACATACACACACACACATACACTACAGTCCCTATCAAACACACACACATACATACACCACAGTCTCCATCAAATACACTCACCACAGACACACACGCGCACACACACTCGCAAGCACACACACATACAGGGCTTTTTTTATGAGAATGTTTCATTAGTGACATTCAAACAAGGCATAGTTGTTTCTCTGGTAGGATTCGATGATGTGGTTATTTTATCTCCTGATCCTACCTGCTGTGGTCTTTTTCTTCAGGGTACTCATAAGATTAGCCTTCCCTACAGCCCCACGAAAACACTATCAGTCAAGTCCATATTAAGGTAAGCAAAACACGTTCATTGCAGTAACCGCTTCACCCAGCCTACACGTGAAAAGCACATACAATTATAGTTAAGTGACAACACTGGTTTCATCTGTTTCTCATAGTTACGACTGTTTAAATTTAGTCTGTTTCATACACTTGTGCTCATGAAGGATAGCTTTATCATTTCTTCATACATTTTTTTTCCTGTCCTTTTTTCCTTCTGATGCCTTTTGCCTTTCACTATCTGTGTCTCTTTCTCTCTCTCTGTTGGTATCTCTCTTTCTCTCTCTCTCTCCCAATCTCTCTCTCTCTCTTTCTCTCTGTCTCTCTGTCCCTCTCTCTCCTTGTCACTCTCTGTATCTCTCTCTCAATCTCTCTGTCACTCTGTCTCTCTCTCCCTGCCACTCTCTCTCTCTCTTTCTCTCCCTGTCACTCTCTGTATCTCTCTCTCCTTGTCACTCACTGTATTTTTTTCTCTCACTCTCTGTATCTCTCTCTCTCTCCTTCTCTCTTCCTCTTTCTCACCAGTGCCATGAACATGGAGCGCTTCGAGAGAGGTCCCAGGGAGATCCTCAACCCGGAGATCCAGAAGGTGAGACTCACACCTGCCACGCCCCAACACCCCCCCCCCATGTCAGTTGCATCCTACTGTTGTAGTCCTGCCTGTGTGCTCCAGAGATTGTTCCTCTGAACCCCAGAGACTCGAGATGAGATGACTCATTTTCCTATATTTCTCTTCTTTTGGTACTAGATAATAATAAGACTGCCAGTGTAAACTGTGGATGTGAAATTGCATTTTAGCATTTAGCATTTAGCATTTTAAGTCCAGAGCGACATTCTCACACATCTTTACATATGCACATCCAGAGCTGGTTAAACTGGTCTGTGATGTTTTCAACTGATAGATACTGGCATTTAGTGGGTTTTGTTCCCTAAAACACAAGAGCTGGACTATGAGAGCAGCTCAAAGCCCTTTGAAGACTGAAAGAATGTGCATTTTCTACATGACTGCTTGGTTTAAAGAATGTAAACACTCTGTATTTCTCTTTGTACTGCACTAAAACTGTTTTTAATTTTACTGCTTTTGTATTCTGCTTTCAGGATTTACTGGTGCTGGAGGAGCAAGAGGTAGTATTAGAATTAAAATGTTGAAATGCTTTTGAATAATCATAAAAATCCCCGCTAATACATATTTACTGCAAATCCTGCTTGTCTGTACAGGGCAGTGTAAACTTTAAATTTGGAGTGCTTTATGCCAAAGATGGTCAGCTGACAGATGATGAAATGTTCAGTAACGGTGAGCACACCATGGCCCTGCGTCATTCCACACACACGTGCACCTGTGCATCCTACTATGTAAATTGTCGGATATTCAAATAATGGTGCTCTGTCTGATATTGACTTTGTGGAACATATAGAAATGGGGAGTGAGAATTTCGATAAGTTCTTGAATCTGCTTGGGGACACGATCTGCCTGCAGGGCTGGGCTGGGTACAGAGGAGGCCTCGACACTAAGAGTATGACACACACACGCACACAAACACGTGCTCATACGTCTGGATGTTTAGACACAACTACACACAGACACACACACACTCTTACATCTGGTTCAAACACTCATACACATACACACACTCATGTATACCCATGCACAAACATACATAAACAGTTATACCACACACACACACACACACACACATTCATGCACATATACAGATGCATGCATATAAATGTGCACCTGCCAGATACAGAGTGATTAGATTGAACTCTTTCTCTCCATCTTGCTTTTGTTAGATGACACAACCGGAATCCACTCCATCTACACAGTTTATCAGGGTCATGAGCTTATGTTCCACGTATCCACCATGTTACCTTACTCGAAAGAGAACAAACAACAGGTGGGTCCTAACACACAATTACAGACACAAACCAGTCACACACACGCACACGCACACACACACACACACACAAACTTCCTTTCATATCAATCTTTTTGTGTATGAAAATTCTATCTGTTTTTAAAAATCAGCTGGAAAAAACAAAGCTACTGTTGAAACGAGAACTGTGTTGTTGAGGAGGACTGAGTGCTGTCTTTGGGACATTGTGGATGTCTTTATAGCCTAGGAGGACATTTTGGTTGACGTCTAGAAGTCCAACTAGATTTAATGATATGTTTGTTTGCAAACTCTTCACCGAAAGCTGCACTGTGAGTTTAGATGGGGATTGGAAATCACTTGTCTGCTGTAGACCACTGCAGAACAGAGGATTCAAATGAATACAGTAGCACAAGTTAGCATGAAAGAGGGAGAGGAAGAGAGAGAACAGAGAGAGAGAGAACAGAGAGAGAGAGAGAACAGAGAGTGCTTTTACTGAAGGGGAAGATGAGGCAGCTGGCAGCGCAGTAAGCGGTTGAAGATGTAATCCATCAGCCGAGCCCTGGGCATCACAGCGTCTTCCAGCCCGTCCACATCCCACGCCGTTACTTCCCCTGCCTCTAGAGACCTTCTCTGTCTGCTGTCAGTTGCCACAGTCGTCCCGCACAGGCCACCGCAGGTTCAGCTCGTTTAATCAGTTTCGACACATGGGAGGGAGGGAGGGTGTTGGGGAATGTGGGGTGGGTTGGAGGGTGAGAGGGAGGTGGTGTGGGTGAGTGGAGGGGGAGTGTTGGGTTTGGGGGGTGTTGGAGGAGGGAGAGGGAAGGGGTGTGGGTGGTTGTTGGAGTGAGAGGGAGGGCATTTGTTGGGGGGTGGGTGGTGCTGAAGTGTCCAGCTTTGTCAGGTGTAGAGAGGTAAAGGTCACAATCAATAAAACCTAGAAAGTAGGCGTGTCAACTTTAGCACTGTTGAAGACAGTTATTGGGCTCAGATTGATTTTGCCTTCACATGTATTTGATAACTGCTCAGCTAATTCACAAAGACGTTAAACGCTGCTATTAACCAGAGTGCATGATCCTGTGCCAGATGACATCACTGACAGGACTGCTGAGTGATGCAAGACTTTTCCAGGCTTATTCCAGGAATCTGTTAGTTTATGAGATTGGATGACATCATTGATCAAGGAGGCTGATTAGATTGTAGTTGTTGTTGTCATTTAGAGTGAAAGTTCTCGGTTAAAGTTTGCACTAATGTCCTGTGACAGTTTCTGATATATTTTTTATGATGCCTGTGCTCATAAGAAGTGAGAGGATGTTTCAAGACAAACAGAAGTGCAAAACTGGGTGTGCAGCTGTTTAGAGGCCACTGTGGGCCACATCAGAATCATCTGGTTTTGTCCATATTACATATCAACTTCCTGAAGTTAATGTTACTCTTTCTGTGTGTGGAAATTCTAATGTTCCTCCTTGGTAATGCAGAAGTTGCTTTAAAGATTCCATATTAGGATCACATATTAGTTACCTGAACTTCAGAGCAGAACAAAGTGCAGAACAGATTCTACAAACAGCCTTGTCATCTTCTGAAACATAGACATCCACTCTCAGACCCATTCTAACTAACCCAAAGTTAGTTTCAGTCCTCGACTCTATAACAGTTTCTGCCTGGATATATACACTATTGTAGGATTTTTTGATCGGTCCCCAGATTGGGCTTGACTCCCTGTATTTAATCAATACGTACACTGGGTGATAGCACATGTGGACTGGAAACGTGAGCCTGTGGAGGAGCCCTTCAGGTAGTGGCTGTACCATCTGCAGCTTTACTTTCATGGCAAATAAATGACTACAGAGACAGTACAAACAACAGTATGTACAACAGAGTAATGCAGTGCTGCGTGCTCCCAGCGCATCCATTCGATATCTGTAAACATGGATGCATTTCTCATACCTGTTCTGTTAACTCACTGGAAGGCAGTAAAGGTTTTTCTCCTACATTATGAGCCTCACATCTTACACATATATTAAGAGTGATGTTCGTACATATTGGATGGTGACCATTTGTGCTGAATTGGCTCCAGCATGGTGGAAATGAAATGAAACCAAAGTTAAAGTGCAGACTGTCAGCTTTAATTTGAAAGGCCCGGGTGTGGAGGACAGTAAGTAAATGGACAAACACAATAATATTAAATGAGACTGTCGTGTTTAGGGCCCGGTCACCTCACGCCTGAGGTCTCTGACACCTGACTTCAGCAGCTGCTGGACAGCTCGTGCACCGCTAGACCTAGTAATACAGTGTGCTTTTAATTTGTTCGGTAAGGGAAATGGAAGCTTTTAATTTGTTCGGTAAGGGAAATGGAAGCTTTTAATTTGTTCGGTAAGGGAAATGGAAGCTTTTAATTTGTTTAGTAAGGGAAATGCGAGCTTTTAATGTGTTCAGTAAGGGAAATTTGTGCTTTTAATTTGTTCAGTAAGGGAAATGTGAGCTTTTAATTTGTTCAGTAAGGGAAATGCATGCTTTTTCATCCAATTGGATGGAGGCCCTTTCTCAAAACCCCTGATACCCCCCACTTTTGTGGTGCAGCCCTGGTCTATGTCATATTTTATAATTTATTACTCTTTGTATTTTTTGATATATTTATCTTGTTGTCATGGTGACCAGTGTCGGCCAGAAGAGGATGGGCTCCCCTGTCTGAGTCTTGGTTCCTCCCAAGGTTTCTTCCTCACGCTCTTAGGGAGTTTTTCCTTGCCACTACCGCCCTTGGATTTCTCACTGGTTGCTTGGACTCGAACACTTGTAAAGCTACTTTGAGACAACATCTGTTGTAAAAGGCGCAATATAAATAAAACTTTGATTTTGATTTGATGTTAATTTGTTCAGTAATGGAAATGCGTGCTTGAGTCTTGTCTTCAGTAAGGGAAATACGTTCTCAGAGAAGTTCAGACCAGGGGGAGTGAACGCCCCATTTTGTCCCCTTGAGAACCAGTTTCTCCCCTCCAGAGTGACTGAGCGTGGACCATCGTCCTACAGCGTAGCAAAGCGATGGTCAGTGGGTTTTGAGGCATTTCCACCACGACTGGAAGACGCAGCATCATTAACAGCAGTGGGTACGGGCAGTTCTTCCAGCAGTAGAGGCACGTACCACCATGTTACTGAGAGCAGGTGCTGCGTTTCAGACGAGCTCCTCCTTTCTCTCCACCAAACATCCGTTCACTGCGGTGACGGAGAATCTTCAGCCCGCGTCCATATCACTTTACCTCATCTTTCTCTTTGGAGGCTTACAAGTGGTTTGCCTGACAACTACTCTGAGGTTGTGATGTATTCTTCATCTAAGGGTTTTATTTTATACACCTGCGCCTATATGCTGGACGGTGTTCTTGATCTGTTATACTTTATGAATGATAGGTCATCAACTGCTGTGGTCTTCTCTACTCTTATAGGCCATTTGTGTTTGCAGTTTCTTCATAGATTCTCAGTTTGCAGCCTTAAACAAGTGATCCCCGCCTAGTGGCCGGAGGATGACATAACATTTCAGTTTTTTGCTTAAATGTAACTTTTTTATAGCTTGATAAAAAAGCTGAGCTAAAATAATCACAAGGCTTTAAGCATGAATTTCTCCATCATCCATAGAGAATATGAGGGTTTGTGTGTGTGGGAGGACACATGCTGTAATGTAAATAAATGGCAGAAATTAATATTGCTGGTGTATTTTTATCTAATTTAAAGTAATACAGTTACTTTGATGATGTAATACGGTTACTTACGGATGATGGTTAAGCTGCAGGTCTTTCCTGTAGCGCGTACAGCAGACTGCAACTATCTAGCAATTACTGTCTTTTCATCCTCTCTCCTCACATAACATCAATTAACCTGATCTGTCTCATTGTGTCTCATTCTCTCAGTTCTTGTCTCCTTTCCTGCCTTTGATGCTATCAGCTCTCTCGCTCTATCAGATCAGATGTCAGGTCTTGTATGAGCACAGCTCTTGAGCTCTTAGTGGGAGTGTTTCACAATGGTAGGATTTTCCGAGTGCCTACACTCTCTCAAGGTCTTATCTCCCCTGGACAGAGAACCACTTGCTCTGTTATTGTCAAACTGCGTTTACCAGTACTGACAGTGAAAAGAGCATGTTCTGCACATACTGCATGTACACACACACACACACACACACACACACACACACACACACACACACACACACACACACACACACACACAGAGTATTCCTTGTATTGAAGTACTGAAGTTAGACTCTTTGAAGTAAAAAATGCTGCTTCAGAATGACAAAAGATGAAATTTCTGAAATTATTTCTCATTTTGTAGTAAAACTGGTGGTAGTTTTCTGCTATTGAACAGAGCAGAGACAGACAAGCAGTATTGATGATCAGAGGGGAACTATGTCAATATATACCCGGGTCAGATTGTGCAAATGTAACCTATAGAAAGGTGAAGGTCAGAGGTCAACAATACATGGTCATTTCCAGAAGTTATTGGGAGCTAATAAGATATTGAATTCTTTGACTTTATATATTAAAATGATAAAATATAGCAAATTAATTTGTGTCTGTTTGGCGATAGCATAAAAATGTTATTTTTAACATATTACTCTAGAAACTAAATATACAATAATATAACTATACAAAATATATGTTGGGGAATAATGTGGAATATGGTGAAAGTTATTGTTTATGTTTCCTGTCACCTGTCACAGGTTGAGAGGAAGAGACATATCGGGAATGACATCGTCACCATTGTATTCCAGGAAGGAGATGATGCCTCTCCGTCCTTCAAGCCCTCCATGATCCGATCGCATTTTACACGTATCCCCTCAGCCTGAATGGCTAAGCACTGCGCCTGACCATAATCTACAGAGATGGAGAGGCTCTTGTTGCCATTTTGTTCATGTCCACCTTCTCTCCTGTAAGGAGTTATTTATCGTTTATTTAAATCCTTAACTCACCTCACAGATATTTTTGCCTTAGTTAGATATAACAGTCAGAACGACAGCTACAGGTACGTTTCTGTTTGTGTAAGTGTTGTCATAATCGGCCTTGTGTGACTGGGATGATGTGGCCCAGTGTGAGGTATAACGGTGTTGACATTATCACAGATTGAAGATTTTCTCAGAGGAGAGCGTCCCGCTGTTTGGTCCACCCCTTCCTTCCCCTCCAGTGTTCACGGACCACCAGGAGTTCAGGGACTTTTTACTTGTCAAATGTCAGTCTGCACATTTATGTAAAATGCTCTGTTTTTACCAGCATGCATTAACAGCAGATGTGAACATGAGTAAAACATGCACAAACGTGTGTGTGTGTATTTGTGTGTGTATTTGTGTGTGTGTGTGTGTGTGTGTGTGTGTGCGTGTGCTTCTCTCTGTTTCTGTATCTCACACTCATTCCCTCTTCCATTCAGTAATAAATGGAGAGAAAGCCACTCTGGAGACCCCCACGTTTGCTCAGAAGCGTCAGCGTACTCTTGACATGCTGATTAGATCTCTGTACCAGGACCTCATGCCAGACCTACACAAGGTACACACACACACACACACACACACATGCTAATTATCTCTTGGTCCTGACACTGCACCCTCTGTTGCCGCTGTCTCTGACACTCTGACACTCGTGTCCTGGCAGGCTCTCGTCACAGGGACACAGCTTCTCATCGTCGTGCTCTATTCTGCCTCAATATCTCAGCCTTTATCTCAGCGTTTTCTCATCTTTCTCTTGCACTGCATTGTCATTTCTCTTTTTTGGCGTCTTCTGGGTCACTTTCACCTACACTCACAGCCGCTGCTCTATGAACAGGTCTGTGGTACTGCAAGGATTACCAGTAACAGTAGTTGCCGAATGATGTTCCCCATGAACCACACAGACCACACACGAACTCTCTCCGGCTAAGTTCACTCTGCGGCTTGATACCTCTGTCCATCACTAATGCGCTCACTCTGCTCTGTTACGCGGTTCTGCCTCTTTCCTGGGTCCTGCTCTCAGACCCGCCCGTGTGTGTGTGTGTGTGTGTGTGCGTGCATGTGTGTGTGTACATGTGCATGTGTGTATGCTTGCGTGCGCATATTTGTGTGTGTATGTGCGCGTGCGTTCGTCTGTGTGCATGAATGTGTGCGTTCGTCTGTGTGCATTCGTGTGTGTGCATGAATGTGTGCGTTCGTGTGTGTGCATGAATGTGTGCGTTCGTATGTGTGCATGAATGTGTGCGTTTGTGTGTGTGCATGAATGTGTGCGTTTGTGTGTGTGCATGAATGTGTGCGTTCGTGTGTGTGCATGAATGTGTGCGTTTGTGTGTGTGTTGCTGCTCCTGTAGGTTCCCTTCTCTCCTCAGAACATGCTGAACCGGCGCTCCTTCAGCGACGTGTTGCCCGAGTCGCCCAAATCCGCCCGCAAGAAGGAGGAAGCACGGCAGGCCGAGTTCGTCCGGATTGGCCAGGTAACATGTGGACACACGAACACACACACAGGACAGTCCAACAGCTGGGCACATTGAGATCAATACGAGACAAGAGACAAGAGTCTCAAGAGTCTCAACTTCCACTGCTGGGATACCTGACTTTTATTGGTTAAAAGATTTATATTGCAAATATGATGCTCGAAGTATGATATGAAGTTTGCTTTATGATCAGATGGTAAATACCGATTCAGATGGTGAACACCTCACTTCAGATGGTGAACACCTCATGTGTGCTTATCCCCAAAAAATGCAATTCTACTGTAATTACAGACCCTTCAAGCAGCTTACTATCCTTAAATAACTGTCTAGCAAATTTCAGCCAGACTGCTCTAATTAAGGTAATTAATGAGATTAATTGACACTGGTTAGGTACTACTGCTCACTCAAGTGCTGCCTTTGATGCTAATGACCATAAAGTTCTTATAGAAAGACTCAGGAAGACTCAGTGTATTTATCTGATATGCTGAAGTATTACGAGTTGAGGACAACCCTCAGATCATTAGGAACTCGTCAGTGAGTCCTGCCCAAGACAAAACCACGGAACAACTGTGTTGATCTACTGTGCTGCTTTTGGTTAGAACCAACTGACAGTAAAGAGCCATCACACTTACCAGACACTTTAAAATCTGAACCAGAAACGTTCTTATTTGATCAGACTTTCATGTTAATTTAAAATTGTACTTTTAGCTCGACCTCAGTTTATCCAGTAATGTCACTTTAGCATTCTAATTAATTTCCTTTTATTTCGATTCTTCTCTTTAAATCATTTCTTTTATTTATGTTTTAATCAAACTTTTCAGTTACATTTTAATTTCCGTATACTTTTGACCTTAACTTGATAATGGTTCTCTTTTGTAAAGCTCTTTAAATGATCACAGCCTGTCAAAGTAAATACAAGTCTGTATATTCAACCTGCTTTGTCATTGCAAATGCAAGGAACTAAACTGGTTCCAGTTTAAAAAAAACAAAAAACTATAGACTGTTATTGGCGCAGAAGTTTCACAGTGGTGGCTGAAGCTCATAAACAATACTATATTTGGATGTGGATTATTTGTGTTTGGTGTGTAAAGAGCTTTTAAGGTAATCTATGAACATCTGGCACATTTATTTTTGTCTGTGTGTCTTCCCAGGCACTGAAGCTGAAGACCATAGTTCGAGGGGATGCTCCTACTAGTCTAGTCAACACGGGTCTTTGCAGAAAGGAGGTGAGAGAAAGGAGAGGAAGAGGATGTTTGTGAGGGAGGATGTGTGTGAGAGAAGCATGCATGTGTGAGCTTCTGAGCCACCGTACCCTGTGTGTGTGTGTATGTGTGGTTTCTGCAGCCATGGGAGTCGCAGTCCTTCTGTACCAGCTTCACATACGACATCGTTGGTGGAGATTCCTGGGGTCAATCGCTGCTGGTTGCCACGGAGTCTGCTGGGGTCATGCTGCTGGAAGGTGAGAATACTTCATTATAGGTCAGAACCAGCTAACTGGCAGCGTGCCTGAGCAGATGTGAAGGGAGCTCACACACAGATTTCTGCTGCAGTAAAAGCAGAATTCCAGTTTTAGTCTCCAGTTTCAAATGTAAGTCATACTTTTGCAATACTGAGTGCAGTGTTTTTGTAGATGCCTTGTAATCTCACTATATACAACATTCTTCAGTTGTAAAGCTCAGTGGCAGTGTAACAGTGTCATGGAGTTTAGAATCACAGTATAAAAGATTAACGACTTATTGTACACAGCATTTTACAAATAAGGTTCAGTAATGTATTACCACCATATTCCATATTACCAGTGTAATGTTTACCAAGATATCAGCAATAAAGTTATGAAGTTTAGTTGCTTCAGGTACGTTTATTCATTCAGAAAGACCAACTTTTCCCCTTTCTCACATGCTCTCACTCTCATGAAATATTTAGCAGACCATAGATAGCTGATGCCTTGTGCAGGCCGCGGTGATCGGCTGGTGTCGTGGCTATCTTAGTGCTATAGAGTTCCCCAGCTTTCACCGGGCTTGTTACCCAGGCAACGACAGCGCCCGAGGCAGGGCCGAGCAACCCGTCCTGCACGTGCGTGTCCACGGCACATGGACCGGTGATTCCTCATGCTAATCTCTCAGAGGATCCATTATGATAATCCCTCAGAGGATCCTTCATGCTAATCTCTCAGAGGATCCATCATGTTATTCCCTCAGAGGATCCTTCATGCTAATTCTTCACACAGTGGCACACACAAAGGACCACAGCACACTTACAGCACCCCAGGAGTGTGTTAAATATAAAGATATGCTGGTGATAACCGTTACCCTGTCTACCCTGTATGAAGCTTCATGTCACACATTTCCTCTGGTGGAGATCAAAGTTCATGTGTCCTAATGCTGTGGTGATGTAGCAGGTACCAGTTTAGAGTTTGTTCATACTTTTATATCTAAAGGGAACTCCTAAAGGGATTTATATTGCTTTTGACACCTACTTGAGGCTTATTTTCACTTAAACTAACCAATAATTTGATTCTGTTCTAAGGAAAAGGAGAGTATCAGAAAGCAGAAACTCAGGAGAGATATTAAAACACCCACGAGAATTCCACTTTAGTGAGAAAAAGAACATCAAAAAAAAAACAAAAAACAACCCCAGGAAAGACTAATAATGGAACATGAGGTTTTGAACATAAAGGTTTCCTGACATTCGGAGCAGTGAAGTGAAAATGGTGGAATTATTAGGCCAATATGCCAAGGTTTGAGTGAGTGCAGGTCTACCACCACTCAACCAACTGCCACTGTACAAACTCTTGACTGAAAACTCTAATCATACCTAAAATCATATAATATCTCATAGGTAAAACGTAATAATATGATACAAAATGATACACTAAGAATACGATACAAAATATGGAGAATCACAATTAATTCTGCCTTGTAAAACACTTCTTGTTGTTTTTAGCATCAGACCCACTCCTCTGCAATGCAGGTAAGATACATCACTTCCGATCAGACTTCAGTGTAGTTAGCACTAGCACTAAATAATTGATTTTATTTGTAACACTGGATACCCAAAATAGCCCACAGTTTATACTGGTGTTTCCCAACCCAGTCCTTGACACGTTTTTGCTGTGCTGAGGTTCCCAACACATTAGATTAGACCAAAAACACAGAACTGTCTGGTGTGTCCCAAGGACTCATTTGGAAAACATTCGTTTACACACTGTCTTGCAAAAGTATGCAGGCCCTTTAAAAGTCAGCAGATTCAACTAAAACAAATGACATTTACACAGACAATGTTTTTCTTACAAACCAGAATTCACTTAAAGCCAAAGCTAATTATTTGTCAGTTTTTGCTGAAAAAGGCTTTAAATCTGAATGAAGTTTTTTTTTTAAATCCAGAAAAGATAAACAGCTAGAAGCCAATTAAGTTAATTGCCTGCTCATTAGTTACAGAATATTTTCTTACATAAAACCAATTTGATTTTAAAAGAAGTTAACAAGTTTGAAGTAAGTCATTTTGAATGCATAAATTTTTTAAGTAATTAATGTAAAATATGACATTAGCACAAATATGAGTCATTTGTAATCTAGACAAATATGTTGACTTACAGGGATTGCCTTATGCAAGGCATTATATTGGATTTATAGTATAATTTACAATAATCAAATACAAACCAACTGTTGTAAACAGGAGTCTGGAGTCCTATCGTATCAAATCTAGTTTCTTTTAAAGAAGCGATTTCCAGTGTTTTGCTTAGGGCACTCAGTAAGGCCCAGGTTCTCCACTGCTTTCTGTGTGGGGGCAGACTCTCCATCCCTTCCTCCGGTGCAAGTGTTCGACAAGACCTTGAGCGTCAAACAGATGCACGTGCTCGAGCCTCAGGACCTTCTCATCATGAGGGCCGATAAAGGTATGTGCGCACGGGGCTTTGGCTGGGAGCTGTGCGTGTGAGAGCACAAATGAGGGGATAGAGGGAGGGAGCGAGAGAGAACATGAGCATGAGTGATTAGGAACTCTGTGTGGTTTCAGCCGTATTCACCTGCATATGTGAATACATCAGTGTTTGTAAGACAAATACTCCAGCCATTGGGCCAAAAGTCACCCCTATCTGCCAAATAGTTTTTTCTGCAAAGTCTAGACTCAGAGCTCATTACAGAGACATAAGGGGAAGCACCAGACATCGGCTTAACATTCTCTCTAACTAACACCCCCCACCCACCCACCCACCTGGTGCAGACAGCAGCTAGCAACTGTTGCTGGAGGAAAATAATGAATTCTCTACAGCCCTCGTCACCAGGCAACCTCCCGTTTATTGTGACAAGAATTACACAAACCCAACAAATTGCATTAGCGGAATCTGCTGCAGCTTGGATGTGACAAAGCTCTTAACTGGCTGTCAGGTTAATACCACAAGAACAAAAAAGTTGGCCAAACAGAAGATAATAGCAAACGTAATAACACCAGAAGCAGCACAAAGTTCATTCTGCCAGCCACACTATGTTCATTAGAACATCAAAAGAAGACGAAAAACCTGGGAAAAATAAGACTGACTGCTACTTCCATATTGTCGTCCATCGATCATACAACATAACCGGGAGACTGTACAACCGTGCAGGTGGCGAACTGTACCACAGGTGTCCAGGCCGTTAGCCCGAGCGCTTCAGCTTACTGGAAGATTTCTGCCTTCAGTAAAGAGTCTTGGGTTTGAGAACAGCTGTGAGGGTTGAAGAGGTGGATCAGAATATGCTTAAGGCACCCCCATGCATGCGCAGAGCTGTAATCAGGCTGCAGGACAGTCATGTTTTGTCCTGAATATGTCTGAATATTCAGTTTGCATCCAAAGTCAAAGTCACCCTTTATTATCCTTCCCTCTCCTTCCAGGGTTGAGTAACAAACTATAGAAACACTGTACAGTAGACTAACCCCATCATTAAATACAGGACAAGAGTGGAGGCGGTTTGTAATGGAGGGGGAGGGGTTAGTCTCATGTGTTATGCAGTGCATTTTGGTAGCTGGTAATAGATGCATTCTATATTGCTTGGTTGTATTTCAGGGAAGGATGCCCGGCTGTACGTGTACAGACTGAGCATGCTCAAACGTGGCATAGAGGAGCGCCAACTCGTCCGCACCAAAGGCGACAGCAGAGAGAACAAACTGGAGAAAACCAAGGGTGCGAAAGATTTTCCCATACATATGTGTGCGTGTATAAAAACATCCATAAAAAGGGTATCCTGTAGATGTAAACACCTCATCTATGAAAGGGGTCAGAGGAAGATTCCAAGAATTGTTCTGATGCACAAGCGCTGAAGAGTCAAGCAAATTGCAGTTGAAAAGTACACTGGTGCTCCAGCTAACTTATCAGAAGACACAACTCATCACTCCTTAGCCCAGATGAGCTACATAACTGCAGTCATTCAGACTGAGCGCCATTGTTGTCTAAGAGTAAAAGAGAATCAAGGCTCCAGTGGACCACTGAGCATTGGAGAAACATGACCTGGCTGATGCTTTTATCCAAAGTGACAGTTGAGCAGTTGTGGGTTAAGGGCTTTTGCTCAGGGCCCAAAAGTGGCAACTTGGCAGAGATGGGGCTTGAACCAGCAACCTCCTGGTTACTAGTCAAGTGCCTTAACTAGTGAGCTACCACCAGAATATGGAACCATGCAGCATGAATCGATGAGATCATGAGGAATGTTCACTTACCATACCTGGGTCACCATATACCTGTGGATGGACATTAAGACAGTAGGACATGTTTATGCATTGCAGCCAGCCAAGTTCATTCCTCCATGGCAGCTATTTACTCTATAGCAGGACAATGCACCAGTCCACAAGGGTTGTGTAGTCATGGATCTGGGTGTTCAGAATGTGTCTTTGTCTAATCTGCAGCAACTGTGAGGAACTCCCCTGTCTGCATGGCCCAAGAGAATAATTTCAACACCTAGTGGAAACAATGCCATTACGAATTGCTGTGGTTCTGAAAACCAAATGAGGTCCAACAAATAAAGTGGCCATTTGTTTATGTTATATATATATAGCTCTACATTACAGCTCAAGCAAAGAGCATCTGGGCTTTGTGGTTCTGTGTTGAATCAGTTCGCTTCTGTTTCTTCAGGCTGCCATCTCTACTCCATAAACACGCACCATGGGGTGGAGCTTCGCATCGTTGCGGCGATAAGGAACAAGCTCCTCCTCATCACCAGGAAACAGCCCCGCCTTGATTGCCTTACTTTCGTTGGCACTAGTACTGGGGCCAGCGATTCACCAGTGGAACAGTTCCAGTACATTCGGGTAGGAGAGGGCTGGAGTGTATTCTGGTTACATTTAGTAATATGATATACACTGCGAGCAGCACTATGGATGTAGACTGAACAGAACCAAACTCCTACTAACACCCTCCAAAAAATTGGTTTTACAGAACCTTTTGCCTTGGGCTGATTTAGCAGCGAACTGAGTGTTTGAGAACTAGTGTACTTAACCAGCATGGCTTCAACATGCCTTCTGTCAATAACTGCTCATTTACATATCCATTTCATATTATTAATTTGGCGTTTTGGTATTCGTATGGTTTCAGAAGATGTTGTGTCCTGCTAATGGCACAGAGAATTAGCAGCTAACTACCAAACCCACCCTGATTCCCTGTGCCAAACAGGAGATCTGCCTGTGCGATTCCCCGGTCGTCATGGCGCTGGTTGACGGGCCGACAGGTGAGAACGATCACATGATCTGCGTGGCATATAAGCACCAGTTCGACCTGATTAACGAGAGCACGGGTGACGCCTACAGACTTCACCATGTAGACTCCAACCGGGTAAGAGACAACCACACAATCACCTTTAAACCTTCTGCTTCTACCCTGTCAGGACACAATACAGATGTGAAATATGCAATGCCATAGACATATATATTATATGTATTTACCTAGCTATTTGTATATAATTTCTTTATTGAATCACAAAGTACTAAGAATATTTGACACTTTTTAGATAAGCACTCAACAGAGTCTCAGTAAGCGCTCAACAGAGTCTCAGTAAGCGCTCAACAGAGTCTCAGTAACATATCAAAACATTCAGTACATTAATCCATAAGAATTTCAATTAACTGTGTAAATAAGATTTGTTTAGAATCTGATTAATTAAATTCTTCACTTTATTTGGAGTGTAGTTGTTCATCCCTGAAGTTACTTAACATGTAACCGGTAAAGTACATACCAGTTTATCATCCTCAACAAGCTGTTATAGACAAACTGTGGAAAACATTCTGTAACTGGTTTCTTAAATAGATTTTGTTTAGGGTTAGGGTAAGGATTACGGCCAGGGTGAGGGTTAGGAATAGGATGAGAGTAAAGTTAGTTGGTTTGGTTTGAGGTCTGATTGCTGGTGTCTGACACTTGAACCGTTCCACTTGTGAGTGAACTTAACTGCAATGTAAACAAACTCCTCTGATTCACTCATAACAATGTTACAGAAAGTTTCTTGTATGAACAAGGAAGGTACAAGGAATTTCACTTGCTGCCTAAATTTAACATTAAAGACAAATGGCATGTGTTTGCAGGTGAACTTTGTAGCAGCCATAGATGTGTATGAAGATGGAGAAGCTGGCCTACTGCTCTGCTATAATAGTCTGTATCTCTCATGTATATGCGCATATCTAACTCTTGTATATATGCATATTCATTGCCTCAATCCTTTGGTGCCACGACTGACACCTGCCAATGGCTTTGCTCACAGACCTCTGCACCTATAAGAAAGTGTGTCCGTTCAACGGGGCCACGCCCATGATTCAGCCCAACTCGTCTGACTTCCACTTCAGCTGGAATCAAATGCCCAACAGCATTGGTGAGTAACCATAGTAACACTGTCCCTGCCCTGCCCTCCCCCCTGTTACCACAGCAACGCTATCACTATGGGCTGGGTGTCCGTAGCCTTTAGTTACATGCTGAAAAATCTCCACAGGCAATGTGGGACATGTCAGGCCTCCCAATGTAAAACCTGCTGCTACAGATTATTGGAAGTAGGTTGTTTTAACATATATGTGCTAGCAGTGGGTTTCATGGGCAAAATTTGACTAAAAACATTACCCACCAAAAAAGGAATAGTAATATAAAAATGTAATGTCTTGATTTCTTGGTTATTAGCAAGAATATTTTTGCTTATATATCTTATATATTATCCAATATTTCTTATTCTCTCTGTTAATGTCCAAATTAACCTGTAAATGTCCAAATTAACCTGCTCTCCATCTATGAAAAGGAGTGATCTGGTAATTTCTTTGTGATGTCACTTCCTGTGTTGCAGTGTGCGCGTTTCCCTACATACTGGCATTCACCACCGACTCCATAGAGATCCGGTTGGTTGTCAATGGCAACCTGGTGTACACGGCTGTGGTTCCGGAGCTCCAGCTGATTGCCTCCAGGGTGAGTGGTGTGTTTCGCTGCCGTGGGATACGAGACACACACATCCTCTCAACCAGGGACATTAGCAGGAGGCTGTGGTTCACCAGAGGGAGTGGCCATGATGTTTGCATTATGTTTCAGGTCTAGTTACAGTTGGATAAAGGAAAGTGGTTGGTTGGGGGGTAATTATCAACAGCAAAAGGTCTTCTCAAGTCTTTTATAGATGACATTTCTCACTGTTTCTCCAACTAGTCCGACATCTACTTCATGTCGTCAGCGCCAGTAAACTCCGCCTCCAACTGTAGCTCCAGAGACACCAGTTCCCAGAGTTCTCCTCAAACACCCACGGGCTATGAGATGCCCATTTTTCCTTCACCCCTTGGAGATGGTAAGTCGTATTCAATTCCAAAGCATGAAGGGATATGTAGTTTCTTTCCTGTACACATGACACAGTGCTGTCTTCTCTTTTTACTATATATTTTTTTACTTTGCTTTTTAAATATTTTCAAACCCAAATTTTGAGGGTATGTTACATAGGTGTTTTCTCTTATATGCTGAACCCATGGGTAACTGTGTGCACATTAGTTACTGTTGCTTGTAGTTCTGCCTGCTTATGTATGGGCATATATGCTGTTTTCTACCCTGGTCCAGATTGTATTCGGATTCCCTACGGTACCAAGCTTTCCCTCTACATGTCTAAAGACTCTGAAGGTACTTCGGGGTCTTCCGCCTTTGCCTGCGTTTCCCATACTGCCACACTAACATGCACGTTGCCATGGAAACCTGCCGTGGGTTTTGCTTTTCGTGCACAGGCGCACGCTGTCAGAGCTCTGGGCAAACGCTCAGCGGGCGCAGTGCGTCTTAAGTGTCTCTCAACCATCCTTTCAGACAGAGAGAGAGAGAGAGAGAGGGAAAGAGAGGGAGGGAGGGAGAGAGGGAGACTGGTGATGGGAAGGAGAAAATGTAAAGGTGATCAGTGGAGAGGGAGAGAACCTCTGAGTGGAAGAGGGACACATTTGCCACAGCATGACTTGCAGATCATTTTTGTCACCATGGATACTTTTGTCAAAGCCCCTCTCCTCCCCTGCTCTCTCTCATAGATACACACACACACACAGTTTGGGTTGCCATCTTTAGCCCCGAATGCTACTCTCAAAAGAGAGGAACCAAGGGGCTGTGACAACCCACATCCTGGTACTTTAACCAACCAGCCAATCACCTACCATCTCTGCATCATGGGACAGAATCAAACTGTGTTTCTATAGAACATTTATATACTGATTACTCAGATTCTGTTCTATGCCATAATGCCATAGTAACATACAATACTGTGTAAAAGTCTTAGGCAACCATTAAGTTTATTGTTTTATTGATTTAATAATGGTATAATGACCATATATAATTACTTCTCAGTCTCTTTATTAGAATACAACCAGAAAATACAGGACATTCTGACTACATTCTGGCCTCCCGTTACACTTAAACAATAGTTGGAACTTTGCTCTCTTCGGATACCTGTTATAATATACCAAAAGATTTTACTTCAGAACACCTCAGGACAGTCTCTGCTAAAGAATTCTAGATGTGCTTATTGTCACAATGGGGAAGGAGCGCAGTGTTGGGTTTGTGTGTGTTTTTTCTATTAATAAAGAGACTGAAAAATAATTTAGATATAACACCATTGCTAAAACAACAAATCTAATGGCGGTCTAAGACTTTAATATATATATATATATATATATTCTGTTCCGTTTTTCCTGGTGCAGAGATGTATGAGGAATATGTCCAAATATTCCAGTAACTGCATGTTTCCAAAAGGGTTTGGGTCAATTCATGAACACGTCCATTAATTCCAGTTTAGCTGACCTGGCTTTGCTGTCCAAAGGTATTAGAGTGAGCACATCATTACGTGGTAGATAATATGTGAAGGCATTATACTCATTATTTTACAGAAGACAACGATTGGCTGCTGCTGAGGGGGGTAGTGGAATGCTGGGTTCATGGTAGGGTCTGCCCCTACAACTCAATAACCACTCAGTCCAGAAACAATTGGAATGCTGTCAAACTAGCAATACTAAAAAATGCCTATATCACATGGATTTTAAACTCAGGCTATCAGACCCTGTATCTTTATGGAGAATCTTAAAACAGAGACTTACCTGAAAGAAATTTTGAATTAAAAAAAATATACCATTGATGTCTATTGCCCCTTTACTAAGATCTCTTGTAGTTTAATTTCAGTTTAACAGTTGTAATGCTCTATTCAATTCAAGATTGACCCTAGCTCTGTCCTTGACATCAGATATGGCTTTGTTTTTTTTTTCCCCATTATAGGCGGACTTCGTTATTGCCTGTGCATGTGTTAGTAGTAGCACCTGACCATTTTCTTTCCAGGTTGAACTGACTCCTTGGTTGTTCTTTGTGCAGTGTGTTGTAGATGGTACAGCTTTTATCGTTCAGCCTTTTTTTTGGTTGTGTTTCAGTGTTTTGTTCATTTGAGCAAATGACTTTCAATTCAGAAAAACTACTAAAATTTCTTTTACCACTCTGATTTAAACATGAGTAAACATGGGTTGATAGTGACCTCTAGTGGTGAAAAGGCTCATTATGTGGAAAGTTTCACTGGTAAAATTGATTTAAAGATCCTGAAACAACAAATGCCTTTGTAAATGGTTAGACCTGGAAATATTGTGCTTTTATATGTTTAGTGAATTTGTGTAAAACCTTTACACATTCCACTGTCAACATGTGAATAATTTTAGACTCCACTTTCAACACCCAGCTATTTTGCAACCTTGCAGTCTATCAACACTTTTCCTTACCAAATAATGACCTAGCAAGGCATATATTTGCCACCCACGTATGATCAGGCATCCAAATAAACGCTCCTTTAACAGTAGTGTGAAGGAAACATTTGCTGTCAGCTCACAGTGTAATACTTGAATAAAACTTCTCACTGTACTCATTTACTCCCGATTCTGTTTGTCTTGTAGCCTCTACTACCTATTTCTCTCTTCCCTTCTCACTTCAGGCGACGCGCCGTCCAGGCATATCTATAAAATCCCACTGAGTAACCTAGTTGGGCGGAGTATAGAGAGACCTCTCAAGTCGCCATTGGTCAATAAGGTGCTTTCAGCACCCACCCCTGGTGTGATTGCACCCGCCCCCATGACCACACCCTCCCTCTCACTGTCTCGCATGGAGATCAAAGAGATTGCCAGTCGAACGCGGAAGGAACTGCTGGGTGAGTGGGGACTGTGTGTGTGTGTGTGTGTGTATGGAAGAGCATATTAGTGATGTTATTTCTCCATCATTATTGGAGTGGTCTGAAGACCGACATCCAGGATGTTACAGGAAACAGCTTCTCCTCCAACAAACAAAAAAAAACACGAAAACCCCCCCTGACCAAACGTGATATACAACCATGTTTTCTTATTATGCCTGTTTTTTTTATCTGAAGAAAAGCAGCTGTCTGTACTCAGTAGTCAATTATCTCCATGCTAAAATGCCCCTGTGAGCAAAGCATCATGAAGGCACATTAAAT
The DNA here is from genome assembly GCA_028565775.1 of Sternarchorhynchus goeldii. NCBI lineage: Eukaryota > Metazoa > Chordata > Actinopteri > Gymnotiformes > Apteronotidae > Sternarchorhynchus > Sternarchorhynchus goeldii. The sequence goes on from JAOXYF010000009.1 coordinate 9,805,692, forward strand.
TAACTGCTAGATAGATTTTCTGTGCCACATGTTTAGTGGTTGTTTTGGGGTTTTTTGGTTACTCTGGTGTGCCTAAGGACTGCCATGCCTTGGGTACCGGTCTGGTGTTTAGGTCAATATCAAAATAACACTGTAACAGTAAGACAGTTAAGACAGTGCAGTTCATTTTCTGGCTTCAGTTTTAAGTCCATGCAGACCTTAGGAGCCAACAGTGCCTCCTAGTGGTGCAAATGAGCATGGCTAGAGCCATAACATGCGAAGTTAAATGTAAAATTACATATAGTTTAGAGATTTATAATAAGATTTGTAATTAAGATGGATTAAAAGTTTGATGTAAATGATTTGTTTTTCTTTAAAAAAAGACAAAAACAAAATAACTTGCATATAGTGTGTAGGTAATAATTATTTCTTCCTGGGCTTTAAGCATGTGTGTGATTGTTCTAGGGTTAACCGAAGAGCCCGGCTCTAAAGCAGACAGCAGCTCCGTTAAACAGAGAAAGATGAACAAGAAAGCGAGAGAGGAAGACAGACAGAGAGCAGCAGGGTCAGCAAGCACTGAGCAGTAAGTAAGAGGGAATGTACTGCTGCGTTCTGCCCCATCCACTAATGGTGTCTGTCAGAAATCCATTATGCCCCTCAGTGTACTACTGAGCTATTTCATATGTGTGCATTCATTTGTTTTGCAAAACCAACATGCTACATAGTTACAATAGGACCTGTTCGATCATCCAATCAGAGTCGGGCTGGAGTGCGTTGACGGGGACATCGACATCCAACGGCATTGCTCCTCAGGCTCGGAGGTGGAGCCCCACGAAGACAGCCCGCCCCTGGCCAGTACTCTAACGCTCTCATCTTCCTTTGAGGAGGACATTGTGGATCTGAAGTGATGACAATCCCACAACACACCTCTGAAACCCCCTCCTTAAACCTACCTGCAGTCCATATTATTTGGTTATTATTTGTACAATATGTTGTTTTGAATTTTTTTTTTTACTTTTGTATGTTTCTTTACTCATCTGCAGTATGTGATGTACAAATGGCTCCTCCAAAGCTTTAGACCTGAGTGAGTTTACATTATTCAAAGTGATGAAGATAAAAAAATGCACTTGTGTGTATGCGTGTGTGTATGTGTGTGTGTGTGTGTGTGTGTATGTGTGTCCGTCTTGTTCAGTGAGACTTAAGTTGGACTTATCGACATGGTCATACCTGAAAAACACTGCAAGGTTTGGAATCACGTGGATGAGTGCCAGGATCAGGGCTATGAAATGGCTCCCTTCACCTTTTGAATTCAGCTGGCTGCAAAGACACAGGTCCCAGATCAGGTTTCAAACACACAGAGCTTTATAAGATACACTTAAAGCTAATGTAGCCATGGAAAACAAAAATGTTACAATTTACATTTCCGGGTCAGTGGTTTGACCCGTGACAAGACAAGGCATTATGAACCAAGCCTGAATGTAAAACTGACGCACCTGAAACAAAACACAGAATCGATCTTAACTCACATGTCGTGGTTTAAGTGTTTTATGCATCTGTTAATTGCACAATGTGATTACTTTAGAGTTACTATATAAAAATAACTGTTACAAAAAACTAAACAAAAAGACTATAAGTGCATCTCAGGCTGTAGTTGCACATGTGAACATACAAATAAATACATAAATATTCTTACTATATATATTTAATGATAAAATATTAACATAGAGGAACAGGTGAGTGTAATGTTATGCCCTGCCCAAGCTTTCACACCTTGACTCGTAGTCCTTTGGAAGACAGGGCAGAAGTCTCCCACAAGTGCCGTTCTCTAAAAGACGCCCAGTAACTGCAGTAAATTAGACTGGCCATTGACTACATTTCCCATAAGGCAAGCAGCTATGCTTAGATGGCCACTGTCGATAGCTGCTTTGTAAATGCAGCTCATCGTACTGATGCAGAGGTCCTTGTTTCATTGGTTCTTGCACCTTTGCCTCTATGCTTAGTGTAACACTTTGTAAGTGCACTCTTAAAAAACGCTTCTGCCTCTGATAAAAGGGCTCTGGAACACCTGCATGCCTCCCTCGAAACCTACTAGACACTAAAAGGGATTTTATACACTAAAACGGTAGAATTAGGATTTAATACCTTCATAAATCATAGACATTTTACAAAAGGGAAAAACATGTTTAATTAGACTATAATTCAGATGAGACTCTTATTATATAATATAATGCAGATGAGACTCTTATTGTATAATACAGATGAGACTCTGCTTTGTATTAACAAGTGAAACGGAAAAAAAAAGGCCAGTAAAGAGAAATAAGTAAACAGACAGTGAAATGTGCAACTGTGACGTAGGCCGTTCTCATCCACCCTCACACGTGGTAGTATAATGGAAGCGAGAAGACGGATATCGGCCTTGGTTAAAGTGGTGGCGTTCTGTGGTATTCTTCCTGCTAAGCTAAATGCATGACCCCTGCCCTCTCTAGTGCACCATCACCTCGAATCTGTTTGTTTGTCCTAACAACCATCCAACACTAGTAGCAGCCTGGTCGAAAAGGGGAAATATGTGGGACTATTTTTGCAAATTAAAATTTTAAATGTTATTTATTTGTTATTCTCGCTCTTTGAACAGGAGTAGGCGGAGCTGGAAACCGACGGATGATATTTGTAATTTTTGACGTTTTTTTTGTTTTGTTTTGGTTTTTTTTTTACTCTTTGTTCTTTTTGCCTCCCTCCTCTTTATTCTGTCGCTCCTAACTGTTTTCGCAGTGGTTTTGTATCTAAATCAATATTAATTGTTTAGACTGTTGCTGAAACTCTGTGATATCGAAAACTTAAATTAAAAAAAAAACAAAAACACCAAGTGTCTTAAAATATTGTATTGCCATTGTTTTTAATGCCAAGTACTACTTGTAAATGTTTGTGTTTCAGATGTGGCCTCAAACAAAACTATTATTATTATTATTATTATTATTATTATTATTATAGCTTTTATTCAAATAAGTGCTGTATACCACTGCTGTAGTTCATATTGTTCATTGATATGAAATAAATATTTATGGAATTTCAGTGACGTATGTCTTGACAGATTTCAGGCATTGTAATAAGCTCTCCATGGTATTTTATACTGTGAAAAATGATTCACTCTATTAAAGACTTTGGAGAAATCTAGCAAACATTCAACCTGCCTTCTCTTACCCAAAGGAATGAAGTAACTGAGTTAGCGATAATTTTATTCATTAGTTTCCAGTTACAGAAATACATAAGTTTGGTGAGGGTTGGGGGGTAATTTACATTCATTGTTCTCCCATTCCCATCAGGCAACTGGAGCTCACATACCAGATCTGTCAGCTGATCAAATCACAGGGGGTCTTTGGATTAGTCCAGCTTTGGAGGCACCAACATTAACAGTTCAAGCCCATTCCCCTATCAGCCGATTCTCAGAATTTAGTTTAATGTTCAGCAGAGGCAGGACTGTAATGTGTCCATTCGGAGTGTCAGACAGAACACTGGAGTTTGAATGCAATTTAGTCACTCTAACCCTTGGATCTATCCAAAGAGCAGATCCAACGTGGATTATTCACACAGGTGCAGTTGTGCTTGTGGGAAGTACATATATAGGTACAGTATGTGTTGATCCACATTGTGTATTGGGATGCTTAGGTATGTGGATCTGAATGGAAACAACATACATTTTGTCATTCCCATTGTTAACAGTACTTATATGCACTTACATAAAAAATATGCAGTGAATCTACTATTGCAAGATAATCTAATCATTATTTACGTAATGCAACTCCACTCACCGTCGGTACTCACTATCGGTGCAGATGTGTTTTTGGTCATCTACAATCATACACCTGTACTCATACTGCACAGTATAAAGGCTGCTGCTTACTCGGCTCAGAAACACCACACGGGGTCGGACAATACTCTTCATGAAGGATATCCATTTGTAAATCCGCTGGAGTTTTATTTTGAAACCAACATTCCTGCATTCTCCCTTTTCAAGTGCTTTCTGCATGGTGCTTTCTGCTGACTTGAAATGGTTGTAGTTTTAACTGGAGCAACCTCATCCAGAACAGAACGTAACAACCTCATCCAGAACAGAACGTAACAATCTCATCCAGAACACTAACAATTTTTGAGTTGAAGCTGTCTAACCAAGCATCAACAGACCTGGATGGTTTGTATGGTGCTGTGCACATTTTGCTCATGAAAACTATCATTTACAAACCTCTTCTTAAAACTGTTGTCATGTCTTCTGTTGTGGACCACATCTCAAACAACACACAGTAATGAGCTGACAACTACATCCAGAGGCTGATAGACTGAGATCTTTTGAAATAACAAAATCTAGTATGTGACAAAATCAGTGGAAATAAAAGATAGCATATCCTGTAAATTCCTCAATAAATATCTGCATTGTGCTCTGGAGGTCTGTAGACCTTGTAACAAAGCAACTGTACCTTTCTAACTGGTGTGAGAAACATTTACGCAGTTTGGTGGTGCTGTATCCAGCAGTACGGTTGTGGCGCTACGTTCATTTAACCATGTTTCAGATAGAAGAATAAAATCAAGAAGAGCCAATTTAATAACTTCGTACCAAATGCTGTGGTTCGCTTCATCCATACAGCAGGTTTGCCACATTTACAGCGGCTGACATGCACTCGCTGTTTTTTTCTGTCTCTGATAAGCACAGGAATGGGTGAGATTACAGGCAAGACGACTCCAAGCTTCTTTTGTACTGCTGACATCATCACTGTAGCCGCAGGGACCCGAAGAATATCAATGTGGCAAACTATTTGAGAACGGGGGATGTCTTCAAATTATTGGGGGTGGGCTTCCTGTTGATGGGTGGGGTTCCTGATGGTAGAAACCAAGTCTGCCTTTCAGGTGGTTTAGGAGCTTGTGTTTGTCTGTGAGTCACAGAAGGTGATGGAGCTTGATGCTTTTTAGGGGAGGGTCTGAGGGATGGAAGTGGAGGTGAAGCAGTAGATGATGGTGAAGGAGAAGCTGGGCTGATTTTATGCTAGACCTAAGGGCTGGCTGACAGGGAAAGTGACACCTTTGTCCCAGCTGATACCAGTTTCTCCATTGTTGCTGGGAGGTTCAGGTGTGGTGAGGGGGAGTGGAGGTAGAGTACAGCGTAGAGTCCTGACTGGGTCATTGTGTTCTCAGAAGCTGATAAACTCATCATTGTGGCTCTCATCCAAGGTCTGCAGCTCCATCAGAGCTGCCCACAGTGGGAGAAAGATGTGTCTCTGGAGCGAAAGAATTTGCCAAAGCAAGGGAGTTAGCTTGTGCCACTAATGGGGGAGGAACAGATTATGCCCACAAAAAATTGCCAGAGTATAGAATCTCATACATAGAGTTTTATTAAGCTTCAAGTGGTGAGCTGTCATCCATGAAGCAGTGTCTGTCAAGCATGCTGAAATGAGTCCTGAAACTTGATCAGAAGGAGGAAAGGAAAGAATCAGTAGAAGCCATGAGAAGATATAATATCACCAAGGGAGCGAGTGTACAAAATGAAGAGGAGAGGAGAGGGCCAAGCACAGAGCCTACATGGATTGGATGTGGATCCTTTCCATGACATCTGGTAGAACCGGCCTTCCATGTAGGACGGAAACCATTTCCACACAGAGCCACTCACACCAAGGCTAGATAGAACGAAGGGGAGGATGTTGTGGTTTACTGTGTTGAAAGCAGCTGAAATGTCCAGGAGAATCAGGACAGCTGACAGCTTGGTAGCGTGAAGCTTCTCTGTCACTGTTGCGAGGTCTTGGCTGAATGTGCCTTCTTGCAACCAGACTGATTTGGATCATAGAGCAAGTTCTGGGTGAAGAAAGTAAACATTACTTTTCATTGCAAAGGCCAGGTCCAAATTTACCATGATGAAGGCCGTCCTGTTTAAAAAAGAACTTACAGGATATTGAACCTTTTGAGTGAGAATGAAGTGTAAAATCATTTAATCAATTCGCCTCATTTACTTACTGACTAAATTCATGGACAGATAAATTGAGACTAATAGTTGAGAATAATAATTATAACATAGTAATCTCATGTAGACAACAGGACCCTCTGCAGTACTCATGACAGAAATCCAGCCTGGACAAAAGCAAGGAAATCAGAACTGACAACACACGGGCCAATTTTTACAGATCCTTGAGAAAGAGACGTAGCAACCTTCGTAATTTAAAATCAAAATTTTATTTTGATGGAACAAGAAATGTAAATAATAATACATTTTGCAACAACAGCATCAAGCCATTGTCTTCCATTATGTTAACTCTCTATGCAAATAGTTGTCAATAATGAAAATGTGACAGAAAAAAAAAAGAGAAATGGTCAATTGTTTTAATGAATACTTAATATCAGCATGATCGGTTTTAAAGTCAGAGTCAAATCAAAACAGCACCTGAAATATGCATTAGGGAAATAGATTCACATCATTATGGACAATACATCTTTGATCACTTGAAACTCTTTAGGATGTCTGCAGGTATGAGGAAATGAAACACAGTGAACATTAAAACCACTTTCCCAATAGCAAAATGGCAAAACATACATAGTGATATTAATATTATGTTTACCTGCTTTACTGAAAGCATGTGATTCCTAGCGAGGTATGCTGATTGGTCATTACCACACAAACTCAAAATCAGGAAACGTCTGCAGAGACTGAATGAATAAACAGCTGGTCCTGTTGGTTTTGATCAACGCTTTTTGGAATCTTGTTGCACATATTGTTACATTTTACATTTTTATATTTTACATTTTATTTTCTCTGTAGCTGCAGGAGTCTGGAAAACCATGCTAGTCTTGATATCAAAAGGAGGAGTCCATTTCAAATTAATCTGAATTCATTTAAATATGGTCCAAATTGTCAAAAATGGTCAGATCACATCTATGATCTATTAACTTTTTATATTGATATTTGTACTTTTAATTGCTTTGTCAGATTTTCAAAAAGAAAAACAAACAAACAAAAAAACCCAATACTAATAACAGCCACCACAAATCTACTTAATGAATGAATGCTCTAAACATATACTGCTTTCATTCACATTCTAGTTAAGCAGCAGAGAATCTGGTGTTTGTCTGCAGTCACTCTCTCCATCAGTTTGACCACACAGGTTGGTCAACTGTTCCTCCAAAAGTTATCCACTGTATTCACGTCCCATTTTGCATATAAGCAAAACAATTAAGGGTAGGGAGCATAAAGCTAATCATTACTTTGCAACCCATCAGTAGGCTGGTGCAGTCTTGGTGTGAAAAACCAGTGCTGTTATCAAAGGTATTGGTACAGTTAGAATACTTCAGACTGTGAGGTCACAATTGTTGTGTAATACATATCACTTTATGGTATTGATCCATCACTGACTGTGGCACATATGCTCAAATAACTGTTTGGCACTGGCACGTTACCAAATACGACATATCTAGTGAAGAAACAAATATAAACAATGAAAATATATTTAAACCTTCGTGTTTGATATATTACCAAGGATGTTTGACTTGGTTTGCATTTGTTTGGTTTTCAGCAGTAGACCCACACTGTATGGTGAGATTTTACATTAATCAGACTTATCCATATATAATAAGATGGAATTATAGTAAATTCTTTACATTAAATGCATTTCTCATAATTTCAAATGACAAATTCTGAAATTCTATTTAAAAACAAACAAACAAACAAACAAAAACCCAACACAAAACACACTAGTCTTCAGCCCAGACTTGAAATACTTTTGGGTCATCACACAACACAGGCACTCGATTACAGCTTGCAGCCTATTTTAAAATTAAACTGTCATCTTAAATGTAAAAGCGCAGTTGATACCCTCTAAACAGGTGAGAACAGAGCACATTTTCAAACTGATGTAGAACTGATGTAGGCCATTTAGCAGTGGAATGCTAATAATTTAGTTTAATGACCAGTTATTTAAACATTGTCCAACTAAACGCAATTACACTATTTTATTGCTATTCACTCCGTTACTATGAATGGAGACAGCAATGCTGATTGGCTGATCATTCAGTTCCATCATCCCTGTACTAGCAGCATGCTAGTTTATACACATCTCTCACACCCACACACATTCAAGGCAACCGATACTCTTATTCTCAAGCTTGTCGATCTGTTCTACCACAGTCCCTCTATGGTACAGGACAGATTATTAAGGGATTTATCCAACAGTATAAAATTTCACTGGATAACAAAGTATGGATCAATCACACTTCAGGAACCGCATCATCAATCCACTTCAAATAAGGCATACTTCCACCGTCAATGGGAAAACTGAGGATTTCTGGAATTTCATATGGATGCACATTTCTAGTGGAAAACAGCGCAAGAGAAATCAGATTCTTGCAGGCTGAAAAACTTCAGTGGAAGATTAAACCGCATTTAACAATACTTACTTTACATAGTCAGTGAGTTTCTGAATCAGAGATGATCTGGTTCTTACAAGCTGCAACAGAAAACTTCTATAAGATGTCTTGATAACCATTTAAACTACATTGTTCAACAAACATGTAAATCCAACATAGTGGATTAAAACAAGCTACATGTCCATTTTTGTAAACATTGTGATGATGCACGTTTCTAAATTACATTAAAATCAGCTGAGCAGTTTATATTTAAACCCACATACCAGCAGTATTTCTGAAGCATCTTGAATCTCTCCTTTCCAGTAGTACCTGATAAACACAAACAATATATTTTGACCGACATTTGCAATGTTTCCAAGAAACCAATTCATTTTTGCTTTATCCTTCACCAACTACAGCAAGTAAGCTGTACAACATGCGTGTGCATTTAACCACGTTTACTAAAGCAACATGGTACGTCTTGTGTGTAGGTGGCTTGAGCAAAAACATGTGCAAGTGAAACACAGGCAGGGAAAAGGTCAGCAGGGGTTTAATGAAGTCACACAAGAAACCCAACAATGAATCCAAGACGGTGATGAGCATAACACTAACCAAACAAGGATGAATAGCGCATAATGTACAGGGATTACTTAGGAACTAAGAAATGAACATGCGAAGGCATGGACTAAACAAACAGACGACTAGATATACCAACATAACTACCGAACTAGAGTGAAGGCCGAGACATTACTAAAGGGCATACTGAATACTAATTAAACAAAATGACAATAGGTGAAACACAAGGTGACAAAATCCACAGAATAAATACAAGACAAAAGAATAAGAAGAACTTCACATAAACCTGAACTCAAAACCAACTATGAAAAGCATAACAAGGAGGAAGAGAAAACTAACAAACTGAGGAGAAACAGAAAGGATATCAGGAAGAGACAAAGAACAAAAACCAAGAGACATAAAACAATAAAAAAAAGAGACAGAGTTCAAATGTATTTAACTAGGAAACCAGGAATTATCAAACAGAAAACAACGAAGACCCCTTTGGTCCTCATTCACACCACAAGCCAGAGAAAGCAAGAGACCTACAATCAAATAAAATGGGGAACTAACAGCAATACAAGAGGACCTGAGTAGTGTAGAGTACTGTAGCAATAACAGTACAGAATGTAGATACAACAGCCAACAAACCGAGGAACCTGAAGTAGGGGAGGAAATGAAAGGACAGACAGGGAACAGGTGACCAAGCACAGTCTACTATGCAATGCATTTCATTTATTTTAGGAATTCAGGAAGGACGACATGCGTAGCACAGTTCACTTAAAGCCCACAACACTGTTCCGTTGACATCAATTTGAATAGCTGAATGCATTTTTAAATGTACTTGTCCGTTGTGTTCAGATCGTCTTTGTTTAGATTAACTGAAACATTTGCGCACACTGGAAGTTGCATCTCTCCTCTGTGCATGTGTTCTCTCCCTCTCCCTTTTCACTATCATACATGGTATCTCATCATCTCAGCTAAACCCAGGCTCAGACACTCCACTGACTTACTTTGTTGAAACCAGTGCCATTGTGCCTTGTTTACTTTAACACACACACGCTATCCTCATCTATAAATATATTGACTTTTGAAGCTTTTATTTGTCTTGGTAGTCTTGTGTTGCAGAAAGGCCATGGTCGACCAAGGCAGACCGGGCATCGGGATGAATGAGTAGGTAGTTCAACTGGGTGCACCTGTCTCTGTGTGGCCCAGCTAGCCTACAGTAGTTTGTCTGACCCTGAGGAGAGAGATTGTGCAATAAGCTCTACTTAAATAACTGGGGTGGGGTTGAAGTCCTTACTAACTTCCAGCAAACTCAGCACTAGGACCTCCTGGACTCGCACCCTGATCAGCTCTTGGTAAAGGAGCCATGGTAAAGGAGCAAGCAGAAGATGATCAGGAGCTTCATAGCCTGTAGTGCAGTATGCCAGTCCTCTGGTCATCTGCAGTTTCCAGTTCAGCCTAACGGGACTACAGGACACTGATGCATGCGGTCCTGGATGCATCCATACCCTGGAACAGCACTGGCTGAGGTTCAGAAGCCTCACCATGAAGGAGTCCGGCCAGCCTTTTGCCTTAGGACAACAGCAGAGAGCCTGGTGCTGGTGGTTGGCTCTGGGGAGATGTGACTACCATCCGTGATCAGGGGGTACTGGTGCAGCTCATGGTGCATCTGCCTGACCACAATCCCCCAATGTCTGATAACAGATGAGGCACAGGGAAAAGCGGAAAACGTATAGGTGAGATGGGCACACAGTGATGGACATGCATGTCCATTTTTGCCCAACAGCGGATAATCCTCTTTTCTAGGGATTATTAAACAAGTGCTGGGGGGTTGGGTCCCATCGAGAGGACATGTGAGTGATGTGCTGCTCTTGAACAGGAAGAGCAGCTGGGCACAGACAGGACTGTGCCTGAACACGGGGGGTGAGGGTGGGGTATTGGATACCCAGTGGCTGTGTCCCGAAAGAGATTGTGACCAAGCAGGACGCTGCTTTTTATGTCACATACACTACACAAACTACAGGAATCATTAAGCATCAAACCTAATGCTGCCCATCTACCACCCACAGACAGAATGGCTTCCAGAAAGGTTTCATCAAACTCTCAGGAATGAGTAACAGTGAGGTGAAAAGAAAATGTCAGCAGCCAATCACATAACTGTATCTAGTGTCGGAGGGCGGTAGTAACCCAGTCTCTCCATTCCCAATCACGCAGCCAATCGCAGTTAAGATAAGCACTGCGGCTAAAGCTAAAAGGAACAGGTCTTGGCTACATCTCAGTTAGGCCTGTCATTCCTTTAACAGAACCTGCCATGTCACATGAGTGTTGTTAAATGCTGCTAATGCTTCGTATCACTGGAAGAATCGCCTGGCGAGGAACTTTCAGGTAAAACGGCATCAATGACCTGCTCACCACAAATTCATTGATCGATCCTAAATTCGAACACAGTACCCATGGAAAAGAGCCACAACCAATCAAGACACACAGTATGCACAGAGCATGTACGCCTACAAATTTAGTTCTTCTTAAAACTGTGTATTTCTCTATACACAGGGTTAGGGTTAGGGTTGCCAGATTCTTTGAATAAAATGTATTTTGGCTCTAGTAAAAAAAAAAACAAAAAAAACAAACATATGGTATGCTTGGACAATTACAATTATCACAGTAAGGTGAGGGCTTGGAGTACTGATCTTACATGGTAGATGTGCGGGGAAGAATATTCACACATGCAGCCATCCTTTTCTCCATGATTTGTCTGAGAGAGAGAGAGAGAGAGAGAGAGAGAGAGAGAGAGAGAAGAGAGAGAGAGAGACTAACATTTAAATATCTACGTACATAGTGCATGTTAGGTAACAATGTAGTTTGCCTTGCAACCTTATGAAAACCAAATATTACACAACAGCCTCACCCATTTATACACAAAAAGAGCTAAAGAAGAGGGTCAGCTCTAGATGTGACATTTGTATACAAAGTCTCACTGTTGTCCATGAAGAGCAAAGTGCAGCAGACAGAGCAGGTTAAAAATGTGAGACTGAATTAAGTACCACAGTGGTTTCTAAAGTCTGGGAAAGTGTTGATCAGCGCCTATGTCAACATCCACACATGGCCACCTGTTAATACGGAATTCTCAAGCAGCCATAGTTTTTGTGTCATGGCACGAAGCCGGAGGATATTAGAGCAACTCCTGATATAAATCTGCATATCATTCGCATACATTGAGTAACAGCTAAGACGGTTGTGACAGATAAAGTGATGTGAACATCCTGGTAAGTGTGGTATGCATGTCAGATGAACCAAGGATCTGCACATTTGGGATGAACAGAATGACACTTTAAGTAATCAACCAGCCCCCAACCCCACCCCTTTTCACTGTTTAACATTCTATGCATATGAATAGCAAAAGTACATCAAAGATACACTCCATTACAAAGACACACACACACACACACACACACACACACACACACACACACACACACACACACACACACACACACACACA
>JAOXYF010000009.1:9826150-9843420 GCA_028565775.1 Sternarchorhynchus goeldii
CATTTGTTTTGGGAATTACAGGATTAGCACGTAATTCCAGCTTCTCTGGGTAGGCCAATTGAAAATTGTTCCTGACTCCTCAGAGGTGAAAAATGTGAGCAAAAGATAAGGAAAGAGAAGAGAAAGAGAGATTAGTGCAACATAAAATCCATGTGTTACACTGTGTACAAGCAGAGAAACACAGACGCTACAGTATGACAATATCATGGTGGCTGTGAGGAGGATGAATGGGATGATCTTCTTAAAAAAAAAAAAAAAACCCACATTGAAATAGTAATCATGGCTTTGGCTTCAGTATCTCTGCTCATCAAGTTATACATGAACAGGACAGCAAGGAATGAAGGAAAGAGAGACAAGCATCTAGCTTGATATAATACGGCTCACAGGGCCTGTCCTGTTCTCCCCAGAATAACACTGAAGCTTTTCCCCTTGAATGCACTGGACTCTGTCCTCACAGGTGTTAAAATAATCCAGATAAAATGCTATTTCCACACATACTGTACTTCACTGCATTATTATCCAAAGAGTGGGCAGCTATTGTAGGTTACTGCATTACGCCCACTTTGTGGGCACCTACTGTAGCTGGCTGCAATATTTCCACAGTGTGGGCAGCTACTGTAGCTCAATGTTCACAACAAAATAAATATATATTTAAAAAAAAAAAAAAACTCTTAATTTTACTCTGACATTATAATTAAGATAGGTCTTCCATGTGTGTTTTACAGAGATGTTTTTTATCGGTCAAAACACCTTGGAATGGACAAACGTGCAACCTGACAGGTTGATGTCAGTCTAATCAATCTTTATGATTTCCCAGATGATGGCATATGTTCATGCTTGTTCGTTGTCTTTTCACCTTGAACACATGGACAGAAAAGCGATTTCTGGGTTGTGGGAAACAGCACTACTTTGTTGAAAGCCGTCTCTGGCTGAGATCCTATTAAAAAAATCACAGTTAAAAGCAGTCATCAAAGTTCTTTTTATCACTAACCAGACCACATTTTAATGGAATTTTCTGAAGTAGCAAGGACGACCAAGCAGTTGTGATTATTAAACCTTTTCACAAAAACTGAACTGTTGTAGAAAAAAAAAGTTCTCAATATGCCCAGAATCTCAGAGTCGGTTGTTTAATTGTTAAGAGCTTTGACCCATGTACTCCCAGAACTGACAGATCTCGTCTAAGTAAGGGATAACTACGTGTGTTATGGTTGAATGAAAGTATTTCAGAAACAATTCAGGATTTAATACTATGGGAACGTGTGCTGTGTCACTTAGAGTCAAATTGTCCAAGAATGTTTGCTTGATGAATATTCCAATATTCCTGTTTGGGGAATAACTTCCAGCCTTGTGCCTCTGTGGGAGAGTTTGGGGTTATGGCACCATCATCACCAGAAGCTGAGCTGTAAAATTCAATGGTCTGTTTTGTCACATATATTCAGTGGCAGCGCACGCAGTGTCTGCCAGTAACAGCTGGCTATCAGTGAGGTAGGAGAAGAAGCTAGGAGAATTTTGTCTATTGTTAGAGATAGAAGATAATGATATAATTAGCACTTTCTGTACTGGGTCATAACCCTTTGAGAAGAGTGTTAAACAAAATACCTCTCCATGTCCACAAGGTAGTGTAAACGAGGGAACTGTTTGGAATAATGAGTCCACCAGTGGAGAACGCAGCCAATCGAAAACAAGGCGCATAAATGTATCTCGTGTAACGAACATGCAAATATGCCTTAATAAAAAAAAGATAGCCTTACCAGCCTCCTGAAACCGCCAACAAAAACGGACTCTCCCAGACCCCAGCACAGCTCACACAAAAGCCGCGATCACTACTGCTTTAACAAATCGCTTAGGTAACCGGTGCGAGTCACCGCCTGACTTGAATACACAAACACCAAGACGCTGAAATTGTGAAACAAGGTTAAAATGTATGCAGACATCGATGTGTTAGTCATTTTAATCAACACAAAGCACCGAGGCCGGTGTGCAAGACAGCAGTAAATAAATAAATAAACATATAATTGAAGATGACACAGAGGACTTTTCACTGATGTGTCCATTCACTTGTTAGGCCTTTTTTGCCAAGTTAGACCTTGGATTCATTGATCCATAAAGTGCTCTTCAGGACTCAGAACGTATCGTCTCCCATGGCCCTGAACGTCGTGGCATCAGGACAGCTTCTGGACACTGTTCTGCACACATACATGTTGTGTTATTTAACTCTGTTCCATTAAACCTTAGATGTAAATATGGTGCAGATTAGCTTAGCTACATTTTTCACTGTACACAGACAAAAAATGGGAAAGTTATCTGAATTTTCATTGATAAATGTAAATGAGCTATATTTTGTTTATTTTTGATATTTTGAGTTATTGTACTGCTGAAAGCAGTAAACACAAAGAACTGAGGGTTGAGATAATGAAGTGCATCCTATGTGGATAACTGGGTTTACCATTATAGTGATTAAGCACAAAGTACAGTTACATGGACTGGGAGGCATTTAAACCAGTTACAGGGAAGTAAGGCTTGCTGTACTTTGTGTGTGTGTGTGTGTGTGTGTGTGTGTGTGTGTGTGCGTGTGTGTGTGTGTGATTGACAGAGACAGAGAGAGGGAAAGATTCGCTGTACGTTTATAGCCAACACTTTGTTGTGTTGCCAGCCAGGGGAAAATGATCTCCTGTAGTTTGAAATTCACTCGGGCTGCCTCTCCCCCTCCTCTCTTCCATCGCTCTCTCCATGCCTTCATCATGCGTCAGATCTGCAGTCTGGCAGCAGTGTCCTGATTACTCTACAAACATCCTCAAATGCTGCTAATTGCAAATGTGAGCTTATTAGAGCTTATTCTCAGCCAAGCGTACAAGCCTAAACCACAACCAGCCATGGAAAACATTCTTACCGCCAAATAATTTTTCCTACTTTCCACAAGAAAACTAGCAGCAGGTCACTGTGTTTCTACACACTCGTAGTGCAGACAATACAATTTCATTGCATCTGGCGCGAGTGTGTACTTGTGCGTTTGTGACCGTGTGCTTGTTTGAGAAGGTAAAATTTATCATCCACAAGACCCTGGTCCAGTCGCGAGTCTCAGGAGGAGGCCTGTCTTCCTCATTACAGCCCATCTCGTCCACCGCGGCGTAGCGCTGTGACAGCGGCGTAGTGTGAGTCGCCCAGGCGCCGCTCACAGCCTGCGGCTCTCGGGGAGAGCTCGTGCCGAGATGGAGCGGTACGGACGGAGAGCTGGAAGAGCGGGAGTCCCGCACGGACCCGCCGTCCCGCTCGCAGCGCTGTTACTGAGCGGTCCTGCTGCGAACCTGCGCGCTGTTGGCTAATGAGCTCAACCGACTAGAGTTGGCTGGGAGAGCAGAGCGGACTCCTCTTACATGATCTCCCTGGCTGCCGAGGTGATCTTTTGGCTGAAGAGATGCCGAATTAAATGCAAGGGTTTTACAGGTTAAGGGTTTATGGGTTTGAAACAAAGGAGTTTTACAATGCAGAATTCAGAAATGGCAACTTTTTGCGCAGGTTGATATGGTTGGATTATCGCATGTGAGCTTTGTTTTTTGTTTTTCATTTTCTGCCTTTTGAATGGCAATATCTATTTAAACACCTACACTTACAAATTTGGGGCCAACAGAAATTACAACAAGAGAATTAAACTAGAACAAAATCAAACCTTCAAAGGGGCAGTGAGTAGTGAGTGAAGGCCTCCTTACCATCCCATAATAAAATGTGCATTTTTCTGTATTTGATTCAGTTTTGTAAGCAATGCTTCAGGTCACATATTTATTTCCCACTGCAGCAGAATTAATGCATTTATTGTTTCATTCTGGCATGTTCACATTCACTAGAGTCATTAGGATTTTTTAAGTAAATCAAAAATATTCACCTCATACGGCTCAAAATTGTTCATAGCTTCAGGCCACAAAATACTTTAGTCTGGATCATGATAATGGCTGGGGAGCTAAATGATAATGTAAAAAAAAACTGTTTTGAAGTCCTAGTGTGATTACAAGAGAATGGTAATGGGGCAGATAGCCCTCTACAGAAACTGAGCCATGTACAGACGCGGCTGTGCGTTTACACATGTAAAGCAGTTCAATGATTGACCTTATCCATTCAATGCTAGCACACACTGCTGTGGTCGAAGAGCTGTGATCACAGCTGAAGCCCCACTGATCTTATCAAACATGTGTAAAACATGCTGAAGGTCAAAACTTCCATACATTTTTATTAGATTGGATGATGAAAGTTTGGGCTTATGTCCTGGTTCTTAGATGTTCATTACCAGACTGTTTTGTGCCTCTCCAAACTCGTGGGTGCCTGCTGTAAGATGGCCTAATGTAACGGGAGCAAGAAGACCGCTGAGGATAACTGAAAACTCCCTGACTGAAAACTCCCTGACTGAAAACTCCCTGTGCTTAGAGGCAGCCGCCGAAGAAGTGCTGACGTTAGTTGGCGTTTTAAAAATAGGATAAAACAGTAGCCTTCCTGAGAGTGTGCACATCAGACCACAGTGTACATTCACCTATAGACCTCAGCTGAACTACATCACAGTAGAGAAAGACAGGTCTGTGTGCGTATATGTGTGTGTGTGTGTGAGAGAGAGAGCGAGAGAGAGAGAGAGACAGAGAGAGACAGAGACCAAGGCCCTATTTCTTTGCTCTTTTTAACATGCTCTCTTGTTTATTTACCCTCAAGTGGACCCCATAACCATCTTAAGCACCAATAAATTACTTTAATAGCTCATGGGAATTTTATTAGGTGACCTTTTGAAGGTCATCTATTGGCATTTTAAAAGCATTGAGAAAACGATAGACAAAGCTGATTATAAATACAAGCAGCCTAATACAATATTCTTAATTTTACAAAAAATATAAAAAAAATTTTACTATGTTTATTATTTTCAAATTGAACAGCCCACTACCCATCTACATGACAGCTGACTTCTTCGTTACTTTTTGCTAGTTAGCAAGTTTATATTTCTCTGTCAAGCAGTTCTATCTAATTAACATTAGTTGGATGTTTACATTTCATGTATAGCTATTGTGACTGTACATAATTTGAGGAGAGAAATTTGCAGATCACCAAGGAAACTGCTTCCAGTGGGTACATTGTGCTCTCCACCAAGCACAAGCGCTTTTATGCTGAGAAATGCGCTGCTCTGTACTCGCATACCCTGACCTGTGAGCGTCCTCTTATGTGACCTAGGTGACACGCATCTCAGAGTCATGGGAAGAAGTCAGCAAGGGTGCGTTGGAAAAAGTAATATCTTAGATCCCAGTGATCGACAGAAAGAGCCTCGATCCCAGTGATTGAGAGGAAAAATCTATATTCCAGTGATGAATAGAAAGAACCTAAATCCCACGATCAAGAGGAAGAATCTAGTCCCTAGTTATTAAGAGGAAGAAACTTGATCCTAGTGATTAAGAGGAAGAAACTTGATCCTAGTGATTAAGAGGAAGAAACTTGATCCTACCTGTCAAAAGGATGAATCTCCATCCTAGTGCAAGTATCATTTAACTGGGGTGAGATGACAGTGGAAAACGCTGTATTAGTAAGCAGTGTTAAATTAGACAAGACAAGGTCAAGTGTGTGGGTCAAGCCCTTCCCTAGTAAGTTTTTGGGCAGTATATGTGCTGCATGTGCATTTTAGATATGACTCCTATGCAAAGAGACATCTGTTGATGTGGCATTGCGGTGTCCCTAGCAGGGTCTGACAAAGTACAGTACTGGGCTCCCCTCCCTGC
This sequence comes from Sternarchorhynchus goeldii, assembly GCA_028565775.1. Classification (NCBI taxonomy): domain Eukaryota; kingdom Metazoa; phylum Chordata; class Actinopteri; order Gymnotiformes; family Apteronotidae; genus Sternarchorhynchus; species Sternarchorhynchus goeldii. Next base: position 9,831,892 of record JAOXYF010000009.1, read on the forward strand.
TGTCATTCTTCACCCACCAGGTGAAGAAAACAAGGTGGAGCATCCCTCTGCCACAACTTCTAACCTCATGACCTCTACCAGAGCCTGCCTACCAGAATCACTGACCACGGCCATTCTCATCCTGGAACCACAGAACAGAACAGAGCCTGGCTATGGATGTGTGTGTGTGTATGTATGTGTGTGTGTGTATGTGTGTGTGTGTGTGTGTGTGTGTATGTGTGTGTGTGTGTGTGTGTGTCTGTGTGTGTGTGTATGCTTGTGTGCATGCATGGATGTTTGCATGTTGGGTGTGTATGAGTTTATTTTTTGCATAACACATTAGGTGTGACAACTTAACAAGCATCTTATTTTAATTGCAAGGAATCTAACAGGAACACAACAAAAACACTTTAGTGCTATAACAGCCACATCCACAAGTTTTAGCTTTCAGCTATTTTTTTTCTGTCTTCCACGGTTTGCATTTACCAAAAACACGGAGAGAAAGGACAGTGGGGATGGTGTGAAGAGGGCTCTCATGCAGGGATATTAGCTCTAGCATACATTTCATCTAATAGAATTAGCACCGCCTCCCCTGTTCTTTGAGTCTTTTTGCTGCTAATTATCTCCATGTGTTTCACACATGCAGGACCACGGCTCACGCCACACAACTCACCACGGTTCAAACCTGAACTGTGTGCACCATAGCGCTCAGTCACTTCTTTATCGGTTAGGTGTAAATTAAACACTCTTTAAAAAAATAGATGGGATTCTCCAAACATAAACACATGTATGCGCACACACACACACACACACACACACACACACATACCCACACGCCTAAAAACCTGAAGCCATAAAGGTATAGCCAGCTCCAAACTGCACAGTGAGTGATCAGAGAAAGCCTGGCTAATGGCCATGCTGTTGGTTTGGTTGGTTCTTGGCTACCGGCCTTGGTAGTCTGTAGTGAGACGGCTAATGGTGTCTTCGTCTCTGTGTGTCAAGCACATCTGTGAGAATCCATACCTGCACTGACACACACACACTTAGTCTTTCCAATATCCCCTGGTAATTTGATCTAATTTTGCTGTGGACAGAGATATAAAACCTCAGTGCTGTTTTGTAATTATCAACATGTTCAGAAAAAAGAAACTAATGCACATATGAAAAAGATCTTGGACCTTTTGACCAAACCCAGATTTGCAACTATTTTGCTCAAAGCAAGGGATGACTTTTAGATAAGAGAAAGCCTATGCATATGAAGTTTGTTTCCGCTCTGTGTCTCTCTCTATCACACACATGCACACCCCACCAGAGACCAGCAAGCCTTTACACTGCTACACGTTTCATACTGCCAAAGACCGGCCTCTGCCAAACATACAGAGAATCGTTTTCTGCGACCGTGCTGCATTCACCGACTATCATGAAAGGATGCAATGTGTGCTTGCACATGTGTGTGTGTGTGTGTGTGATTAAGAGATGTATAGTTTCTTTTAACATTTTAAATGTGCTCATGTCCGTGTTTACATACATAAAAAAAATAATAAACCCCTACATCTAGTAAGAGGGAGGCTTGAGAAACAGTGCATGCTGGGGAAGGTGGGAACAAACATCTCAGCAGTAACAGTATAGAAGATGCCATGCCTTCTTTGCGGGGCGACACATCTGATGAAACACACATGCAAGCGGTCGGCCTGAGCGTTCAGCCGACAGCTGGGGGCGTGAGCAGCCAGCCGCGGCCACCAGAGCAGCCTGTGTTCAGGCCAGCTCCTGCTGGACACATCAGTGGAGCTAATGTGATGCAGCACAAACTCACGGTGCTCAAATTAATTTTAATCTTTTTCATCTCGTTGCCCCTCTTCTGCTTTCCTCCAGCTTCAGATGGCTGGGAGGACCTATTAGTGTGTGTGTGTGTGTGTGTGTGTGTGTGTTATTCAGCCACATGCTATATTAAATATTTTTTTCCACAGACACAAACACACATGCACACATGTATGCAAACACAAACATGTATATACATACACACACACACACACACACATAGTTTAAAGATGCCTGATCAGGTAGTAATGCAGATCAGATAACAGGAATGCATGCACTGTACAAATGATTACATGAACAAGTATTGGTCAACTTCCTGGTGAGTTACTTTTGATGAAAATTTGATGTTATCAGATTCTCTCTGCACAACATGATTGTATAGGAGTATGTGTGTGTATGTGAACTCTCACTTCAAGAAATGCTCACTACAAGAGAGACAGGGTAAGATCTATCTACTTATTTTCTTTTTATCTTTTTAATCTAAAATAGGCCGCACGTGCTGTTATCTAAATCTTTAACCAAATATTTACACTAAAATGCTTTAAAATGTGTGTGTGTGTGTGTGTGTGTGTGTGTGTGTGTGTGTGCAAGAGCAGCAAGAGACAGCTGTTCTGATAAAATTGAGCTTAGACAAATTAACGCAGCATTTTCATCATCACAGGCTAATTTATGGTTTTGTTTGTGTGTGAGTGAGTGTGTGTAAATGGGGGTTAAAATAGCACATTAGAACTTTATGTGTGATACCAGTGTTAGAGCCGACATGTCTGGAGTGCCTTATTCTCAGTTTAAAAGTCTTGAATTCTGCCTCAAGGGTAAACCTCTTCACATAACCTTACAGACACACGCAACGTACACACCTTCTGCTTCTTAAAGTATGTTTATTTTTACGGAGCAGCTAAAAGCAGGGAGCTTCCAAGCGCTAATCCAGCTACTCTGCTTCTCTCTGACCCAGTTCAGTGCAGGCTTTATTTCTTGTGCTCATTCTGTCCAAGACCTATTATTTCTCCTTTTGCCTCACAGTCTGTGGCCTGTACCACGGCCACTCAAATATATCGCATAATGAACTCTCCCCACCCTGTGAGAACACTTATCTGAGATTTTAGCCAATAAATTCATGTTTTTTTTTGTTATCCAACTGCATCAATTAAATCAAAGCAAAATGCTTTACTTATATTGTTGGCATTAACATGGTATCATGCAGGATTATACACCTAAAGTACTTTTCCTAACTGGCTAACTGAAGTACTGGGTTAATTGCCGAGCAGCTCAGGAGCCTGCATGAGGGGCTATGAGATACATCCATCATGGTGAGAAGCACAGTGCTGAAACCTGAGTTTGGCTGGGAGAGAGTGGCCAGCGACGTCTGCTGCGGCCTGCGGCACGGATGGAAGAACATGCACCGCCGCGTCTCTGTGGCCCTGCTCAGGAGAGACTCCGTGAAGGTTCGAGTTGATCCCACACTAGGACTCTGTGCCTCTGCTGCGCTTGTGACTCGTCTTCTCTAGCTTCTGGGTCTAATCTGATGTTTGGTACACGCAACGCAGCAGGTGGCTGGGGGAGTGCAGGAGGCTTTTGGAACATGCAATGAATTCAAAGATTTTCTGCCTATTTGATTTCAAGTGTTTGAATCTAGATTAGGAACTTTTAGGGATTGGATGCTTTCTCTGTGCGCAGCACATCAAAGCTCATTTCGTGTATCTTCCTCATCACAAACTGAATTTTGACAAAGGATTGTTGTTTCCTACCAGACAAGTTTCAGCACACTCAACCACGAACAATTTAAGCCTTATGAAATGAGCTGTCAGTGTTGTTTGGAACCTGCCTCCAAATTCTCTCAGTGGAACCCACAGAACTAAGTAATTCTTGCTTTCATTGTCTCAAAATCAGCTCATGTCCAAAATCACAACACAAAACTCTTCTGGAGGCATCTTTGCCTTGGCTTCAGAACGAACCTAATTGGTTAACAGTCTTGGTTATTACCTTGGCAGCGTTTAGATGTCCATTTATAATTCTGATGAAGCGCATTATATTTTTCTCAATACAAAGTCAAAACGGAGCATTAGTTTAAAGAGTGACCTCTCAGACAAAGACTGTCAGCAGGCTGTTAAGTTGCCATCGTTTTGTCGGCATTCTCTTAACATTTAGTTAACGTTAATTTGCCTGCACAACACCTTGCTTGCTAATAACAAACAACCAAGTAAACAAGATGCACCAAAACTACAGTTTCATGTAATGCGCATAAAACTTACTGAGGAAACGCAATTTTCTGAACGCCTGGACTTATGACGTCATTTCCATGCCAAAACTAGATCGCGCAAAAACACAGGGCGGAAAAACACTGGCGTGCAAGTTTAACATTTTGTGTGTGCAAATCTGAAACTCACGAGCACAGAAAGAACATTTTCATTTCATTTATCTTCGTGCTCAAGCTGAAACTTTATTTTTTCATTCTCAAATGAAAAACAGCATATTTCCTTCGGCTCCTTTTTGCACGAGTTTTTCCATATGCACTTTGGGGGTGGATTCATGTGGCGTTTCTGACAGCGAATGCTATTGCCTGATGGTTTCTGCTTTTGTGACTGACAGCACAGTACAGTTTTTTCCTCAAGAAGATATCAGACCATAATAAATGTAGACAGGTGAGTTAGGTAATTAACTAGGTTAAAAGTAAAATTTACGTTGATATAAGGTCGAGAGGGAAATTTTTAATGCACATGTGAGAAAGCAGCAGTGTGCAGCTAAAATCAATCCTGAGCTGGTGTTAATTATACATATATATAATTTTTTAAATGTTTAAACTTTCATTGGTGATTTTTGTTTGTTTGTTTTTCATAGCTGGGAAAAGCCATGAAGGATACATCAGTTGTGTCAAATTGCTCCAGATGTAGGCTGCATTCCTAGGCTGTATTCAAAGGATCCTTCACATTGGAACAGCTTAGTGGCCAAGAAATGCAGCCCAGTTCATCTGCAGCCTAGGCTTTGGAAGGCAGCTAATATCTAGCTGCTGGTTATTCTGAATGACACTGGTTAGTCTGAACCACTTAGGTTCATTCTGCCTCCAAAGCGGAGCTGCCTTCAGAAATTTTGGAGTTGTGATATTGCATATGAGCAATATGTCATGCAGCTCCTCTTCAAATAGAGAAGAGGTCTGGTAGGTAGCTAAACAGTTCTGGGACAACCGTAAGTATCTGCTTGGGGGGTGAGTATTATGTGCACATGCCCATGTGCTGTTCCCTAATCAAACTTGTCAGAGTTATATTACACGTACTGTTTCTGCACATAAAGCCAGCATCACCAGGAATGCTTGCCTTTTCAGCTCACACACAAACACAACCATAAACACAAATACAAAACGGGGATGTGCCAAAAAAAAAACCAGCAGGAATGAGACAGAACACCATGTTCTGCTTGTATAAAGAAATGCCCAGGACACCAAACTAAATGTCCAAATTTTGGGGGAAAACAAACACACACACACAGTTAAGATTCTACAAGGGGGATACTTGACCCACATAGTTGACCCATTTTACTGCTCACTCTCTGGGTGACCATAAAACATGAGAGTCCAGCCTTAATGAGGACCTACCCAGAAGCAGCATAGGCCCTGCACTAAGATGTGTGCACTCAGAGACCAAACCTACTTAACTAAGGCTCTGTCAACTCTTCATTAGTAACGGCATCCCTGGCTCATTACCCACAGCAATGCCAAATCAACTGTCAATAGTGATTAGGAGCAAGCAGGCTTCATTTCCTAAATGCATCGTAATGTTGCAGTGTCTTTAGCTATGTGTTTGTTCTACAGGATAAGATGACCTCTGGGCATGTGGTCTACGTCGTAATGTAAGGCAAGCTTTGGGAAATCTACCCTGATTTTGAAACAGTATCAGCTAGGTCAAAGTTTAATATTCTTCAGTCAATATGCTGCTTTATCATCAGTTATATAAACGGTGGACTCAGGTCAGTCTGCACGGATGTCCTGAGAAGATGATTAAGTCCATTACAGCATATGGACCAAGTGGCAGAGTTTAGTCAGATCAGTCACACCAGAGGAAATGTCCTCAAAACTCAGGAAATATCCTTAGAACAGAGGAAATATCCTCAAAACAGAGACAGATGTGTGCAATACGAAGAGACAGCGAGTCCCTGTGGTGGCATGACATGTACGTTTTGTTGTCTTTTTGTTTTTCCATTGAATCTTACTTTTGGTCCAGATGAAGTAGGCAACTCTCTACAATGTGGGCACGTGTGCATTTGGTACATGCAGACCCTGGTAGAAACGTTTAATGTGTTCACAAGTCCCTACGCTAATGGGAATAATGAACGCAGTCATCCACCTCAACAGATCTTAATGCAATCAGGCAATTACAAATGGAATGCAATCCAATAATAACTGAAGCATTGCTCTTCATAGGTGTTTTAAAATGGAGGCACTGAGACGTATAAACATGGTCACAACCCTATAAAACTGTGGAGTGTTCATTTTCACCTGCGCACACGGGCAGAATGCAGGTTGGAGGCTGGGGTGGAGGCAGGTGTAGCTGGGAGTCGAGGCAGCACTAGCTGGGAGCCTCTGAACTCCCATAATGGGATAGGGCAGGTGTTTGTGCTTCTGATTGGATGAGCTTGTATATCAGCATACAAGACCACACAGGTATCAGGATTGAGATCCTCCACACCAGTTCCTTGTTACAGATTCTTATCACTCATTACACGATCAGATAATAAGAAAGCAAATCTCTCCTTCTCCTATTTGGTTGTGTGTGTGTACGTGTGTACAAGCACTTGCACATGTGTCTGAGCAAGCACACATGTGTGTATGTGAGCACGTGTGCATGTGAATACATAGCAGAAGATACTGTCAGGAGACCAGTCACGGTAGGGCATTCAGAAAGCATTTTACCACTGCAGGGGGCAACAGAGCACATAGGCGTTTGCCCATTCTCACTCTCTCACACACACACACATATACGCACACTCATCATTAGCACTCTACAGAGTCAGCTGGGATTGTATTCAGGTCTAATTGAGGGTAAAAGCTCAAGTACTATAAGATATCTGTGCCCTGAGGCTGCAGAATGATCTAACTGTTCTTCATCATCAACCGAAAGCCACAGGCAGCCATATAGAGACTCCACCATCAGAAGAGTTATCAGCTAAATTCTTAATAGGTATATGGGCATATCTGTGCATGTGTGTATGTCTGTATGCCTGCGATGGCACTTATTTTTAGTGACATGGAAGGTAGTGTAACAAATCAGAGTGACAAACCAAATGATTTGCCATAATTGGTTTTGGCAGCTGCACTCGGAAGCAGCATTAGTATAGCGGCGTTAGATTAACTGCATTAGTGTTAGTGTTGTAACGTTAGTTTAGCAACTTTAGTGTCTCTGCGTTCGTGTAGTTAGTGTTAGGGCGCTAGTGTCATTGTGTCACCGAGTAGCATTAATGCACCGTTAGTGTAGTTAATGTGTCAGTGTTGTGTTACTAATGTCACGACGTTGATGTTGCTTCTTTAGCAATGTAGCAACGTTAGTGGCATTAGTCTAACGAAGTTAGTGTCGTAATGTTAATGCCGTAGCAATAGGGATGCGTCGTTAAGTGTTTTAGTATTAGTTTTAGTTTAGCGCCGTTAGCGTTTCGCCCTTAGTGTACCGACCGTTAGTGTTGAAGCGTTAGTAGAAGTCGAAGGTGTTACTGTTTTGCCGTTAACGTGTACCACCGTTAGTGTCGCGTCGTTGGTGTTGCGTCGTTGGTGTTGCTGCGTTAATTTCTCACAGCCACTAACCACTTCAGCATGTCTCGATAGGGAATAATCTGACTGTGGAATAACTTGTCGATTGGACTGATCTTTGCTTTAGTCTTTTGTTTGTTAGATGAGGGATGCAAAGGTAGCACCATGGGCGTCGCCACCATTAAACCTGAAAACAAAATTTTCTACACATAATTACACACACACACACACACACTTAATACAAAATATCACTTCACCCAGCGATGTTTCTATTGCGTCGCAAAAGAATCAATTCCACTTGATCGATACGAGAGTATACACACCACTGCAAGTCCTACAACAACTCGCCGCATGCAATGTTCAGCTTTTGCTTCAACGTTATTCGTTTGTTAAATGTCATCAAAATTAACTCTAGGCCACGTTAGATGAATGTTCAACTAAACAATGAAAGGAGTAAGATTTGCCTTATTTACTTTAACAGCATGTTATTCTTGGTTGATGATCAGTTGTTTGCAACATTTGCTCCTCCCCAGACACAACGTACATAAGGAAATTTTTTACAAAGAAGCGGAAAGTAAGTCAAAATTTCCCCACAGGACAGGGTTTTTTTCAATGGAAATGTTAGTGCAGGGAGCTGTCTAATCAATGTTAGGATATCTCTGCTAGCTTTATGTCATCCAAATTCAATGATGGCATAAAAACTATCATTGATTTGTTTTCTACAGTACCCTATTGTAATGCCAAGAATGAGGCCATGTCCGCTCTGATGATATTTATTGATTCCCTGTTGTGATTTGAAATTGCAGTGAGTGACCAGAAGAATTCTGTAGCCTAATTTAGGCTTTTTACAAAATAATATTGCACCTGTTCATTGTGTGAAGTTATTTTTCATGCGTAATCATTGCTTGACACAGTGTGATTTCTGTTATGAAAGCCATGTCAGGCCAGTTCATTGTGTGGAAATTATGCATATTCTTATTTTTAAACATTCAATTGAGTATCACTATGGCATGTTGCGTTACATCTAAAACTAAATTTAAAAAGAATGCACAAAATAAAAAGTAAAATGGACCCATAAAGACCCATAAAGTCAATGTTGGTAATAAATTGTCACATTAATTTCATTATCATAGTCAAAATGCTTCTGACGCCCCTGGTTTGCACAACCACTTTAGTTTATACGTGTATATTTTAGTTGAGGTATGTGGTTCCTACAAAAGGTGTTTGCTTTCTTTTGCAGTGCTGACTTCTAAATACTCTCCCCACACCCTATCCTGGTTTCACTGTGACTCACTCACAGTCTATCAGGTGAGGGTATGTGAATGTGAGAGAGAAAGAGGGAGAGAAACTGTCAAAACAGCAATTACATACTGTTAACAAAAGCAGTTGTGTGATATGCAGCATCACCCCAGCACATTCCTCTCACTTCGCCATGCTTAAACTAGGAGTCAATAGAGTGAGACTGTCCGAGAAGTCCATTAAACCAAGATCTCTGTGAGTAGCTCAAACTGAAGACCTCACAAACCAAACAATTCCCCACCAGCTCTATTAAATCATTGTATAAATGCTTAACTGAACATTTGGCAACAAACAAAATGACAAGTGGCCATTGACCAGTGTGCTCTTAGCAGGTCCACATCCACAGATGGTTTAGCTTGCTGTCTCTGGGCAAACCACAACTGCCTGCAGCAATACTGGCCAAAAAAAGAACGTTACAAGGACAATTATCTGTTAATGGTTTTTCCTCCTAAATAAAGGAGGCTGTTGATACTTTTCTGGGTTTCTCTAGATATTTCTCTCACAGACTGCAGATTGCTGGTGGTTGGTGATTTTCTTTTATGATAATGTGAAATGATACTATTTAAATGATTATTTGCTGACGATTTGGTGAGCTCAATAATAACAGAACAAATACTAGTTAACATGAGAGCCTGGCCCATGGATACATATGGACATTCGAAGGCCTACATTAGCCTTTAAACCATTCAACACGTTTTGCTTCCTCCTGGTGGTTGGGACAGGTGCACTGGTGTTCATCTGTTCCTGCACAGTCACGACGGCTGGCGTGGGAAGGTCAAAGCTCTGTGAAGCATAATGAAAAGAATGGCAGGGGGCAGTAAGGGGGGGGGGGTGTGCGCACGTCACTGCCTTGTGCTTCATGGCTGTCGGGAGCGACTCACCGTTCTTCAAGTCCTTCTTCCTCTGAAACGTGATGTGTAGATCACAGCTTTTCTGCACAAGTTCACCCCAAAGGTCAGTGGCTGGAGTGTGTGGGGTGTGTAGAGTATGTATAGAGGGGCTCGCAGGCGGGACACCTAAATGTTACACTCAAATGTTACAAATAACAAACTCTGCGTTGTGCCTGCAGCAGGGTACTACATCTTCCCTATAGCAGGTGTCAGATGAGGGGAGCAGGGCCAGTGAGCAATGGACTGCACAGGGTGATTTATTATAGCTGTACACGGGTTTACTCACATCAAAAGCCCATCATGCTTTTATTTTTCCTGATGAGACTTCTGAAAAGGCAAACGTTAAAGTCACCTCAATTCTGATTGTCCTGATTCCGTGTGTGTGTGTGTGTGTGTGCGTGCGCGCGTGTGTGCGCGCGTGTTTGTGGGCGGGACGGGGTGGTGGGGGGGGGTTTACAATTTGGACACAGATTGAATCTGGCAACTTGAGCATTCTAGTTTATATTTGTATAATAAAAGCATTTCAGTCTCATATCAGCATAAAGAATACTTATAGATAGATAGATATGCTTATAATACAATTGTTATTTTTTATATGTTTGGTACACATAAGATTTAATTCACATATGTACTACAAGATGTGCAAAAGAGATTTTTTTTTTACTTTTAAATGATATTTATTTGAGTGGAATACTCAAATAGCTCCTTTATTTAAGTTGAATTTGAATGTAATATTTCTATGGTCATGAAGTTCTGCCAAGCTGCATATGCATATTCCATCTCTGCAGTATTCAGACTGGGTACAGTGAATACAGATCTGTCAGGAAGTTAATGATATTTTTTTGAAGTGTGCGTGTGTGTATGTGTGAGAGAGAGATTTTTAATTGATCAACCTTTTATCATTTTATTTGAGTAGCTTCAGAAAAACGTTCACTTCCGCTCAAATAGGTTCTCTGTGTACATTAATTGTGCCCAATCAGCTGTTCAGCTGCTTGGTACTGTAACAGCGGCATGAAAGGAGCTTTATTCTCCATCAAGGCGAATACAGAAGAGCAGTGACTGAATAGCCGGTAATAAACAAAAGCAGCGTGATAGCTGAGCAAACAAAAGCGAAAACAGTAACTTGCGAAGACTTCTAGGTAGCGGAGTCAGCAGGCTACATCGTGAAGGCCAGGCGAATGAGCAGCAACGACAGACGGAAACTGCTGGCTTGTATAGGGTAGAAAATTGTTTAACGTAAATAAGAATTAGGTGCGATTAATAAACAGGACAGGTGGAGCGGGGAAGCGACAGGCGTGGTGTGGGAGTGGGCGTGTCCCACTGGCTGGGTGCCCGGCGCACCGTGACAGGTACAGGCTAAACAGTACTAATCAGGCAACCTCAAAAAAGCAAAACCTTTCGTACCACCGTTAAAAAGCATTTAATACGAATGTTGCTCATTTTTATGATTGTTGATAGAAAAATTGATTGATTGATAGATTGATTGAAAATGCTTGCTGTATTTAGCCCCAAAAAGTCAAGCAAGTATTGCGTGATCTCTAAATAAACAACATGTTAAGACATTTGTTTTTTACTACTAATGATGCCAAGTTCTTTCCTGAATGTACAAATGTATCGTGTATTATAAGCCAGCCTGGAATATATTAACTGAAGGGTTTAAGGGGCTTTTAAATATAAGCCCATTTCATCAGTCAGCAGTATAGTTACGGTACAAGTTTAAGCATTAACGTTAACGTCGCTCTCACGCGCGCTTTCTCTCTCCTCACCGAAGTTACCATAGTTACAGCGGTTCTAGCACACAGCGACTGTGTG
>JAOXYF010000009.1:9843520-9864906 GCA_028565775.1 Sternarchorhynchus goeldii
TTATCTTATTTGTCGGGGTGACCAGTGGCGGCCAGAAGAGGATGGCCCCCCCCCCCCCATGAGTCTTGGTTCCTCCCAAGGTTTCTTCCTCATGATCTTAGGGAGTTTTTCCTTGCCACTGTTACCCTAGGCTTGCTCACTGGGGGCTTGGACTCGGACACTTGTAAACCTGCTTTGAGACATCTGTTGTAAAAGGCGCTAAATAAACAAAACTAATTTGATTTGATTAGATTAAGTTTATTTAGTGATTAGATTAAGTTTAAGTTTATTTACATTATAAGGGGGCTTTGTTTTGTTATACAATATAAATACGTTACAAATGCTGAATAAAAATGTATAAGCGCTACATGCAAAACTTTTTTAAAAATGATTCATTTTCAGTGTATATGTAAGAGAATCAGGGAAATCACTAGGTAATCTATGGAAATGGCCTTCCTGGTAATATAGATATGCATCAGCTTGTGAACAGTTACATGAAAAAAGAGAGGAGAGGAATGATGTACTCAGAAAACCATTTCACGACTGTCATTGATCTCATAGCAAGCACATTCGTTTTCTATAGGCTTGATGAGGTTGTTTATTTTGATCTGTCCCACTTCTCTTCAATGGCTTGATGTTCGTAGAAACTGACTATGAGTGGAAGCTGCAGCACTCTGAAAGCTGAAGTGCATTCTGATGCAAACATGCTCAGTGGGTGGTGTGCCTGGTGATTACGCATGCCATGGAAGAACTGGGATGTTTTCAAGCTTGCGAGAATTACAGATATTTGTGGCACGGGGCATAAATTATCATGCTAAAGCATTTGGTGGTGGCAGTGGGTGAACAGCACAACAAAGGACTTCAGAACGTCTGTGGCATTTTGCTGTGCAACAGAATTGCGCGTTTTAGAGGAGCCTTAGATTATCCCAGCACCGGTCATGCCTGGGCAGTCTAATGATCATGAGGCATAATCAGTATGCTGATGTGTCACCCCTGACAAGTGGGTGGACTGTCAAAGCACAAACGCTCACTTAAAGAGATGTAAACAAACGTGTACAGGATGAGAAATGGTGGAATAAAGCCTGATGCGTGGAGTGCAGTATACCTCTGCGGGGTTTGAGGTGAACACCTTGGCTTTAAGCCCTAGCAAGGTTTAGAGTCTCGGGCTGACTCCACGGCCTGTCTCCCCTGTGCAGGAGTGTCACGGATGGGGCTGGCAGCGAGGTGGGACTGCCTGACGGCAGGCGACTCGTGCTCGGGAGACGAGTCGTGCAGCCCGAGGCTGCGCACGCTGCGCCAGTGCGTGGCAGGCGGTGGCAGCGTGAAACTGGGACCCGGCGCGCGCAACCACTGCGAGAATGCTGTCGCCGCCCTGCTGGCCAGCCCCCTCCACCGCTGCCAGTGCAAAAGGGGCATGAAGAGAGAGAAGAACTGCCTGAGCATCTACTGGAGCCTCAAGCAGTCTGTGCTACACGGTAAGCACACACACGCACACACACACGTGCGCACATGCATGCACACCCAGAACAAGCATTGACAAAATCATGCAATTACAAACACACCAGCATACGCCAAACCACATTGTCCCCACAGGCACATCACTGAATAATTAAATTCAAGATTTGTGTGTATGTGTGCGTGCGCACTTGAACGCGTATTTGTATGTTTGTGCATTTCTGTGCATGGTTTGTGCGTGCGTTCGCAGGGCTGAGCCTTGTGGAGAGCTACCCATATGAGCCTGTGGAGCGAGCGTTTGATTATGTTCGTCTAGCGTCTATTGCTGCAGGTATGTAATTTACTTTGCATTCAGACTCGGATTCGCACACACAGATGCACACGTGCACAAGCACTAGTTAATCACTGTGAACATCTCCTACTGCTGACGTGTTTTGATGCTGCCTGTTATGAACATGAAAGGCTGTTGTTGATATCAGCCTGCAATCAAACGGGCATGTTTTGTGGGTCACAGGTTAATTGTGTTGTAGTAATATTCATGTTCCACTAATTGGTTCTGTGATACATGGCATGTTTCCATATGCTGTTGAACAACAGAACTTATTAAGATGTTTATTTAAAAATAAAAACAAGTTATTTGCTATTATTTGTTATGAGAAAGTAACAGAATATGAGACTTCAAACTCAGTTCTGACATGGTGAGCTTCAGGTTGGGCTTTAGATCTTCTCCTCAGTTATCCTTCTCCCTAATCATGCTGTCTTTTTTTCTGACTGGGCTCAGAATGGCTCAAAACAAAGTTTAAACAGAAAGATGGTATGGCAAGCCATTGACATACAAATAAAACTGTTTGGGTTTGTAGGGTGCTTGAGGCGTGAGCAGAATTATATGGGCCCAGAGGGCAAAACATAATGAGATATTTACTCATTTACACACACACAAACACATACACACACACACACACATATTTTTCAGCTCAGGCAAAGACCCATGTAAAACACACTTAAACTGTAGTGGGAGTGACACTGAAAAGAAAATGGATAGGGTAGGGGGACAGAGAGTCATTTTCTCACAGTAATGGTAGTGATTTAACTGAGCCACTCAGACATGAGTTTTAATGATGGCCGTTTTCACACTCTGCAAGCTTTTAACGAGTTTTAATTTGATCGAAATAGACAACATACAACATACTCCCAATCTCTTGCTCTCTCTCTCACCTCTCTCTCTCACACACACACACACACACATACATACTGTAGACACAGCAACATACATTCACACAGCACTCCATCAGCTGAATGCATGAAATGGATCGCAAACCTAGATTTGCTCTCAATTTGTATGAAAAATGTTCATTCAGTTTTTTTTCTAATGAATTCAGTTTTATTTTATTTATTCTATGTATTGGTATCAGGATATGGAGAATATACTGCACCTTTGGCAAAAAGTAAATTATAAAACAAATTTCACAATCCTTAAAAATCAGCATTTAGTAGTTTGTGCACACACACTTTTCCATCATTGTCTCCACTTATAATGAGGTGGGAGAAGCCATCTACAGTTGTCTGAGACCATGCATTTCTTTAGACCCTTCAGACTCTTCTCTTTGGTCCTCACTTTTACAATGTACTCAGCAGAATCTTCCGGCTCTTCTCCTTGGTCCTTATTTGTACACTGTCCTCTGTAGACCCTTCTGACTGTTCTCCTCGGTCTACACTTACTGTCCACTGTAAACCAGACTCAGTGTCCTCTGTCCTCCCTTACAGAGGACAGTGTCCTCTGTAAACCCTTCAGACTCTTCTTCTTGGTCCTTACTTGCACACTGCAGCTCACCCCACGGGCCTTCGGTGGGGTTTCAATTATGGGACTGGAGGGCCACCGAAAAGCTTGGTTCTTTGAGTGGATTTGGGAAAATGCTTTAGATCATCATCCTACTCAAAGATTCGACTGTGATCCAGTCTGAGCTTCCTGTCAGAGGCAGACAGATTCTGATCTAAAATCTCTTGCTATCTCTAGGCACATTTATCATAGCTCTGATGGTTTGAACGTATAATACCAAAATAGTGCAGAGGGATATTTTCAGTTGTGAAGCTATTTTTTGTAGTCAGTCCTGGAGTAAGGTTCTTCATTTCTTTTGTATATGTGGTCCAGGTTAGTGAGTGATTAAAAATCCACTCAAAATCAATGAGCAATTTATTCAAGTGATAGAATATACTTTTCTTCTGGCTTACTTAATATTGTATAAGACACTTTGCAAGAGTTGTCAACTTTAACAAACGTTATACAAGCTGTCAGAATTCACTTGCTATATCAGTTATCAGGTGTGTTTAAAAGAGCTAAAACCACCTTTTTTACTGATGCCAGTAATTATGGATAAACTGTGTATGTTCAAATGAACAGTAAGGAAAATGAAAGAATGTAATATTAGCGAACCAAGCTTTGACAGGCTTTTACGTGAGACTGGGAGAAGCAGACACTTTATTCGTTTTACATTTATTCGTTTGAATTGTTTGATGTATGGCCAGCTTTAGAAAACAAAGCTCCAAATGTTTTGTATCATTCATAGGGTTTTTGGCCCATAACTTATATTATGAACATACTTTAAAACAATCTTTAATCATCTCTAAAAATTCATGGGTCTACTTAGAATAGCAACATGCATGCATGCGTGTGTGTGTGTGTGTGTGTGTGTGTGTGTGTGTGTGTGTGTGTGTGTCTGTGTGTGTGTGTGTGTGTGTGTGTGAGAGAGATCAGCTTAGGTAGTAATAGTGGGAGCTGTTTATTAGTTATGTCCAAACAGTAGTTTGTGTGCTGTCATCTCGCAGCTTGTCTCCTCTGCAGACAGAATGCCTGGCTTTAGCAGAGTAATGAGTGCCGGTGTCTGGAATATCAGCAGTATATTGATCGGTGGCCCATGCAGGAAAAACTCCAGTTATGATGGATGACGAGGAAACCATGCCAAACCGCCCTCTGATTACAGTCCTCCCTGCACACAAGACACAAGCCAGAAGGCTTCCACTGATGACTGAGGCAGAGAGAATGAGGGATAGAGAGAAGAGTCTCAAAGAAGAAGAGTTAGAAAGAGCGGAGAAAGAAGAAGAGGTGGTTTCAGGGGTGAATGAGGAAGTTAAAACTAGAGTGATAAAGGAAGGAGAGAGAGAAAAAGTGAGGGATGGAGAGAGAGTGCGAAGGAAAGAGGCAGAGAGGGGGGAGAGAGAGAGTGTTAAGCAGAGCTGGGTGGCGCTGCATGGCTGGCAGGTTGTCTCAGTGGTCCACATTAGCCTGTTATGAAAAATGAAGCAGTATCGGTCTCAGCTGGGATGCTTGCCGTGATACAGAGACCACATTCATTCAACTTTTATTCACACTCATGTTCTATTCATTAGCAGCACACACAGGCCATGGAGCACGCACCTCCACTTATACTCACTTGCACTGGTACAGATCTCACTGAACACTTGCTTATGTATGCCTGTCTTATAGGTGTATTTCTAAGTGTACTATTACAGACACTTAAAAGCATGTGTGAAAGTCTGGGCCAATAATGTATCAATAATAATAAATACAAGAATGCTTAAAGTGTTTTTTCTGTAAAATGCTACAGTGTACATTTTGCAAATGTACCTCAAAGGGATGAATTAATCTCACTAATTAATTTTTTGTTGTTGTTGTTTATCTTTTCATGGCTCGTAGACTATAAGTCAGTTTATAACAGTCTTTAAGTGTAGACATATACAGTATTAGTGTTGGTGTTACTTTTGTCACATAAGGTTCCACAATACTTTTAACAGCACCTTGGAATATGTGCTAAACGGAACAAAGACTGTTCACACTTTTCGCAGGGTTTATGAGGTACCGCATGTGACGTACTCTGGCTTCCAGCAGCCTCAGGCTGGACACACAGTTTGAGCAGAAAGGCTTGTAAACGACTGAGGTTCTTCACCTGGTGGCGTAGGGAATCAGACCCTAGGTGATTCGAGTACTCTCGTTCATCCATGCGTGGAAGGGCGGTGTGCTATCCGACAGGCTTTATAAGCCCAAAACAGAAATGTGCATGCACACAAAGAGTGTCCAATGAAAGGCTGTGCCCATGAAAGGCTGTGTCCAATGAAAGGCTGTGTCCAATGAAAGGCTGTGTCCAATGAAAGGCTGTGTCCTGCCACTGCAGACTGTGGAGCAGACATTTAATTCTGACTTTCTACAAAAAGTGGAGACAACCTTATAGACTCTAGAAATAAATTATTTGAAAAACATCACTTTACATGTCAAAGATTGTTTATTAATGTGCAGCCATTAGTTTTGCTGGAATGTGCAAAAATATATACATAAAATATCTTGTACCAGAATCAGAATTTGTAATCGCCAAGTATGAAGTGTGCAAGGAATTTCTCTTAGTTCAGGTGTCAAAATAGAATTAGTGCAACATGTGATGAATGAATATGATGTGTCACGGTGGTAGCAGTAGAACCAATTGAAGAGCCTTGAGGCTGGAAGGTTTTCAGCACTGGACAGCTCCTCTGTCGCTCCTCCTGAGCATACGTGATGGAACTACTTACATTACACAGGCTGTTTGCCCCATCTAACATAGAGAGAAAATGTGACTTAAAGGAGCAATAAGTCATTTTTACCACTAAAAAAGTAGCAAATAATATTTATGAAAGTGATTATTTATTATTTAATTTTTTTCTCTGAAGTGCAACTCGGAGATGAGATGAAGAATCTAATTATTTTGCAGTCCTCGGTGAACCACGTTATGCTCCATTGAGTGAGTCCTCCACATGGAGGTGGCCATGTTTAAAATCTCTGAGACATCCAGTCCTGTACATGTCAGTTTAATGGCTGCTTCATAACATGAAGGAGAATCATTGGGGAAATGATTTATGGCTCCTTTAACATGTTGTATAGACATATGGCTTCCTGAACATATATTACAGAGATTGGCCTATGCGCGTTTTGTGAAATATCCTTTTCATCATGCCACCGCACACCAATATCAAACTCTGTCTCTGTTTTTAACCTCTTCTCCAGAATCCGAGGCGGGAATGACTACAGTAAATCGTTGTTTGGACGCAGCTAAAGCCTGTAACGTGGATGACACGTGTCAGAAGCTGCGTACCGAGTACGTTTCTGCATGCATAGCCCCGTCGGCGCGAGCAGGACCTTGCAACCGCGCACGCTGCAGCAAAGCTTTGAGGAAGTTCTTCGACCGCGTGCCTCCAGACTACACGCACGAGCTCCTTTTTTGCCCCTGTTCGGACACGGCGTGCGCCGAACGCAGGCGGCAGACCATCGTGCCCACGTGTTCTTACGAGGAGCGAGAGAAGCCCAACTGCCTGTCGCAGTTACGCATCTGCGAGGCCGATTACATCTGCAAGTAAGTACAAAGGCGCCAGATGCCCCCTTTTAAAAACATATCAAATTTAATCATCGTAAAAACGTTGTCGTTTGTTTTTTTTTACGGTTTCTGTTAACGGATATAAAGTTTTAAGGACCTTCTGAGGTTGAAGCTGTTTTGTGGAGTGAAATGACAGGTAAATATCCTACTGTTGTTCGCTTTGCAGTGTGTTTATGGCTGCATATGGTGAGGCTTATTGAAGAATGTGTGGGGCTTTAGTTCCAGGCACCCCTCTGCATTCACTCTGCCAGCTAGTAGATTAGAGACAGGGGGGGGGGGGAGTTGTGATAGTAACAGCAGTGGTAGTCTCACTCCAAAAGGCTCTCAGTAAACTTAAGAATGACTGGCTGTATCAGAGCTCCTCTTGTCTCTCCCTCTCTTTCTTTCTCTCTCTCTCTCTCTCTCTCTTGCTCTCTCTTACTCCCTTTCTACATGTCACAAACACAGAATCCTTCATTGGTCTTTTGCATTGATCCACTACCATACTCTTAACACATAAACTGCTGACCAATCACCCATCACCCCACACAGGCAGTGCCCATTTATTGATGCATCAGTTTCATTAGCACACACAATAAGGAGGCCTGGGAGGGGGCAACTCCTCTGAGAGACATCTGATTAGCACACATGTGCACTATGTGTGTGTGTGTGTGTGTATGTTTATGTGTGCTTGCACACACAGCATTCCAGTGCCTATTCTGCTGCTGATGACAGAGAAATGAAGATTTGAAATGTGTGTGCATGTCTGACAGAGAGAACGAGAGAGAAAGAGACAGAGAGAGACTGACTGAGAACCAGAGAGGGCAGGGGAGGAAGAGAGAGCATGAGGAAGGAAAGACTTGAAAATTTTCAGTATAAGACAGAATGTCAGAACTGAAGGTTTCAGTACAGAAATATTGATTGTATGCACCATGCACAGAAGGCAGTGGATCCCATCTCATCTCACTTCTGTGGTCGACTGATTTTGTCGAATTCAGTGGCTGGTTTGGATGTGACACATGGTCCTGTTCCCCAGATGGAAGTCTGGTTCCACTGCCGTAGGTTTCCTTGTTTGGGCAATGTTGTCACCAGAAAATTAAACTTAGTGTAGCCCACACTGCAACTCGACTCAAGTGTGGGAAATGTGTGTGTGTGTGTGTGTGTGTGCGTGCATGCGTGTGTGTGTGTGTGAGGTAAGATACTGGCTGGTTAGATGATGGATGTGTTGCTGTGGTTCCCTCAGGTCTCGCTGGGCCCAGTTTCAGCACGACTGCCAGCCCTCACAACACACTGCCAGCAGCTGCCAGCAGGAGAACTACGGGGCCTGCCTCATTGCATACACAGGCCTGATAGGTGAGAACTCTAGGAAATGTAGTTCAAGCAATCTTATTAAAGATCTAGTATGTTATTCATTAATGCAGAGAAATACATTACACTTTGTTCACTTCAGTAAAGTATTTAAAGCCTGTTACTTGACTCAAGCCAGAAGAATCAACTGCTACAAAAAACAAAGGCTTTTACATTTTACCTTTGAGGAGTGTTTGTGTTATGCAGATTTCGAGAACCCCAGTCTGGGAGGGGAAAGAGGGAGGCAGTGGGGTGCAGAAACAGGTGTAGACAGAGGAAAATGGCCTGATTCTGTACTATTACAGCAGCATTTTGAGAGGTGTGCTGTGGACATGTTGGAATGTTGTGTCCTGAGACAAAAAGAAATCGATGTCTTTAAATGAGCCTATCTCAGCCCAGAGGAGCACCAGAGTGCTGGAGGCAGGCAGCTAACTCTGCTTTCAGCTGCTGCTGAGCCTCTCTCCACATGCTGGAGACCACACTGTGGTTTTCACTGCCCACAGAACACACTAGAAACCTCTGTAAGAGCTACAATTGTTATTTTACTTGTGTACACAAATTGCACAGTTCTGTATCACCCTTTTAGTCTCAGTCTCTGTCACATACACACATGCATAAACACACACACAGTATAAAGGTGTGAATATAAAGGTTTTCAGAATGTTTCATCAGCTCCGGGGGTAAGGCAGTACAGCAGCCGATAAAGTGATTGTCTAAGAATGCAAAATCACTTCAGGCTGGGCTTGTGAACAGGAGAATGGGGGGGAGGAGCTGAAGGAGGCGCTGTTCTTCAGAGATGTTCTGGAACATTCCAGACCACTCAGACAGGACCAAGTCAAACTGCACAGCTAAGGACATTGTTGCTGCTCTCAGTGAGACTCATGCAAGCACATATCTGCCTCCTGACCAGTGCAAATGCAGTCAAACTCATAAGTCATTCACTTATTTCTCTCCCTCTTTCTCCTTCTCCCTCTCTCCACCACCCCCCCCCCCCCACCCCCTCTCTCTGCAGGCAGCACTATAACACCAAACTACTTGGACAACTCCACATCGAATGTGGGGCCGTGGTGTTCCTGTGCAGCCAGTGGGAATCACAGGGAGCAGTGCAATCACTTTCTGAGCCATTTCCATGACAACATGTGCTTAAGTGAGTCACCTGTCCATAAGTTCATAACGAGCTAAAAGTGACTTAACATAATCTTCATTTGCACACAGGAGAATGTACACAGTAATAGAGTAATATAGTGATGTATGCAAACACACACAGTGGTCTTAAAGATAAAGTACCACTGCACAAGCAGTACTGCTGTGTGTAATGTTGTACTCTTGGACATGTTGAGTATTGCCTTTTCGTTTGCATTATATTAATACTAGAAATCATATCAACACTGTGGATTTGATCTGAGGTGTCTGTTAAGCCCACAAGACTATTAGCCAATTAATGGAAATTGTTCTGGTTATGAGCTGTTTAATTCCTGCACTGGAATTATAGGCAACAGGGCCAAATTTATAACCAAATGCCAGAAGTTTATACATGTGAAAATTGCTCACCTAAATAATTAAACAAATTAACTGATTAATGAAAAAAGGCATGACATGTATACAGGACAGAAAAGCCCATCCCAAAATGAACTCAGTAACCCAGGAGTCCCATGTTAAAGCAGCCCAAATACTGATCTGTATAACCACACAACAGTGCTGCATAATGATAGGGGAAAGACCCACTTAAATGAGCTATCAAAGGGCTCGTTTATTAGTACAATCCGAAAGTCAAAAGTCTGCTATCATCAGCTCAAGATCATCAACACGTAGCGTGTTGAAGAACGTTCTACCCTGTTTCTATGATTTGTATTCTGCAGGGTTTTTTTTTTTTTTTTTTTTAGCAAAACCTCCCTCACACTTTATAATCAGCACATAGAAGCAAAGTGCCATTACCCTGTCTTCTCCCTCTGAAGCCACACACACACACACACACACATACACAGAAGCACTGCTGTTTGCCTGCCAGCAGTTGTACTAACTCGCTTTAGTGCTTTTGAGAACTGAGCTGAGGCTGTTGTTGGAGAAGAGCTGAGAGAGGTAGAGAGTGTCTGCCATGAAATCTCTTCTCTTGTCTTTTAATTGTTCCTGGTGCATACCTTACAAACCCTTCATTCTCTCCCTTTCTCTCGCTTGTGCTGTTTAACACTCAAGGATCCTAGCTGGAGAGCTGGGCTTGTGAGACTGACTGAGTAGGTGTGTGAGTGAAGTGTGTGAGAGTGTGTGTGGGAGTATTTGGGTCTTGGTTCCGGTCTAAGTGCTGACTATGGTACCTCAGTAATTGAGCATAATTTGACTTCCTGCAGTAAAACTAATGGAGAAAAAAGAGCAAAAGTATAACCGAGAGATGAAAGGCAAAGATCAGCACATGAATCAGCTGAAAGTATTTTGGGTTTGTTTTTTTAGAGAGGGTTCAGTGAGGCTGGACCTTAGATAAATTCTCATGGAGTTATACTAACATATAAACTCTGAACTGACCCTCCCATTATTAAGCTTCCAGCTTAACTGCTGACAGATTAATTCTGTGTCTGTAACAGATTTAACTTTCATTGTGCATGAATCTTTGAATGTAGTAAAATGTACACTTGTCTTGCATCTACACCAGGGAGATTTATTTTAGCAATATGTTTTCGCATATGTTAAGGGATAATTCAGCTCAGTGCCTTTCTATTGGTTTGTGTGGATGTGAGTTTGTGTACCGGGGAGTTGGTTGACATGAATACGGCACCGTTGACAGCTGAAATCAGCACATCTAAAACTAAACCACCTGACTGTCACCATTCCGCGTTACCATGGACTGCTACTGCAAGCATACAACATCCTCAGATCAGTTCAACTCTCTGATCATGTGTAAATGAGTGTGTGCAAGACAGTGAATGAAAAAATACTGTCACACGTCTCTAATTATATCCCCGCATGATCCTTATACCTCTCTGATCCATTCAGTCCCTTACCCCTCTGGTTCACATCTCCCTTCCGCCCCTCCGGTTCACGCCCCATCCGCCCCTCCGGTCCACGTCCCATCCGCCCCTCCGGTTCACGTCCCATCCACCCCTCCAGTCCACGCCACATCCACCCCTCCGGTCCACTCCCATCCACTCCACCTGCTCCAAACTTGTCCCCTACTCCCAGTCGTGGGCTGGACCAGGATTGCTGCTCTGTTTAGATGCTGCAACTTATTCGCTTATTGATTAGTGCCCTCATCATGATGAAGTGTTGCTATGACAGATCAACTTCAATTAGCATTAGCAGTTAGATACATCCAGGACAAATTCTCTCTGTCAGCACTGACTCATTCTTCACGCTTTATCACTTCATCCCTTGTGCAAAGGAACACAGTGATTTATAGAATTCAGTAATGACAGCTTCACATTCCCAATTAGGGGCAGGTATTTCTTACAAAAACAACAGGTGTGGGTGAGAAAATCTGTAATATATCAGCCACTCTTAATCATACTTCAAACATTACTTTTGATATAAGATCTATTACAATGTATCATGTTACAGAAGAAGTATCATTTATTCATGAAGCCATATAACCATGTGTTAATTGAAGTGACTTTCATGTGAATGTAGGCTATTAGACAAACCATAACTAATGCATGTGAATCATCATTATTCATATGTTCTACTGCTATAAGTCATAAACTCACTCAAATATGGCCCTTCAAATGGGAATACCTCACACTAACATTTATATTTAAGCAATAGGGTTAGGGTTAGATTCATTTTGATTCGTTTAATTTGTTAAAAAGTAAAAAATTAATTTAGTAGAGGGGGCCTTTGTAATGTTACTAATATTCAATATGGAGACACACTCACATGCTTCTTCAAATCATTAGAACAGAGACACTGACACTAGTAAGAAACAAGCATAAAAATAGAGAGAGAGAGATAGAGAGAGAGAGAGAGAGAGAGACTAAAAATGGAGGGCTGGAGTGAATTGCTGCTAACACTGAGGCCCCTGTGGTATACATTATGTTAACAACCTGAAGACAGTGCAGCTTTAGTCATGGGCTGTCAAGGGCTCGGTCTATGGTGGAACTTTTTGCATCTGCCACTGTTGGAGAAGGTTGTCTTGCCAAGCTGTCACTGAATGCGTGGGAGAGGGAGCATCTATTAGCGGAGGAAATGTTCTCTTGGTGAGCAGCTTACGTTAGTGTGCCATCACTGTACACTGTGCCATCACTGTGTGCTGTGCCAGGCCTTAAAGGAGACTTCTACGCAAAGCCCATGGTTTGGTAGTTAATGGAGTTAGTTTGGCACAATTTGGGCAGCGCTCTCTGGATAGTCTCTCGCTGGACAAAATAGGCTAACTGACGATATGTGGTCACTCAATTTTGGAACTGTGACAGGAATGTGAAGGATGCCCTTAATTTATTCCACTGCCAGGTGTCTGAAGAATGTTGGCTACACTCCTTGAAACTGTCTTCACAGTTCAGAATCACATATTATGGAAAATGGGTGGGTGCTCCTTTAATGGGGCATTTGGAAGCCAATAACCTTTGAGAATAATTGATGCTACGGTTTCTTACAACTGCCAAAAACACAATATTTGAAGTCATTTCTCAAAATGTTAAACACAAATCCAAAAACTCTAAATCATTTCACCAAATTATATCTCTTCTGGCAAAAGAAAACTATTGAAAAAGCATGGTGACCTTGCCCATAATGATATAAAAATTTGCTCAAAATTTGAATAAACATACATGTGGGTGAAATCTGTGTTAAAAGTGAGTGCAAGAGGATCAATCCAGTACAAAAATCAAATCCAATTTCTAGACCAAATTGTTATTTATGGGGATGCATATGAGCTTTTTGGACAGCAGTGTAAATCAAACATTTCTACAGGAAAAATCTTTAGATAGAAGGAAAGTATAGATTTATTCTGCCACAGTGTTCCGTCTCTGGGCTTTCTCAGGCCAAAGGACTTCATATCCATCACATGCAATATCTTCCCCAGTTCCCGACTTCACAATGAAGGGAGTAAGACAGAAGGAACACATTTAAGACCTGAGGATTGCCATAAAGGTATTCGTGGACCTGAATTCTGCATTAAAACCTGACATTGTCCTAAATGATAATGTAAACAGGATGCTCTGGTTTCTCTTGATCTCTATGCTGTTGTTCAATTAAAGCCTCTCAAAAACCACTCAGGAGTGTTATTAAACGTGTTATATTACAGTTTCTTCAGTCATTTGGATACACCGTTCCCAAACGATGACTAAAGTGTGTGAGGTCAGAGTTAGTCCACGCTGATGTTTCGATTGTGGTGGTGGAAAGAACTGTCTAACACGCTGTTCCAAAATGTCCTAGTTTTGAAATGGGTGATGATCTGGTGAGTGTGGAGGACAGAACAGACTTTTGTTTTTATACTCATAATTCAGTGACCTCTCATACCATGCAGATGCGGGCATTGTCAGTCTCCCATCAGCATAGAAAGGTTTGCCATAGGATGAAGGTGATCAGTCAGAATAACTTTGCGCTGAACAGGCATTCAGGCCTGTTTGTCACGTTGGTTCTCATCTCCTTACACACTGTACTAATGTCCAAGCATCATGACCATTGAATTCGTCAGACTTTGGGACTGAAGCACCTGCCCAATGATTCACTCTTTCAATGTCACTTAGCTCTCGTCCTCTTGTCACCTTGATCCAAAATCAAGGTCAATTGATCTGCATTTGTAAACATACCACTGTCTCACCTGTACCAAACAGTACACATAAATGGATTCAAATCAAATCAAGTTTTATTTATATAGCGCCTTTTACAACAGATGTTGTCTCAAAGCTTTAACAAGTGTCCCGAGTCCAAGCCCTCAGTGAGCAAGCCAAGGGTAACAGCGGTAAGGAAAAACTCCCTAAGAGCGTGAGGAAGAAACCTTGGAAGGAACCAAGACTCAAGGGGGGACTCCATCCTCTTCTGGCCGACACCAGTCACCACAACAACAAGATAAATATATAAAAAAAACCCAGAGTAGTACATTTTAAATTATAACATAAAGTCCAAGTCTGTGCCACAAGGGTGCTGATAAGGGCCTCCATCCAGCTGTTTAATCCTCCATCTGCATCTGGATGAGTAGGAGGTGGTTGGTCCGGGGCAGGTAGCAGGAGAGCCTTGCCAATCCTTACTTACTACGAAGTCGAATTGGGAACAGCCATTAGCTCAGTAAAAGTAAAGCGAGACAGTTAGTTCTGTATGTGACATAAAATATAGACATTTCAGAAGCGTGGCAGCAGCAACTCCAGGCAATTAACTATTACAGCCTAACTAAAAGGACAGAACCAGAAGGTAACACAGACTTGGGGGAACCCTGAGGCGTTGGCATCCCTCCACCCCACAGTCAACAAACTTGAGTGAACGTGTGCAGTGCTGGGACGACAGCACCAGCGTCTCAGTACACCATAAAACCCATGAACCCCTGGATCTGTAACCTTTTTTTTCTAAGGCGATAATATCAATTACCCATCAATTATCAAATTTCAATCACTGTCTCACCTGTACCATACAGTACAATTCTAAACCTGTATGTCCACTCATGAATTCAGGTTTTCCTATAAATTGTTACCCATTTGTATAGAATCAAAGCACATTACTGTTGTGCCCCTTTAGACCTATTAGTTAATCTTAACACTTGGTTAAACAACACCCGGTTTTTTCTTTTGGTAACTGAATAAAATGTTTGTCGAATTGTGTCCAAGGTATCAGAATTTGTGTTAGAAATGGAAGAAATGGTAACAAGACCACCACAGACCAAATAAGCGAAATCTCCAAGCCAGGATAGACATGCCCACAGCATGTCACATACTACCTGTTAGATGCAGCACAGCGGCTGAGCTACTAAATATGTGAAGGCATGTTTGCGAGTTCACAGACAGACAGCACATCCTGTGGAAGTGAGGCCTCTATTACTGTCACAGCATTTGCACTGGCTATTGATTTGTTGTTCAAGTACTGTGCTCTGAATCTGCCGAGCACTTTTGCTGCAGTACAGTGTCTTGGCTGAATCGTGAGCCTCATGCACCGACATTGGCTTCAAGAGAAAAGCTTGCTGAAGCATGACATGTGAGTGCAATCATCTGAAAGAAATCCAGGGCAGTGACTTGAATGTGTCTATTCTCTCTTTGTCTTCCTCGAAACAGAGAATTCCATCCTGGCCTTCGGCAATGACTCTGACCCCAGATCAGCAGCTCAGCAGCCAGGCACCTCCAGCCCAAATACCATCACCCCCAACCAGCATCTAGTGACCAGTACCACAAACGCTGCCACCATGAGCATTGGTGGGGACACCCAACAGAACATCCTTCATCCTCAGATCCCCACGCAGGTAAAAGCGCCCAGCAGATGGGAATCTTTACGTCTGTACGTGAGAGTGTAATTGAGGTGCACGTTGCTCGATCCGCGATGTGCAAGTTAGTTGGCTGACACAAAGCACGAGAGCGTAAGGTGAAAGAGCAAGCTGATGAATGAAAGGAGGCAGAAAAAAGGAACTGAAGTAAACGAGACAAGACAGACAGAACGTCAACGTAAACAAAAATGATATGAGCAGACATACAAACTCTGACATATGATGCAGCTAAACTCCCTCTCTCTCCACGTCTCACCGTCTCTTCATCTCTCTCACAGATGAATGACAGAGACAGACTGTGGGGTGACTCCACCCTCCCGTCACATGATCTGTATGACAGCAGCGGCAGGCGCATCAACCCAGCGCTGTCAGTCTGGCTCCTCCCCCTCCTGCTGCTGGCTCTTCGCTTCTAGAATCAAGACGGCCAATCGTAGCGCAGCAGCATGAAGGCAGGACGGTGTGTGTGTGCGTGGTTCTTCATGCATCTTCACCTTTATGGATTTCATCATTAGAACCCCCAACCCCAGACAGAAACCCCCACCCCTGCCCCGAACAGAAAGTGGAGAAATGGATATGAGAGCACGAGAGATTTCCAACCTTTTCAAAGAGTACAGCTCTAGTTTCCGGCCCTCGATGTGAAGTAATGATTTATTTTACGAGCAGAGTTTTATTATTGACACAGTGGACCAATGGCTCCAGACTGAACCGCAGTAAAGAGTGTGTCTGTGTCTGTGTGTGTGTGTGTGTGTGTGTGTGTGTGTCCATGTGTAAAACTCTTTCTATAAAGGTCTCTCTGTAAAAAAATAAACATCCTTTTGAAGTGCAGAGAGACTGATATATTGCTCCAACTCTCATAATATTTCAATGCCTATTTTACCAAATGTAATGAGCTGATATAATGATTTTGGTACATGTTGTTGACTGAAGAGTTCAGTTCATGGTAGCATGTGCACAAGGACGGAGGCAGGCGGCTGCAAGTCTTGGTGGAGAGATGGAAGGATGCAGAAGCCGTTGGGATGTGGACTCTTAATGAGAAGGCTCTAGGGCTGATGGGTTCACAGATGTTTAAATAAGATGATGTTCTTTATTTTTGTACTGTGGATGAAATGTTCATGTATCACATGTGAAGTACTCTCTCTACAGTCATAGTTTTCCTCTGCAGTGAAGTCTGCTCATTACGCTTCTTTGTTTTATGTCCCCAGACATTCTGAACCACGATGTATTTGAACGCTCAAATCTTCTGAGTGCAGTACATGTAGAAAAATCATTTTTGTTTGAAAAATGTCACATA
The DNA here is from genome assembly GCA_028565775.1 of Sternarchorhynchus goeldii. Taxonomy (NCBI): domain Eukaryota; kingdom Metazoa; phylum Chordata; class Actinopteri; order Gymnotiformes; family Apteronotidae; genus Sternarchorhynchus; species Sternarchorhynchus goeldii. Next base: position 9,860,352 of record JAOXYF010000009.1, read on the forward strand.
ATCCACAATGGAAAAAAGGAGCAGTGTAAGGTGATGTATTAGACTGTGGCCACTGGGAAATTAGCAGATACAGGAGCGTGGCCCAGTGTATTTGTGTTTAAAGCACCACCTCCCCCTGAGTGAACAGGTGGCAAACATTTTCTGAATGTAGGCTGGAACTTCTACCACTGTTCACTCACCATTAGGCACCATAACATAATGAGAGCACCTGAACTTTCCCTGGCTGCATGGACTCCAGAAAGCAGCATGCATGGATGTAAACGCGATTAGCAACCCTGGCCCTGTCAACAGAAACTGAAGTACAACTCAAAGTGAAATCTTTGTATTGGATATCCAGAAGCCATATTCCTTATTTCCATTGTTAGACACATTATTACCATCTCACCCAATCATAAAGAGCACAAACAGATAGTCCCACCCAAAGTATTTTAGGACTATTTCTCCCATCAGCACTCTCCTGGGTTCTCCTGGGTACTCCTTCATGCTGCTCCTGTGCTAAATCCGAGGATGCACTCCAGTACCTGTCTGGGACATACCAAGTTTGTGACGTTTAAGCGTGGTTTCCATTGTATATATATATAAGGATTTGACGTATGTCTCTTTTGCCAATAGTCCTGGCTGAGATGGTGAAATCACATCGGAGGAAAACAAACGTCATGCAGCCAAAGCATGACAGATGTTGGAGAAGGGTAAATGGAAAGTTGTATAATCGTGTCCACATTTTTTCCAAGCTTGGATTTTGTAACTTGATTATCATTATAATTGCACATAACCTCAAAAGGATGGGTTTTAAGTTTTATGTTCGGCCCTGCGGCAACTTCTATAGCTCAATGCCTGTCTTTATTGTAGGCAGTCTACACAGCAATGTATGTGAGACCTAGGACAGCTGCTCCTGACACTCTGTTTAAATGGTTTTCCCACCCTTGGGCACATCTAAACGGAGCACACCAAGTGAGAGCTACTCTGCCCCGCCCCCAGAGTTTATTGACCAATAAGCTTCTTTTGGCACAAGAAAAGCCAGGATGTTGACAAACTGGTAGATTTTGTGGGTTTAAATCATGTAATTTCCTGAAAAAAATAAAGCTGCCATATAAGGATGTACTAATTGTGTATTCATAATTCTAAAGTTTTCTGAGTGATGAGACAAAGCAACCCCCCCCCCCCCTTTTTATTCTGGGTCTGCATGTTGTCTTCTGCTAGTGTGTATGTCCACTGAGCATATTTGCAGGATGTAACAGAGCAAAGAGCCACACTGTCCTTCAGCTCTGACTCCACACAGCACCACACACTCAACCCTTTCTCCATTTTGATGCACCGACCACAAATACAAACCTCCTTCTCACTGTAACCATACGCATTTGTAGTGGGTTACAGTTGGTTTTTGTGGTCATCAGAGCATCTGACATCTTTAGGTCTGATCTTGTAATGACTAATTAAATGCGCACATGTTCCAAGCCCTCGTACCTTGATGACAGTCTTTTAAATACCTCCCATCTACTTTCTAACTCGAAACAGTTAAGTGTCTGAGAGAACAATGCTCTTTGTCAACAACGACTGCAGTTTACCCTTTATAAAAAAAAAAAACACAACTACATATCACTTTGCCGAGCACAGATTCAATGGCGTTAGATCCTTGTCTGTGGTGCAGCAGCGATGCAGACGTGCTGGAGTGAGAGAAGAGACTTGATTTCGTCGGACAGCTTCCTCTCCCTATCACATTTTGACTGTGCTGAATCTAATTGCAGCTGACTCTTGCACAGAAAAGGCATATCACAGCTAGTGGCAGCCAGCCACACAAACGGCTAATGAGACACACAAACCAAGCTGCAGTTCTTGTAGGACTTCAGAATGACAAGACGACACATTTCCACAAAGGTCATGGATAATTTGTCGTCGTACAGTAGAAGTGTATTGAGGGTTCTCAATCGGCAGGCATTGAAGGCATGTAGTCATAGAATGTGAACTATACAAATACAGCACAGTGAATGTGTGAAGCAGAAGAATTCAGGTTGTTTCAAAGTGGTTGATTTGGAAACATTTGCAAATCTCACAGAAGGATAAGGTGGGACACTTTTCAACATGTCTCTTTATTGATGTGTCCTTTGGGATTGATGTATACTGGACAGTGTACTCAGCAGCCCCATTGACCATCTTTGGACACCTGAAATATTCAAAAGCAGATCTTCAGTTGTAGATTGTGGTTTAAGGAATTAAAGCTGTAGAAGAGAGAAAGGAACTTCAGTTTCAGACACCTGCATTGCACAACGCCACAAAGGGAGGGGTGGGGCAAAGATGAGAAAGATTTGTATGAAAAACACATCTCAGAGGGGTAGAGGCATATGGGTAATATATTAGCAGAGCATTTGGCCTAGTCGATCTATAAAACTGTAGTTACGGCATTACACCATTTAAAGAGATAGTTCATGTGAAACAACTTGACTTCTTGTCATCTAGTGCGGCATAATACCAAATAATGATTCGGGTTCCCCAAGATACAGTAAATCGTACTGCACCCAAAAACCACAAGTTTGCATGTAAATCACTTAAAAAGTAGAAGCATTAAAAAAGAAAGTGTGTGGATATTTCAGAGTAATCAAGTCCAGTCCTTGCTAGCTAAATTAACCATATAGTTTCGATGTAAAACTAATGAAAGGAAACGTCAGTTACCGAATATAATTACCTTAACTGTTCGTTTGTGTGAAATACCCGTCTTTTAAAGGAAGCGTTTCTAAGTGCGTGTCGGGCTGCGGGAACGTACGTCACAACTGTTTTGACGTTCGAATGTTCTCACGTCGGAACAAACAACAAACCGTCAGCAATCATATCGATTCAGAGTCTGGAGGTTTACATAATGGAGATTTGACAGCGACGAAATAAAAAACAAGACAGATACGTGACGTCAATCAATCAAGACCTAGTCGACAAAATAAAAATATATTTATCTTAAGTTAACATTAAATATGAAGGGAGAGTCTTGTCTTCTTCACGTCTGAAATGAGACCCAATAAATTAAGACACTTAAAGACATTACACCCCAGTCACTCGAGTCCTGCTATTTCAATTTTTCCTTTTTTTACTGTCATTTATATTTTCTCCAATTATATCTCGTTTTCTCTCAGTTTAATCGTTAAGGCAATTACCGCACAAGTACCAGACGTGAAGGGAGCGACGAGCACGTTCGTAGACGCGTGCTGCCAAGCGCCACATCTTTCGAACTACTGTCTGTGATGAGGCAGTGGGCAGTCTAACGCACGCGGAGGGTGGCGCTATCCGTCTAAAACAAAACGTGGTTTGATTTAAAAGAATTAAGTGGAATAAGCTTTTGTGAAAACTGGTTCTTCCTCCGAAGGGGAGCATAAAAAAATAACTGAGTGATCCAAACTATCCTAATGATTAAAATAATAGTTTTCTCACCTGCTGCCACTAGGGGGCCTACATCATGTATGTGAACATATTTAAGCGTCAACTAAAGCTAGAATGCCTAGAATGGCTAAACTAGTATCTAAATTAGTCTTATTTACCCCTTAAACTGAGTCAAAGGTAGACAGAATGTTTACTCTCAACATTTAATTATAGACAAAATGTTCTATGTCATTATGTACATGTAAAATTACTTCAGTTATAATTCTCAAGATTTTTTAAACACATTTCATTTGTGCTTAATTTAAGTTTTGTTCATGGTGACATCTGCCATTTTACATACAAAAAAAGAAGCTGTAGTGAGCTCCCACTGTAAAAGCCTGGGACAATTCACCTCCAAGCAAGCCACTCAACAGACAGGGCATTCACATTACTGTCCATCCTTATGTACAGAAACAAGGGAGTGTCTGCTGCTACATCATACATATTAACAACCTACAGATTTCAGTATCTACAGTGATTACTGTACAGAGAATGGACACTGGGACTGGGGTGTGTGTGATGGTGTGTTCGCTGGGGGAGGAGTTCTGTTTGAAACGAAACGCAATGAGCATTTTGGTAACTGGCTTCCACCAAGAGATCAGCTCCTTTTAGGACTGTGCTCCACCCTGTGCGTGTATAAGTATGGTGCCCTTTATGTTCATTTGCTTCTTGCTACTCATCAACTGGAGCTGCCGAATGGCGTTGGTTTTTAATGAGTGGCTGTTAAAGAAGTGGGCAGGTCCACTCAGACTACTTAACCATTTTAATGCATCTTCACATTGGATCCATAAACCTGAATGGAAGTTTCCCAACAGTCATGCTTTAATTCCAAGCTCCATGTGACGTAGTAAGTCTTGTTTGTAACTGCCCTCATGGAATGCATTGTGGTATCTGGGAAGGGCCTGTGTCACCTCAAATCATGGCTCAGACAGCTTTTAGCACAATGGACAAGCAAGCAGCCACAGAAACCCCAAACTGAGTTCCACTCTGTGAACTCTCAATACTATACAATACTCTTTATACACAGAATATACAATATTGTAGTACATGAAGTGTTTCACTTACAGGAACTAGCAGGAAGAAAGAAAACAGATTTGGCACGTTGTTTCATATTGTTGGAAAGAACTGTGTGGGGGGGGGGGGGGGGGGGTAT
>JAOXYF010000009.1:9878343-9889373 GCA_028565775.1 Sternarchorhynchus goeldii
CTTACTCACATTCCATCATTACTAGCAGTGTTCTTACTCACATTCCATCATTACTAGCAGTGTTCTTACTCACATTCCATCATTACTAGCAGTGTTCTTACTCACATTCTATCATTACTAGCAGACTGCCCTTAATCACATTCCCTTTTTCATACTTCTCTCATCTCATTTTCTCCTTCTCCCTGACACGAAAGCTCACACACATGCACGCACACTCTCTGACAGATGTCAGTTTGGGTATAATTATAGTGCTGTAGATAATGTACATGCAAAACCTAGTTACATTCAGTGATGTTATGGTACTTTCTTAATGATGTGTGTGTGTGTGTGTGTGTGTGTGTGTGTGTGTGTGTGTGTGTGTGTGTGTGTGTGTGTGTGTGGGACCTTCCAACTTAACTTCCCACGTCCGATTTCATGAAGCCCATAGCATGGCTTATGGGTACATCTTCCGTGTGCGTGTGTGTGTGTCTGCATGAGTGTGAGCTGCCATTTATGGGAAATTACTACTATTTACCTGATAAGAACAGTCACAGACTCAGTCAGAGATTGAAAGAGGGTTTACATTCAACTGACATGCTTCTAAATTTTAAATGGACACTTGTTTCATCTCTTAGAAATGTCACTGTCATAATGAAATGGATTCTCAAAGCCCAAAACAGGCCTTTCCTAACCATAAAAGCACTGGAGTCCTGCTAGTTGCAGACGGCTCATGTGCACCACGTTCATTACCCTCTGAAACCTTCTGCATGTTCACAATTCTGGGAGAAGTTTTTGAACATGGCATTAGAAGGGAATAACCTTCACTTAAAGGCAAGGAGAGAGGAGAAAAAAATAAACAAAATGTTACAAGTTTGGCATTAAAGTGACATCAAAATACAGAGCAGCCATTACTATGGCGCCGACCTCTCGTCGCCGTGACGCCCAACAGCTCTGCTTGATCTTCCACACGACTGCAGCCACCAGCAGCAGAGACAGGAAACAGCTGCAATACAAAAAAGGATGTGAAGTCAGAAAATAGAAGGGGTGGGGTAGGGCAGGACCTCTTTATTCAATCTTCCAAGCAATAGGTTTTTTTTCTTCTTATCTATAGTGACAGGGATATTAATGATCACTCAAGCTAAGGCTTCAGGTCTGCAGAGCCCTCACACAGCTGAGACTACGAAGCGTCACTCCCACCCACTTACTTCTCACTACATTCCAATGTCAAAAATTTAACACAGACATACAAGAGAAACTAAATATCAGCCTGAAATATCAGTAGATATGTCCATCAGTTGTGACCTAGCAGGGTCTATTTCGCCAAGCTGAAACACTAAACACAAAGCCTCAAAAATTCACACACATTACCTTGCTCTCTTTCCCTGTCAAGCCATAAAGATATATGTAACCGTATGCTTGTGCGTTTGTATGACACACATATTTCTTCAGACCTAACCAGATGTGAATTCGGATGGCTGATTATTCCTTTATGTGCACACATAAGAGTGCTTGTACTGCAGGAGGGTGTCCAACATGGCTGTAAGATCTGGCACTTCCTAGAGCTCTGGAGTAATCTGTCTCATTCTATGCCCTCATTCATTACCCACATAATTTTTCTCCTGAACACTGGATCTGAGTGTGTCTGTAAAACTCGGGATTGGTAGAGTAGAAAATGGATAAAAGCTTAGGACCCTTTCTTAATGGAAGAAATGATTCAGATCCAAAATACATTCGGAGCAGGGGACACACTCCCTCAAACCTCACTCCACCAAGCCTGAAAGAATGCAGAGTCAGTGTAATTCATCATAGTGCTTGAACTGACAGAACTAATGACAGGAAACCATTGCCAACCATACCACAGTGTGTGTGTGTGTGTGGTATGGGATACATATTGTAATCTAGGTGACTGTTCTACTTTTCCTATAGCTGAAGCCTTAAACACTACAACCAACAGTGCAGTTATCAACATGTGAGAGGAGAGCTGATGAGGGTAAATAAAACGTTTGTGCTCCTTGTATAATTGCTCTCGGTTATGAGAGCATAATGAGATGAATAAATATTTATAACATACAGTTGGAAGAAAACATTAGTAAATCCTTTTGAACTGTCCAAATGTCTGCATGAATGGCTCCTAAAGTGTCGATCGATCTTAAAAGTTATTTCGTTTTATTTAGCAGACAATTCACAGCACTTTATGTTGCCAATACCTTTTTGTCAAAACGGGTTAAACAATGACAAACACCATTAATACGTTTGGTAACACTTTATTTGAAGGGCACCTACACAAGGACTTCATAACACATGCATAAGCACTGAATAAGACATATAGCAAAACTTATAAATGTTCAAACATCATATGTCTTCTTGTGATTACTGGCATAAGGTATTCATAAATGTTCAAGTATTGCTTTATAAATATCTTGTTCATTGCTTATGCATGTGTTATGAAGTCCTTATGCAGGTGACTTTCAAATAAAGTGTTACCATACATTAAAAGTATTGCAACGCATGTTAACCATTAGAAAGACAAGAGAAGGCCTGGAGTCAGGTATGCTAGTTTGACAATGACTGAGTTTAGAATTCTACCGTATGAAAAATAGCAGGCACAAATCATATTCTATGGGAAGCTACCAGAGAAGAAACCAGGGTCCTCCCCATTCGGTGCTGGCGACTACCTGCATGCTCACTGCTGGAGCAATGGTCTGTAGACAGAACTTGTAAACTTTGAAGTTTTGGTTGTTTAAGCAAGATATTCCAAAGTCATAAACCAAAACAGATTTGAATAGAGGAAGGGACCAAACTGCTGTGCTGAGGGACAGGCCTCATGCCAACCACTTTGCAGAACTGATCTGCAGCTGTAGAAAGCATGAGATTTAAGTTACTGCCAATAAAGGATACACACACAAATAAGCACACTAAAGGAGTACCGCTGCTTTTCTTTTTTCTTAAATGATAAGATCATATTTTAGGCAGCATTTCAGGCAAAAAGTGTATGCATTACTATGCCTGGTGTTCTTAGAAGCAGTTCTTTGGTTGATTGTCTGGAGAACCATGCAAACACACAGGTATGCATGAATAAATGCACACATTATACAGAACAACTTTTTAAACATAATTTGATACAATGGAAATACACTTAGATAGACAGACAGACAGACAGACAGACAGATTCTAACCTGAAAAATGTGACAAAGAACTGTACCAGATCCATGAAGTTACTGTGTTGGGAGAAAGCAATCTGAAAGGGAAGGAGAAATACCATTAACATTGTGGTGCATAGCCATTTTCAGTGTGTGAACACCCAGAATTCTCCAAGCCTGGACTAACACTGCCCCCTGCTGAAGATTGTCCTCATTGATAAGCTCTAACCGACTCCTCAGTTCTGATGTGTCACCATGCATGAAGAGTTTTGATGAAAAGATGGGATTTGCATCCCTGGAATGAGAGGTGGAAAGTTGTAGTAAGAAAAGAGAGGGTTTTTAGAAAAGCAGATGCATTAAACCAGAATGAAGCAATCTGCAGAGAACAGTATGCGTGAGCTTGAATGAGAGAGACGTGGTCTGAGAGGGAGAGAAACCGAATGAGAGGACATGAATAAGTGAGTGAATAACTAAGAATACTTTGACCAAACAAACTCACCAACAACTTCTTCACAAATACTCCTCAACGGTGACCAGATATTTTTAGTACAATGACACTGTCTAGTACAGCAATATCAAACATTTTTCTATGAAACCATTTCACTAAAATTAAGCACATCAAGTTATCCATTTGTAAACAATGAACTATCTACAAAGGGTTCAACACTAAAGAACACCAAATCAGCAAGTACATGTACATAACAAAAGCTGGCCATACATAAAAAAACAAAAATACTTGTGAAATAGGGAAAAATCTGCCATGTGATTGACTGTCCAAATAGATTCAGCCAGAATTTGCAGACCACTGAAATCTAAAGAGAAGACAAAGTCAGCTAGCCAAGACAAACCCAGTTTAAAAAGTAACTTTCTATTTATTTTTGGAATAAAGATAGCTTAAAGACTGTGATGATCACAATAATTCATATTTTATATGTCATATCTAATGTTAACATTGTACAAATAACATTATTGACATCTTAGTTTGTCAATACAGGGGCTGTATAGAGTAGACTTACTTCTTTATAGAAATATATATAGCCCTTAGTAGTACATTATATACTAGTAGAAATATACTAGTAGTATATATATTTATACACACACACACACACACACACACACACACATATATATACACACACACTAATAGAAAACTGCAGACCTTACATCCTGGTATAATGGCTACTGCAGTTATGATAAAATCCTATATGTTCTAGTCCAGTCCTTTTCATCACTACTACACTATTAGACACAGAAAACTTTGCCAAAGCATTACAAGAGGATGAAAGGTAAAAATATACAAGCTGTTTAGTCTGAATATTCTAGGAGCTTTTGGCCTTGCATCATCAGAATCACTATAGGCATCCTTCTATCTTCCTTCTAAGTTTTGTAGCTCAACAGTTCATGGAATTCCATAATCAATAGACTTCTATGGAAAAATGGATGGTTGAAAAGAAGGACTTCAAGCCAGGTAGGACAAGTGAACATCTGTATAGAATATCAATATGAAATGAATGTTTCACCTGCTTTGATGCAAATAACACGTGCACTGGGGAGGCAGCAGCAAAACAAATTCTAAAATGGGAACATTCTTGCAGGTGGTGGCCACAGACAATTACTCTTTCCTTATCCTTGCTGACTGACTCTTCTCTACAGTACTGTAGGTTCCCATTTTGTGAGTGTCCTTGTCACTACTGGTAGCATGCGGCAGAGGAGCACTGGCAGGGCCCTCAAAATAACCTCCAGAAGGCTGCTTGTGTGCATGTTCCTGACCAAACAGTCAGGAAGTCTCCATGAGGGTTGCATGAGGGTCTGATGTATGGGGTCCTGTGCTCACAGCCCAGCACTATGCAGTTAAATCGGCATTTGCCAGAAAATACCAAAATTGGCGGGTCAACCATCGGTGCCCTGTTCTCTTCATAGATGAGAGCAGATTCACACTGAGCACATGTGACAACCAGTGAAAGACACTAGAGAGCTGCGGTGAGCATTATGCTGCCAGAGATATCATCCAGCATGACTGGTTGGGTGAATCCGTGATGGTCTGCAGAGACATATCCTTGGAGGGTTGCACAAACCTCCATGTGATGGTCAACAGTACCTTAACTGCTGTTAGGTACTGAGATGAAATCCTCAAAGTCACTCATGCTGGTGCATTGGGCCCTGGGTTCCTCCTGGTAGAGGACAATGGGGTGTCATGTGATCAGAGTATGTAGGCATTGCCAGAAAGACAAAAGTTGATACTGGCTCTCACATTTGCCAGTCTTCAATCCAACTGAGAACCCCTAGGATGTTATGCATCAGTGCATCCAACGGTGGCACCAAGTAGTGCAACAGATTATCCAGGAGGTCAATGATACCCTGATCGATCAAGGTCCGGTTAGGAGACTTCCTAGGACACCATCCACTGTGTCATTTTAATTCAATTTGATTTTGTGTGTGATTGAGCCCTTTGATGTGCAGTGTGATTTAGGTGTTTCCATTGTTGTTACATCATTCACAGCCCTCAATTTCTGGATGCGGATGTGAATGGATATAACTTGCCGTTTTTACCCACCAATCTTACTTCATCACCCATAATAACAAAGTGAAATAAAAAAGTTTAAATCTGAAATGTGAACACATATTCAGATCCTTTTCTGTGGCGCTACAAATAGTGATCAAGCAAATCCTGCTTGATTCAATTGTCCTTGATATCTAGAACTTAATCCAAGTCCACCTGCTGCAAAGTTGAACTGATTTCACATCATTGGAAAAAATATACACAACTGGGTCTGTTAAGGCTCATGATTTATGGTTTACTGGCAGGACCAAAACCAAGCCAACTGAGAATTCCAATGAACTGTCTGTGGATCTCCATGATCAAATTATGTATTGGTGTATATATTGGTGTATGTATAAGTCAAGGATATAAAACAAAAATCTAAGGATTTAAGTGTTCCCAGGACCACAGTATCCTCAATGATTTTGAATGAAAGCAGCCTGGCACAGCCTTGAGTCTTCCTAGAATTGACCATCCATGGTCAGGGAGGCAAGAAAGAACCAAATGGACACCAACAAAAGCTCCAAAAGTCCTGAGCAGAGAATGGAGAACTCTGGACAGACAATGGAGAACTCTGGACAGACAACCATCTATTCATAATAAATTAGACCTTTATGGCAAGACAGTTCACTTGGAATTTGCTGAATGGCATGTAAAGGACTCCGACAACATGAGATAACATGAAATAAAAAACTCTGTGGGCAAAACAACTAGGACTATGTCTGGCAAATAATCAGGTATTGCTGGTTAATACTGTCCCAAAAAGGGAAATATCGCAGTGGCAGCATCATGCTATGGCGGTGCTCCTCAGCAACAGGGACAGGGAGACTGGTAACAACTGACAGATGAATACAACCAAATACAGAAACATCTTTGAAGAAAGCCTCCTCCAGAGAGCGTGCAACCTCAGACTGGGGTGACACTTTACCTTTCAACACAACAATGACCCAAGGCATACAGCCAAAACTACACTGGAGTGGCTTCAGGGTAAGTCTCTCAATGCTCTTGAGTGGTCCTGCCAAATCCCAGACTTAAACCCCATCGAACATCTGTGGAAAGACCTGAAGATGGCAGTTCCACAGTCTCATCAGTGTTTCTCTATCCAGCCTTACAGAGCTTGAGAGGATCTGCCATGAAGAATGGGATAAACTGCCCAAATCCTGGTGTGCAAAGCTTGTAGAGTCATATCCAAGAAGAGTGGGAGCTATAGCTGCCAAAGTGGCTTCTACAAAATATTGAATAAAGGCTGCAAATACTTTTGTGAATAAAATATTCCATCTTTTTTACATTTTTTATTCATTTTTGAAACTCTCTTAAAAAAAACGGGCGATTGATGGATAAAAACGGGCATTTACGTCCATTCAAAAACAAATCGACGAGTAACAGGATGATTAGGGGAAAGGACCAATTTATATACTTGTTCTTTGGGTCAGTATATTTTTAACCAAGTTTGACGTCTCCATAGCCCTTCTTGAACCCATCAAGCTAGCATGTTTTAAACATAAAATGCAGTTTGCAAAAAAGGAATAAGTAAAGACTCCTGAATAACTCAAATTTCACAGAGTATTGTATCAAAACAATGGGCCTGATACAAGAACCATTTATAATAATACTGGATCTTAAATTGCTTGTAAAATTTATGATTTAAGAGGGCTAGATTCATTCACCAATTTTCTTATACCCGAGATTTATTTCTTAGGCACAAACAAAATGTGTAAGTACTTCAGAACCGTCATGTTGGTCATGTTTACTGTTCCTCAAAGAAAAAAAACTATAGAGACTTATAAACTGCATCTGTTTTAGCTATTTATTTCATTAGCTTGAATGCATCCGTCTTTGAATACACAACATAGACCCATTTACTATATTTACTAAATAATCATACTGTAATTATCCTCTGTCACAAGTACGTAACTTCACTTTCTCTCATGAGAAACTAAAGCACAACATTAGGTGGTAATCTACTCTACTCAAGCCCTGATGTGCTATGGCCACACTGCCTATGCTTTACACATACTGACAAATTAGCCTTAAGCTATAATTCCCTGCCATCATTTAACTGCTCTCTGTGGGAACCACTGACGAGACTGAGGAACACAATCTACCCCTTCTGACCCGATGCCAGTTCAAATGAGATCACTGAGTCAACACAAACCACTAGCCACAATAATGATGATGTTTTAAAATGTACTGTAGAGAGAGAACAACGAAATACCAACTTCACATGCATTTTAAACACTTGAAATGCTTTAATGTCAAACAAACCTAATATATTCAGTTGATCTTTTTCCTCTTTTTTTGATAAGAACAAAATGTACAAAAACTTAAAACTACTGCTCATGCATTGCAAATGAGAACAAAATACACATACTATATTTCACTCAATATCATCACCAAACCAAACTGTGGCCTATAAAATAAGTCCTGACACACGTTAACTTGTTTCTGACTGACTTAACCTACTAGCTCAAGGTTGCCTAATCTTTACAAACAAACTGTTCAAAAGGCAATATTTAGGAATAAGGCATATGCATCTTGGACTCCTGGGAGAAGACCTTTACTGTGACAACTACTGGTTTGATGGAAACTTCTCACAAGCCAACTAGCAGAGCTGGGAATAATGCCAGTCAGAACAAGGCTCAGCTCTGCTGATTGCTTTCACAGCTAGGACAATACAGAAGCGACAAGTGAGCAGCCAAACCATAATTAAAAATGAGAAAACAAAAATATCTCTGAACAGCTTTGCAAAGGGGAGCATTTCAAAGAATCCCTTAGTTGAGCCAAATTATTAAATAGCAAGGGAGAAAAAAAAAAACCCAAAAGAAAAAGACAGGAGTGTCAGTGTAGCCAGAGTGAGAGCGTGAATTATGCTGAAAAGCTTGTTGTCATGCAGCCTGATGTATTCCAACACTCAGGATTATAAAGCAGGAATGCCAAGGCAAAGTGCCACCTCCTCGAGCCCAAACCCTCAGTGTCCTGCAAGCAGGCAAAGCCTCTCCCTGTCTCCCACACTGTTACTAGAAAGTTGCACTTTTGCAAATAAATGCAGCCAACTGTTCCCTCTGACAACAGGTAGACTTTTTTTTTGCCTCTAGCTTATGTTCTAGTAGGGAATGAAAGAAATAGAGAGGGAAACTAGCTAAAGGGGGGGGAAAGACTTTGTTTCTTTTGTTCTCTCTCTCTCTCCCTTCCTTCTCCTGCACCCATACACACACGTACTTAGCCACATACACAGCCTGCAGAAACAGAACATGTAAAATGGTCCACACACTCGCGCTTCCTGTCCCTTGGCCAAACGCTACAGATTAGCGCAGAGCCTTTGACCACATGCGAATAAAAGCAGAGAAGAACAGAGAAGGCTGGGATCCTCAGAAGTACAGCAGGAACAGAAAGAGAAGGCTGGCATCTTGGTCTTGCAGACAGACGAAACTGTTCTTCACCTTTTAGATCTTCCTCTCTGTGCCTCCTCTTTCTATGACTCTCCATTCTCTTTCTTCTCAAATTTCTCTTTCTTCTCCCTCTTTCTCACTCTTCCTCAAAGAACCATGTGTTTCAACTTAAAATTCCATCTGACATCCAGCTTGCTCCATGTTTGCAGAGGACTTTTAAAATGCCACGCTTTTCTAAGGCCTCATACAGAAGCCCTTCTCTCCTGTTCCTTTCCACAAACCCCCTCCCCTTTCCCCAACAGCAGCTCCTCTGTCCTCCACAACCTCACCTCCCCACCGACTCCTGAGCCTCTTCCTTAATCTCTCGCACATCCACACAAAGACACCCTCTTCCTGAGATGAGGAGCGTGTATCCGGGCTTCATTCAGGTGGCCGGGGGGGAAAAAAAACGCAGCACTGATGCCACCCTGAAAATCTAGTCGTGCTCCATGAGGGCTGAAAAGCAAAGGTGCCCTTTCGGCGGGCGGATAACCAAGCACACATCCTGAGTTCGGCCCAGTCCCAGCAGAGCAGAGCAACCCTGGCCCCACGAGCAGGGGAGGAGAGGGAGGAGGGAGAGGAAAACCCAGCCAAATCACTTCCAGCCCTGGCTGCCTGGCCATGCAACACAGAGGATGGAGAGAGGAATCAAGCAAGGAAGAGAGTGGGGAAAGAGAAAGGAGAGAGAGAATGGCACTTATGCATGGCTACACATGTGACTCATGAGTCATTATGGAGGGTGTAAGGACTCGTTAAGCTTATTTGCTGTGTATTTATGTTTCTCCAGAATGATCATAGGTAAAACTCGGGTCATAGGTAAATGACCCACATTTAAGACCCCAGACACCCCACCCATTCCCCTACCCATTAAACATACTTGTATTTTGATTGGCCAGGTGAAGTTGCTGACATAAACAAAGAAGGTGATGTTGACGTTGCTACGAAAGTCAAACTTCTCATTGGAGAAACTGTCCTTAAACTCTTTTATGTTGCTACAGGAGACAATGGGAACCTCTTCTCCAGACTGAGTACCAGCTAAGAGTGAGAGGAAAATAGAAAAGGAAAAAAATTCAAGGTTAAAGATTGAAGTTTCAAACTACACTCACCTTAGGCACATCAGGAACAATAAGAACAGTACCTGTGAAACTGGTTGCCCAGGTGATGTTAAGGTTAAAATTCTTGGAAGCATTGATGATCATGTCCAGGTCTCGATTTTGCTAGAAAAAGTTAAAAATACAGTGAATTTAAATTATATCTCAAAATAACTTTTATCATCAACCCTTTAAAAAAATAACACTTATTTTTAATAAAACACAGCTCACAGATTCATGGCTATAATTAGTTTTACAGGCCTCCAAGCTAAGCTAAACTGCAGTGAACGGTGGTTAGAAACAGATGCTCTGATGCTTCTCTGGAGACAACTGCACGTTGTGTGATTACACTACAACATCAAAGTCTGCTTAGGAAATTACCCTGCTTGACGAATGAAACATGAACAGCAAAAGCAATATGTTTCAGTTTTCCAAAGGCTAAGAAATTTACATGAATGTAATTCTTTGTGGGGTGCCCTAACCCTACTCATACGCTTCTTATTAAACAGAAGCACATGCCTATCGTGTGAGGAGCCTGACCGGGTATTGCTGAAAACACAAGTGACTGCATTTCCACAGGTCGTGCAGAGGTACTTCCACTTCCTGAGGACAGGTCCACTGCAGCCCTGAGCTCCTGAGGACAGGTCCACTACAGCCCTGAGCTCCTGAGGACAGGTCCACTACAGCCCTGAGCTCCTGAAGACAGGTCCACTACAGCCCTGAGTTCCTGAAGACAGGTCCACTACAGCCCTGAGTTCCTGAGGACAGGTCCACTACAGCCCTGAGCTCCTGAGGACAGGTCCACTACAGCCCTGAGCTCCTGAGGACAGGTCCACTACAGCCCTGAGCTCCT
>JAOXYF010000009.1:9898698-9920075 GCA_028565775.1 Sternarchorhynchus goeldii
GGGGGGGGGGCCGGGGGGGGGCCCGGGGGACCTACGTGGGCAGCTGTTCATAGTGTACCACTCCATGCACTGGCCGAAGGGGAAGGAAGCCACGTAGGCGTTGGAGTCGACGCACTGCCGCATGTTACTACACCACATGCACTCAGAGCCTCCACTTGTGCATTCACTACAGGAGGAGCGCAATGCACAGGGCGTGCGACACTGCTTCACACTGTGGTTAGCTAGAGAGAGAGAGAGAGAAAATGAGGAGAAAAAAATGGGAGAACAAAATCAATCCAACAGCATGTCATCTTTTGCTCTACAGGGCTCGTCCTCGAGCAGCTGTGCTTTCTTTTTCAGCGGCATTACCTGGTCGCTCACACAAGCTGCCGTTGAAGGAGTTGATACAGGCCGCGGCCTTCAGGCCGCCCAAACTGGGCTCAGCCAGGTAACCACAGAAGCCCGCATCACTGGGTTCCCCCGGCAACCACTGCAGGGTGGAGTTAGTGAAGGGGGACATATCCTCCCAGCACCAGTAGGACACATTCACCTTCCTCAGACCCACCCATGGAGTCACCACTGATTTAGACTACACACACACACACACACACACACACACACACACACACACAAACAAACAAACAAATCACAAAGAAATTTTCTATCACTTCTATCATCTTTCACTTCCTCTCCTGAGGAAGAGGAAGGAGGTAATAATGTGTAGCGAGAAGCTGCAGGAGCAGGCAGCTCGGTTGAGGAGAGCAGCGCCACCTACCTGTGCGGATTTGCTCTGCAGCTCTTTGAGGACGAACAGCACCTTCTTGGCGGTGTTGAGCGAGGCCAGGACAGCACTGTGGCTACGGCAGGCCAACTTAGCATTGTCATACGAGTCCTTCGCCGTGATCAGCTTCATACACGAGTTCCCCACCAGGTGCCAACCCTCCCCACACACATTCTCTGTCACGCGTGCACACACACACACACACTCCTCATCATTCTAATCATTACTATGGAGAACTTCCAAGACTATGATTGAGTGATTTCTATTAATGTCAGTTATTAATAAACAATAAATTCTGCCAATCATCTCACATTGCATATTAAGTGCAATGAGAGGTTTTACCAGGCAAAGTGATGCACTCCTGCTTCCTGGCCTCCCACTGGCAGTATTGATCAGTAGCACAGCTCTTACAGCTGGTCTTCTTCATACAGGCGTAGGAGTGGAGGTCCTTAGGACAGCCCTCGTACTCTGTTACGGCCCCCTGCAGGCCGCAGAACACAAAAGCATAAACACAGGTTCACGTAACGATCAGAAGGCAGTGTTTACTGTCATTAAAACTCAAGAGGGAGGCTCTGATCTCGGTGCAGTTCTGTCCAATATACTCGAATACATCTAATAGCCAAACAGCTAAATCTTTTATAACTCAATAAGAGAAATTATGTGATAGAATTTAAAACACATAGATAGAAAAAAGTATCTAAAAATGCAGCCATACAGTTCAGTGACCAAAAATTATGCATTTCTTTGTCCAAAATACAGATAAATAAATACAAATAAAAGAGTCGGAAGAAGAAGAAAAAAAAGCCTAACAATACATGGCCAGGTCTCTAACACCTCCATTACTGGAGATCATTTCCTTCAGATCGTGGGGTGTGTTTTGCTGTGGCTCTAGTCTCACCGAGGCAGCTGTGCAGTTACTGTGGGCAGCCATGCAATATTCCGAGCACCACTGGCAGCCATTGGTGTTGGCTGTGCAGCTGTAGCAGTCTGTGTACTGGTCACACCTGTCACTGCCTGCGTCTGAAACACACACACACACACATACAGTCGCGTGCACAAGGTTAGCCAGCAGCTGTGTATGTGTGTGTGTGTGTGTGTGTGTGTGTGTGTGTGTGTGTACATGTGGTACAGTCATGTGATCACACTTAAATACGACTGGAAAAACCAGAACTGCGTTCATGAAGCGACACGTCTATCTGCACATGCCGCAGTTCAGTGCCGCAGCGCTTGGGGCCCTGGCGCTACTCACAGGCTCTGGGAGGGCACATGGAGAGAACGGCGTCCGCTAGGAGGGACTGCGCCTGCTCCCAGGGCAGGCACGTGTCGCTGGTGTAGTTCCACACGCAGCGCAAGCCCGGGACAGCCGCTGAACACTCCGCCACGCTGGTGTAGGCAAAACAGCTGGCTGGAGTAAACCTTAACATATCACTGAGCATCAGGCTGTTAAAGCCCCCATACACGTACATCACCCTGAGAGAGAGAGAGAGAGAGAGAGAGAGATTACATAAGGACAGGATAATAAAGGGGAAAGACTTACAAAAAAAAGGTGAGGAGTCTAAGTGAGATAGTGAGAACAAAAACAGAAATAAAAGACAGTAGGAGTTCGAGTGAGAGATCAGCAGTGTAGAAAGGACGATAGGTAAAGAGAGCAGAATCCTCTTTGGTTCTCGGTTCTGAGAGAATGACCCTTGTAAGACCTCATCACCTCATTACGCAGGTGTTCCTCAGGGATACGTAATAAATCCCCTGCCGTTATCCACACACTTGACTGAAGAGCAGGGTAAAAGCACTGATCTTCCTCTTATGAAGTAGGCCAATGATTTGGCCTATCAACTTCATGCCTTCCAGGTCTGATGCTTTTTACATCTTTCTGGTACCAAGACCAGGATGTTGTGTGTACTTATGTCCACTTAGTGACCAAGACCAGGAATCTGATACTACTTAGGAAGGTAACTGCAAAGAGGTAGCAGGGTCTATTATAACAGCACCTTTAAAACATCTCACAGTCCAGAGACTACAGACTGGGTATAATTTATTGGCAGGTTCTTTTCTACCTGTCAACTAAAAATTGCTCTTATTGCTGATTCTAATACTTTATAATAAAAATTTTAAAGCAACCCAATGAGAAAAAAAAAACAGCTTTTGCATCGATCCAGTCCATCAGTGTCACTCACAACTCGAATTTTCAGAGTGGAAACAACAGCAGAACAGGTCAATAACGTCTTGATTTGCTTCAAAAAAGTGTGATAATCAAGTCAAAGCATATAGAGTCCATTACTCAAGCAGTGAAGCCCTAAAATGATTCCAAAGAAATGAACTAGGGAGCTGAGTGAGGAAAGGCAGTTCAGGTCCTGCGATGCAAACCACTCGGCATAAAGGGGCACGAAACGTAGCAGCTTCGCTCCACAGAGCCGTACTGCTGGTTTGCTCCTGGAGGTTTAACGCGCATGTACAAAAACAGGGACAAAAGTCTGAGACTTCCACTTTTCTTCATACTTTTCTCCATTTTCTCCACATTGTGTATAAGCGCTGCTTTGTATGAGAGTGCCTAAATTAAATTTCCGTTTTAAATAACTGTGTATTTAATGTAGAACGCAACGTTATGATTCCAAATCTCTGCTGGTGGGTGGTGAGAGAGAGCACGCTCAAGGTCACAGGAGGGTTGATCTTAGGCAGCTCAGATCAAAACAGCACCACACCATCTCCACACACAGCTACATACATAAACATAAACACACACATCTGTGCGTGTGAAAGAATAAATATGCGGTATACTTAGGACACTGCGCTTCCTCGCAGGAGTGCGTGTTAACTTAGTTTAAAGCAAAATTAACTATTTTAGGATTTTCATTTCGATTTCTGACTTAATTTGCCTAATCTGTGCTGAAGGAGATTACTGTGGGATTACTACGGGATTTATACTCGGGTTTCAACTTTCGTGCCATTTCCCAGTCAGATTTCGGCACAAGAGAGGTCATGTTGCAGCATGCACACCTACGGGGGAGGCGAACCCACTCTGCTGCGTCCTGGACGGATCTAACCGACGGGCGGCTCGGCCCGCACTCCCAGCGAGCACAAAGGAGCCCTTGTTCTAGCATGCACCGCTGCTCCAGACACGGGCGTCTGCTCTCAACAGTACGCCTGTTGTACCACAGCCGTTTAGGTCACCGAAGGCGTTTTCGGGGAGGGCGGAGTTACCCGTCGCTGAAGACGGCCGAGTGGCCGAAGCGATTGACGTCTTGGGGCAGGTCCGGATTCGGCAGCACCGTCCACTCGTCACACGCTGGAACACAGACAGCGACAGAGCCGTTAAGATCCGGACAGGCTTCTCTCACTACGTTTCAGCCGATTTGATTTGATTAACAAGCAAAACAAACATCCCTGCTACCTGAGAACGTCAAACACTGTAACAGTCTGTTCTCTGCAGCAAGCAATGGCATGAAACACTCCACATTTAATTAGCAATTAGTAACAACTTAATTACCAACGTGCTTCTTTTTTAAACCAAAGTACTGTCTTATGAATACATCAAAAGGTAAAATTACTATATTTAATCATTACTGCCAATTTAAGTACAATATTAATGATTAAGTGCAATATTGTCATTACTGCTGATTTTAGTACATCTATTTTTAGCAACTACTGCAAATTTTAGAACCATCTGCTTTGCTACAAGTATGCAGTTCATCTGTAGACAGTACTCTAGAAACCACTCAACCACCAACCATGGACTGGTGTAATTCACTGAAAAATTCACATTTTCCCTGTCATCTTCAAAACTGTATTTGTTACAGATGCTAATATTCTTGTATTAGAAACATCAAAGCAAGGCAGTGGTGGGGAAATCCGTTTTTTCCATCGATTTCTTTTGGTGTCCCTCACAAACCATAGTTCCAGAGTGGAAACAAGTGTAGAACAAGTCAATAACACCTCAATTGGCTTCAACAAGCACACTATGGGAAATCAAGACATAGCAGATCGTGTTTATTATTCGAGGGCAATGGCCCACATATACACTCACTACACCACAGGAAAGCTTCATTCTCAGTAGATTTTCCGCTAGTTAATAAGACCACATCACATAGTTAGGATACATGTTTTAATTAGAGTTGGAGTTAGTATATCACTATACAAAATTAACCTTCACATCCTTCCCACATAGGTTTTTTTTCAGTACCAGAATTATTCACATTACCATGAAGAATGACTGTCATTTAGGATTAAACCTGGTATACAGACTCAATTATCATTACACCCACATTTGGGCTGCCAGTAAAGGGAAATAAGGAACAACCTTTATGGTTAATGTTCTGCAGGTCAGTCTTTTCAGTACATGGTAGAGAGTTCTAGCATGCTTGTCCATAACAGAGACAACCAAACAATTATGTTATCCGCCGTTAGACCAGAGGCCAGGGAGGAGAGGATGCATCAGCTGCAGCACCTGCTGTAATTGCACTGCAGATTTAATGACCTCCCCTTTGGCACTGGCGCTGATAAGGCAGCCATCCTCCGTGAGGGGAACCTCAGCATCTGGGCCAAGGGATTGCTCTGGACCTCAATTCCCCATGAACTGAAACCACAACAGCTTCCGCATTCGACTTCATTAATGAGCTGCCAGAACTCACAGTTCTAATCTGTTCGATTAAATGTTTGTGAATTCAAACTCTCGAATGCAAGGGACTTACATTTTGTGCAGAGACTGCGGTAATAATGTTGTAATAATAATAATTATAATAATAATAAATGAAATATCACCCCAAAAAGCTGAGGAGCAGCGGTAGCAGAGCAGCTGTAAATAAAACTACATGAAACATTTTTTTCTGCATATAAAATAATAAGAGATGCTGCTTTTTGTAAGCGACGTTCTAGACTGACTAGGAGGAACACCCTAGCAGGCGTACAGTATGAAAAGACTAGAGATTAAGCTTGGCAAAGAGAAGATAAACTTTGGAATTCATTTTCTATCCTTGATAATCTATTTATTTTAAACAGTGCCAATTGTTATAACATGAAGAGCCTAATACTATGTGAGCAGAGATCCAACTTCAATCCTTTGTTTTCTCAACTGTCACAGCAAATTCTGTTCTTAACTGAAGAGAGGCGATATACACCAAACATTTGAGTAGAGCTCGAGAGTTCAGCACCACACAGACACAAAACTGAAGCAGTCAACGACACATCACCACTTTGATCATACTCTTGTTAACCAATCGCAGAATGAAGCTCGACTCCGCCTGTTCTTCCAGCGTGTTCTAAAAGACTCTGTGGGTGTCAGGGACGTTGGCATACCAAGGCTGCTATTTGTCCGGACGCCGTCTTACAGTCCATCGCTGTTTGGAAGGTGTAAAGTCTGAGAGCAGTGGCAGGGGAGTGGGAGAGCAGGTTCTTCAAGGCTCTGGAAGGACCATGTTTGTGTGTTTGCTGCTGGGTTAGTGCTCAACACGCATTGGCTGGTCTCTACCACGCTGATGTCTGCTTTACTGAGAGCCGTGACAACACAGATGAGGCGTACGGCAAAAACACGAGCGGCTAAACAACAGAGACGGCGGGAGAGCTCTCAACACACATTAGGTCTTAGTAACTTCTCAGTTACACCAAGCTCCGTCTCACCAGGAAACCCCTAACGTTCATGCGTAAAGGATGTAAATGAAAGCCGGAAGCAACCCTCCTTTAGCCTTGGCCAGAAATTCACTCTGGCCAAATTACGTGTGGTCAAGGTTTAATGATATTTCCCTGCAGAGTATTAGTGCAGGGCTGCTGTATAAACTACTAGCTGAACATCCTAATTCATTCTGAAAATTCAAGGACCAAGATAAAACGTCCTCACAAACATCATTCGCCAGATGTGGCCAGCGTTACGCATCTTTACAATATCCATCGTCTTGTTTTGATTTCCACCCTCTTCACCTAACTGCATGCTGAGGATTTAGCAGCGCAAACCAATCAAGTCAATGTTGCTTTCATCTCAGTTCATCAGATCCGCTTCCAGGAAGGCAGAGATGACATGACCCTCTGGTTCATCCCATGTCTCAACTGGACTCATAAAAAAACCTTTGTGATGGTGTTTGTTCTGAGAGCCATGCAAGCAAAATGAAATGCTAACTCTCCTGAAACATACTTCATCCCCAAGACTGCTAATAGGAACCAGTTTTTTTTTTATGTTTCACGCTGCAGACCTGAGTATATTAAAAAGGAATTGGAAACCAGAGTAAGAGGGCTGATAAGAGGGAGGAGGTTACAGGGAAATAAAGGATAGGAGAATAATTTCCCCCATGATCCTAACTGGCATGTAGAACTGTCTGATTGAAATACTGTATGGACCTGCGTGTGGCCAAGGTCCTTGGAATATCATGTCTTGGTGTTCGCTGCCCTCTGCTGGACTTTATGGTAACTGCAGCTCTAAAGGTTTTCGGTCCCTATGTAGGTCCATGAGAGTGACTCTCTGCTTAATTAAGTTCAACATTTAACTCATTCGAACACAGCAATTATGCTAATGACAAACAGACCTCTTCTTAATTAACAATTAGTGCAAGACCTTCCTGTCAGGTCAGGTGGAAGGGGGGGGTTGGTGAGGCAAAGGTGGAAACGTAGACCAACTCTATGCCGTCCAGACATGACCGGTGCCGTTCCAGAGGTCAACATGATCACGCAAATGCAGTAAGCTGGTGTCCAAGTCTAAAAAAAAGCTCTGATCTGCACCAGTTTCGAACAACTGGAAACTCTTAGCCAGAAATCTGAATTCCATACAAACTGCACACCCACCACACGGTTGATATTGCATATCCAATACGTATCGATCTGTGTCACGACACATTTGCAAGCGTACTGTTGTTCTTTAATTACAGCATCTCTCTTCCCCCACCCCACCCACCCACAGCAGAATAAGAACAGCCGGCCATCATTGTTTTTAGATGTAAACGTTTGAATCTGTCTACTTCATGTCCCACTGCTAGAAAATGTCCTATTGTGTCACACACACACACACACACAGAGGGTGTGTAAAACAGTGTTTGGGGATTCAAACTAAACGTACACTGGCATCTCTGAGTGTTTCAACACATTTAATGGAGGCAGTATGAACATTTATTCAATCTTTCATTGTAATTCCAATTAAATGTTTTAAGATGAAATATTCAGGTGACGTACACGATTCAGTAACCCTAACCCTAACCCACATAACCCTGGAGGTTCCAACCAGTCTTATATCAAGATGGGCGAGAGACATACTGGGCATGTCAAACTAAGATCATAGTTTGTGATATAAACTATGATATAAAGTGAAAGTGTGTAGGATCTTTTTTCCCCCCCTGGTACTGGTGTGTGAGGCATGAAAAGGAAACCACAGCAGATGAATAAGAACTCTGAGTCGACTTCAGCTGAGGACACCAGCATGAAGCTGCTCAATATTACTGGAAATATTAAAGATTTGAATTGGGAAATATATATCCAGGGACTGGCGTTTCAGGGACTGAAATAGAATCTAACATGAGCGCTTGTGGTAGCATGACGATCAGAGTGTGGGAGACGTTCTTGAATGAAGCCCCTCGTACTCACCCAGGTTATAGAGCATGAAGTCAGAAGAGAAGCATTTCGCCCCATGACTCATGGACGTGTCGTTGTGGGTGTTTCCTCCAAATACCAGCAAGTTCCTGTCCACCAACACGGCAGTGTGGAGGTAGCGGAAAGAGCCGCTGTCTCTGAGAATCGACCTGCGGCGACAACGGGACGTCACTGAGTTGAACCGGAGAGCCACGGAGGGCCTGGGCGGCTCGGGCCGCCGTCAGAAGGTGTTAGGAGCAGAAGCGGTGTGCACAGAGCGCTGCCGTGGCCAAGCCATTTACAGACGGCGAGAAGCTTCGATACCTGCTTCAGCCATGCTGTGCTCTTGAACGGTTACAGTGCACTGCTGAAACGTTAGAAGACCCGGCAAAAAACGTTTTGCTATTCATTGGCTAGATTTTACACTACAGTTCTGAGAGAGTTTTGTGGCTTGTTTGACTGAAGGTGGCACTAAACTCCTCGCTACGTCTGTTTCGAAGGCTAATCCGATGTCTCGGAAAGCGGGAGAGAACTCTGTGCAGTGTTCCGCTCGTGTCCTGCAGGCTCACCACATGCTCTTCTCCACGTCGTAGCGGTAGAGGTCACCGGCCAGACCGTACTTGGTGGCGTTGAACGCCTTGTAGCCGCCGTGGATGTAGATGGAGCGCGTGTGGGGGTCGTACACACTGCTGTGGCCGTAACCCCCGTGGACCAGCGCCCCTCTCGTCTCCAGAACACTCCACTTGTTCTTCACTGCGTCCATAGAAAGAGAGAGAAAGAAAGGAGAGATGATGATGATTATAATAATGAATGATATCAGTTTGCAATGCAGACCACAACAACAACAACAAAAAAAAAACAAAACCATGAGAGTAAAACGATTTGTTGGAGCGTCGCTGACCGATATTGTATTGCTGTACTTGTCCGATGTACCCGTAGAGGGGGCAGTGGCCGAAGACGACCAGCATGACGGGCTCGGAGCCGTCGGCCTGGAGCTGGACCACGTGTGCAGAGTGGCCCACCACGGCGTACTGCTCCTTGGCCCGTGGACTCAGCAGCTCCCAGGATTGGTTACGTATGTGGAAGACCCACAGCTCTGACGTCACATTCCCCGTGGAGTCCACCTTCCCTCCGTACATGTAGATCTTGTTCTGTGAGGGGTGCAGGCACGCTCAGACCAACAGCACGGAAATAAGCACATTTTTAAAGCCGCGTGTACGGTTTATTTAGAGAAGCACGCGCACACACCTCGTGCACAGCCAGCGAGTGGCCGTAGCGCGCAGTGACGTAGCCGAACGAACGGTTCAAAGGCAGCCAACTCTGAGTGGACAAGTTGAACCTGAGTGGGAGAGAGGGAAAATAATTATACCTTATGGCACTCAGAGGGGTGTATGTGTGGGATTTTTTTTTTTGTGCATGGAAACTCACGCTGTAACCATCTGGTAGTTTGTATAGTTAAACACGTGTCCGCCGATCACCCACATGACATCTTTGTGGAGCACTGCCTTATGGGATGCGCGTGCCAACGCTGACCCGCTGTACTGCTCATGAGTCCAGAAGGAAACATTAGCAGGTACGGACACTGAACAATCAGGACCTGAAACACACACCCACACCTATCTTATTGGCAAGTATTAATATTCAGTTCATTTTAGCATCAGGCATCTTAACTACAAGAAAGCTGGTTAACAGAGGGTTAACAGAGAGAAGGTCACTGAAGGAGACACTGCACAAACTTTTCATTATTTGTTGCAATATTATCCAATCAGGTATGGAATTACAGAACTTGTCTAGTATGCTTGCAAAGGGGAGACCCTCCCCCTGTGCAGGACGCCCTCTCCCTCTGCAGGACACACACCCTGCTCATCTACTCACAGCACTGCTAGACCAGCCAGGGAACACTGAAACGTGTTCTAACGGAAGACCGTCAGTAAATGAATGTTTGGTAAAGCGGGACAGCATCATTCCTAACAGCGGTTGAAGTGGACGTGAAACCTGAGCTGCTCCAGAGTGCTGAGGTCATACTGAAGTTCTGCACAGTCAGAGGAGCAAGCAGCTGAAAACGGCACGTTCAACTCTACAGAAAAATCCTGCAAGAGCAGAGAGACGACAACAATTTCCATTACTTATGATAACTGCTGGAGGTGTTTACACCATCTCCACCCTCTCCACCTGCATCCCCAACATCTCCTCCTGCAGACATGCTGCTCTGTAAGAGTTGAGGGTCATGGACTCAGTAAAGAATACTACTGCCTTTACATGTTAACTCTACAACACAGCAGAATACAACCAAGTCTACCAAGGGTTAGATCATCAACAGAACCGTATCTGGGTGGAAGAGCACAAGGAGAAGCCCAAAGAGCAGAACGCTGGTCAAAGGCCATGAGGAGGCCTGTGGCTGAGCTACAGATCCACTACGTCGGGCAGTGCCACCCTAATACCCCCCGACCCCAACACGCTCAAGCCACGCTCAAATGGCCATTCTAAAACTATTTAACCTAGTGTTTGCCAGGTTTTTTAACCTGTGAGCTGCAAAAGAGTTCTCATTATCCCAATATATAAAAACGGTGATCAATTAAATCCAAGGAACTACAAAGGTACCAGTATAAACAGCAATCTAAGCACGATCTTCTGTAGTATCCTGAATAATGGAATATTTACATAATGAACCCGGTGCCCTAGCAGAAAGTCTAATGGTATGTCCACCATCAAAGCAAGAAGAAAATATTTGCTTGTTTCACAGACCTAAGAAAAGCATTTGATCCAGTACTGCACAATGGACTTTCCTTCCAGTTACTTCAAAGTGGCACTGGAGGAAAAAATTAGGATTTAATTAAATCCAAATACACTGACAATGAGCAATTAAAACTGAGAACAAAAGAACTGAGTTTTTTACAAAATTCCATTTTACTTTCTACAGGACCACATTTCAACACACTATGTAATACAAATTATTTAGGGATATTAATCATTGTACTAGGTATCTTCAACAGGACCATGAACACACTGGTAGAAAGAAAAAGAAAAAAATAAACTTTTTTTTTTTTTTAAGATATCCTAAAAGTACATCTCACTCCAGCAAATCTGACATTCAGAGTAGAACTGGATGAATTTGCTCTTTCTTTCCCTATGTTAAAAAAAGCTTTGAAATTCTATTCTCCCTTATCCCAGGCACATCCAGACTGCACACGTCACCACACAGCAGATCTGACCACATTCAAAAACAGACCTCCACAGACCCACCAAAGAAAAATATCATCTTCACAAAACAATTCCCTACACCCTCTCAAACTCAAAATGAGAGACAAAATCCACCAAGAGAAATACATTAATGACTGCATGAATGAAATTTCTTAAATCAATAACTTAGAATGTTATAAACTATTGAACAGAGAATACAGTTTCACAGATTATCTGACTAAAATTAAAGGCCTCAAAGAAAATCACACCTTAACAATGTATAGGCTTAGTGCCCGTAACCCAAAGACGGAAAGGATGCCATAAGAAACACTGGAAGCCCAGAGAACAGAGATACAGTCAGTGCAGCTCAGGAGAAACAGAAACAGAGCAACACTAAGAAAGTATGTCTTAATTTGATTAAAAATCTACTCTTCAAGAAATAAAGATGTGTTGCACATGTGCTTCAGGGAAATCACTGAATGTGAATCACTGAATATATATATATATATATATATATATAAAAAGCACAATATGGTTGTTACTGCCACATTTTTATATATTAGTGGATGCGGTCTCTATCATCCCAAAGGAAAGATTCTGAAGTGTTTGTGTGTGTGTGTGTGTGTGTGTGTGTGTGTGTGTGTGTGTGTGTGTGTGTGTGTGTGTGTGTAATGGCTAACCAACTGGACATAATTGTGATGGACAAATAGCAGAAGAGGGTCGTAGTAATAGATGTAGCAATTCCAAGTGATAACAACATCATGAAGAAGGAACACAAACAGCTTGAGTAATAGCAAGAGCTACAGGAAGAGCTAGAAAAGATGTGGAAGGTGAAGGAAACTGATTTCAGTTGTTATCGGAGCACTAGGGGCTGACAGAGAGAGACAAAGAGAAAAATGGAGAGAGAGAGAGAGAGAGAGAGAGAGACAGAGAAAGCTGAGAGAGGAAATAAACTAGGCAATGAGTAGAGTTTTGGAGAGGCACAGGTAGAACAGGAAGTGCAGGTTAATATCCTCCATGAGTCACTGCAGCACACCTCAGAAAACAGCTTTACAAGTGGTGATTTTTTATAGAGCCACAAACCTACAAACTCTGTAGGGCAGATGACAACCTACTGCACATCTTACTGCAGTGAATGTACACATTGGTAGAGAGGAGTGAGCCATTACAGGCTCTATCAGAAAACCCACACAAATAACAGCATGAGTCAACATCAGCTAGTCCGAGTCGAGCTGACGTGTTCAGTCGAAGCTTCCACAGGGAGAAAAGAAAAAAAAATTGTGTTTAAACCCAGGACCAGGCGCTAAGGGAGCCAGCAGTGTCTGACCTATTCTCTCAGCGCGAAACCCACAGCAGCGAGAGAAGACGCATGCCGGCGGGAGCCTAGCGCCCCCTGCTGTGCGCGGGGCACCATCGCACCTTGCCAGGCGGGTTTGCAGCTGCAGCGGCGGGCGGCGAGCTGGCAGGTGCCGTGGGCGGGGCCGCTGCAGTTCCGGACGCAGTAGGACACGTCGCACGCCTCCCCCTTCCAGCCGTCCTGACACTCGCACCGCACGCGGTCGCCGGAGGTCCCGTTAGACGCACGGCAAACGCCATGCCCGGAGCAGTTGTTGGGGCACGAGTTTAACCTGCGCCGTGGGGGGAGAGATAAGGATAAGATAAGATGGTATTGCAATCAATGCAGGAGCACCCATGCATGTGTATTAGAGTATATTATTAGTAATTCAGTCTTTGGTGTACAGGAACAGGGGCACCACCTAAAATGGTATGTGCTGTACTGATCTATCAAATGTGAGATCTGACCAGGAGCGAGAAGGGGAGGGGGGTGTTGTTATGGACAACAGTGTGTTCTTGTTAGCATTATTAGCCTAGCTCCATTCCCAGAGTACAGCGAGTGGGGCAATATATTGTCCATTATGTGTGAGTTTTAGAGTGTGAGGAAGACTGTGGGAGAGGGTGCGTGATGAAGAGACTGTACCACTGTCTAAACAAAGTGTGTAAATAAAAAACTTTAATAAAAAAAGAGAAGAGTGGAGGGACAGAGATGGGGAAGGTGTGAGAGAGAGAGAGAGAGAGAGAGAGAGAGAGAGACAGACAGACAGACAGACAGACCGACAGAGAGACCGACAGAGAGACCGACAGAGAGACCGACCGACAGAGAGAGAGAGAGAGAGAGAGAGACAGACAGACAAATAGAGAGGGACAGGCAGAGAGAGAGAGAGAGAGAGAGAGAGACTTCTGCGCTAATCTGTTCTGTCTCCACACCAGTGAGCATTTATCATTGGTTTCAGCACTATATCATATAAAAAATTTAGCTAACAGAGCTAAAGCTGTGCAGACATCAGTAGCAGTGTGAGCTGGACATTTTTTTTATTTAAAGACGTGTGTAAGGTAACATGGTTTAACTGAGAATTATTAGTGATTTACTGAAGTGTTAAGAAATGCTGTGCTACAGTGCTAGTTAGCTTTAGCTCATTTTAGGAGCACAGGTGCTGCATTTAAAGCTGTGCAGGCATTAGGAATGCTTCCCCATTAGTAGGCAGCTCACTCTCTGCTACTGCTGAACAGAGCTGAGAGAGAGAGAGAGAGAGAGAGAGAGAGAGAGAAAAAAGAGAGGAGTGACAGAGAGAGAGAGGGAAAGGGGTGTGTGTGTGTGTGTGTGTGTGTGTGTGTGTGTGTGTGTGTGTGTGCATGAAAGAAGAACAAAATAATAATCTGTGTGATGCCCGACACTGAGACTTGTTTTAAAAAAAAAAAAAGAAGTGTTAGAAGAGTGTAACCACGAATGTGTTCTTGGTGAGTGTGTGCGAGCGTGTGGGGTTGTGTTTGATGTTCTTTTGATACTGCACTCCACAGCATTTCTTTGGGGAAAAGGGGTGTCCAATATGAATACAGTCGCTATAGAAACCGTAGCTGTAAGCATCAGAACTCTCTGGCAGCAGCCCCCTCCCCAAACCCAGAAACCAGAGACATCAAACACACGTGCTCACTCCCTTACTCCCTCGTTCCCTCGTTCCCTACTACACGCTCCAGTTAGAGACGACGACCTCACCACCTGTTCTCAGACAAGTATGAATGAGATTTTCTCTATTTATGTTGGATGAAGCGGTATCAGCATCATATGACCCATGCTAAGATATTAGACTTTGTTTTCTTAGTTACATTTTCACCGACAGAAAAAAAAGTCCCTTAATATGAATTAAAACCTATAATTGAAAGCTTTTAACTGCTGAACATACTGAACTGTATCTTTTTTTTTGTGACGTGAGGCAAAGTAGCTGTTCCATAAGAGAGAACACCTGGTACTGGTCTTATTAGGTACAGGATTAAGAGTGCTGGTAGAAGTTTCATGCAGACTCTGTGGTAAGAAGGATGGGTCTGCCAGATACATACAGGCCTTAGGAAATTTCTGGAAAAAAAAAAAATCAAAGCAAGGTAGTGTTTCTCAATCTCAGAAAGAACGGAGGGAGCACATTGGTGGAGGACTGGAGAACGAAAGTGCCTACGACTTGCCTGTAAGAGATGTTGAACCCAGTGAGGTTGTAGGCTGCATCACTGAAGAAGTGGAGGAGCACGTAGCCAGACTGCGCCACCACTTCGGGAACCGTCTCGTTGCCGTAGGTCTCGGGAACTATCAGCCCACTGCAACAGGAGAGACGGACTGCTACTTTTTCACAGAAACACGAGCAAAACCAAGCAGTTCTGTAGTGAAGCGGGTCGAGCCTGATGGGTGAGCGGATATCGATATACTGCTGCAAGAAAGAGTCACGGGAGAGTGTGTAAAGCAGGCCGTGGCCGAGTGTGTGTGTGTAAACTGGGCCGTGGCCGAGAGAGAGAGTGTATAAACCAGGCCATGGCTCTTCTGCTCTTTCATTTGGTGATTTTTAACGTGCAACCAAGTGATACGGGCAAAAATAGCAGCTTTTCCATCGCTTAAATGTCTTAAAGGGAGGAATTCAGACTGGTCAACATGCCTGTTTTTTCTTTAGAGTCAACTACTACAGAAGAGTGTACAGACATCAATGATAATAAAAATGTATACTGTTATCTAACCACTTAATTAGAGAGAAAAAAATAACGGATCCTGAAAACTCGAAGTAGAATGGTATTATGGAAACAGGGCAAAGGTTTGATTCGAAAACGTCAATATTTGAAAATTACAACAATGTCAAATTTCTGTTCCACATTCTGTTCCACACTCACATAGCTTAATTTTGGGGTGAGGGATCACAGATAAATAGAGTGGGCTGGAATTTGTATGTATTTATTTAATTTATTCATTTATTTTAATGTAGATATTGTAGAATGATGCATCATTTTTGTCAACTTTAGCCAAGTATTTTCACCTGCAAAACAACAAAACTTCTACGTCAATTAAAAAGGATTTTTACCCTTATTTGAGGAATTTTCCACCAGTAACATAAAAAAATACTGGATTAAAGGTTTTACTGAATTCAGGCAAAATTATGCAGTGAAAATTACCTGCAAATTAGATGGTTTTAGTCCTAAAGAATTACACAGCAACTCCAAACAATCGGGCATCAAACAGTTTCAAACAATCAGGCATCAAAAGACTATAAATATCCTAACTTCTGACAAAGCCATCACACACATTTTTGCAAAGCTATAGCAGTCTCTGTTATACTTTCTGTGATCAACTTGCTTCGGAAAGACGACATTTTATTTCCTCCAAAAAAGGAAGTCCAAAAAATGGAAATGCAACTCATATTCTGTATGTTGCAATATAAACTCATGACTGTGGATGTAAAAACTGCAAAATCACAGCAGTCACCCGAACAATGGCAGGCAACTGTATAATAAATGTAACGGGTCTAGTGTTACATTTCTGATAATAATTTAAACGTCAGTTACATGGAAGAAACTGTGTTTCCATAATAAATCATACAGATATGACAGGTGTCGACTGTAACACTTTGAAAACACTGAATACCGTTCGGTCCTTATTGGGACTTTTCTGGATAAACACAAACTGCACAACCGGACTGAGACGCAGCCACTTCCTCAAATAACCCCCAGTACCTGAACGCAGCCAGCAGAGGAGAGTAGATAGAGTCTCCATCATATACATACAGATGGTCCCAGCTGCACTCGGTGGCAAAGTGCTCAAAGCGTAGTCTCAGAACAGAGTTAGACCTGCCCACACAAAAACACATCAGTCATTCGTGTGTGTGTGTGTGTGTGTGTGTATGTATGTGTGCATCAGGATTTGGAAATAAAAGAGTACACTCACTGCCCCTCTATCAGCCAGGTGCACTTCGTCTTGTATTTGTAGTTTCCAGGTCCATCAGACAGGTACCCAGAGGGTCCGGTTAGCCTGAGAAAGGGATTGGCAAAGAAACACTCCAATAAAAATTCAACAAAAAGCCTTAGAGGGTATATGAAATCACATCAAACATGCCTTAGAGGGTATATGAAATCACATCAAACACGCCTTAGAGGGTATATGAAAACAGCTTTACAAAGTCCAGCTGTAATAAGTATATCAGAAGACTGAAATGTACAAAAGTCTTACAGGTTCTTCAGTAACCATATCACGCCATAAACCTTCAATGTGTGGAACTGTCACCATAGCAATGAGATACAACAGAATGATTTAGTGACTTATGGTAGTGCAGCTAGATAAATGGATTACAAAGGTCAGTGAACAGCTTCCAGACAGAATGGAACTTTATTAGGGTTAGATTTCAGAACAGCCCTGCCTGACACTCAACACCTTTTTTCCCACGAGTCTGATTGTTTTCTGCGATTTCTGCAGACACTTATGTGGTTTTGTGACTAAGGCAATTCTTTTGTGATTAATGAAAGTTTCACCTCATATACAGTATAATCTTAAACAGTCCACATACCGAAAAAAAAAAAATCTGGAACATTTAAAGTGCTGAACAGACTCGCATCTTACACCCTACTCACAAATTAAAGACTTCTGTCCCTTCTGTCCCTAAAGAAAACTGTCCCTCACCTAGACAAAGAAATACCAATGGTTGCCATGTGCTTTTAAACAAAAAAATAGCCTAACGAAATCATTTCATACAGCCTTTTGGCAGAGAGTGTGAATGGCACTGTGACAGCTGAAGGCCCTGCCAAATCCAGAGCTGAAGACTAGGACTGTGCTGCAAGCAACTGAGTGCGACTGAGCCGTCAACAGGACTCTTGAGGAGGAGCTGAGCACCGGCCAAATCCATGTTCAATGTGCGGGTGCATGAACCTTGGAGAAAGGTGTCAGCAATCTGACAGGCCTCTGCCGTCCTGTTTTTAACTAGTCGTCAGGCATCAACCGTGCCAAGTCAATACAAACAAGAAAGTAGACTGGTATCTGCTATTTCTGCTATATCTTTCTACCTAGTTAGACAGGCAGAGCTCGGAGTCACTGGTCATCAACTGTTTACACACGTCTCGTCATCATTACTACGTCTGAGAAAAGATCTTTGTGCTAGTGGTGAAGGTGGAGTGGATAGTGTTGAGCAACACATTCAATATACCAGTGGTTTCAATAAATATGTCTTAAATCAATAAGCAAAAGGCGATATCATTCAGGTCATCTAAGGGTAGTACAGATCAACAGTGAGAAGAAAGCCGTGGGAGATAGTGTGCGTGTGTGGGAGACAGAGAGAGAGAGAGAGAGAGAGGGAGAGGGAGAGAGAGAGAGAGAGAGAGAGAGATGGGGGTGTACTGTTGACACGAAAGCTGTAAGAATACAGCAACTTTTAGAATTTATGGTGCTGAGCTCATTCAGTTGTTATGAGTTTAAATCAAGACATACATACTGAATTTAGTTAAAATCAAGACATTAAATACTGAATTTTAGTTCAGTCATGGCAATATTTCAAACCACAGACCAAGGAGGGGTCAAAATTATTCTACAGTATCAGCTTATTTCATTAGAAAACCAACATTCACAAACCTTAATACACACACACCAGATCTTGTGACAAAGATGTGATGCCTCTCACTAACCACAGTGATCTTATAGTAATAATAATAGTAATAATAATAAATACATTTATTTCAAGACAAGCTAATCAGAAGACTGCAGTTGAAATGAGTAAAAGTTTACAACATAAAAAAAATACATATATTTTTTTCAGCCAGAGCAGCAGTGAACGAGCTAACAGCATCCAGAGCAGCAGATAATGAGCTAACCGCATCCAAAGCAGCAGAGAATGAGCTAACAGCATCCAGAGCAGCAAAGAATGAGTTAACAGCATCCAGAGCAGCAGACCACAAGCTGCTGGCAGCTCCAACAGGAGCATAACAACACAAAAAAGGACCCAGAAGAGACCATGCTACGGGCCCACACACAACCTACAGGATATGATACATCAGCACAGCACTGGAACCTGCTGGAAAAGTATGTTTCATCTATTTAAGGAGAATACAGTAGAAAGACACTGGGGGGGGGTGCGTGTGTGTGTGTGTGTGTGTGTGTGTGTGTGTGTGTGTGCGTGTGTGTGCGCGCACGGTTGAGATCTGTTGCCCTATAAGTGATGGAAATAAAAGATGCCTATTCATTTCTGCAGACTCCACCTGTGTTAATTCAGTTATGGAATGATGAATTTGGCAGCGAATCAAAGAACCAGGACCACATAAAGAACAGACCACACAGGCCTATTCTTCAGCTTTGATATAGGATGCTCACACTCCTTCTGTCTCTTTAATGACCCACTTTCAATGAGAATAGTGGCTTTTACATCATTCTATTAATGGCCAACCCTTGATGAAAGGCCATTAATAACACAAGCCAAAAGTGCTATCATTTACTCTTTCATGCACAGTCATCTAGTAAGGGGGCATTTGTGGCATCAACATTTCCAATGTACTTGCACAACTTTGAGATACACACCCTTGAGTAGTTGAAATACAAGGACTGCCATCTTGTTATAAGTACACATATGTATTTGCATAGACCATTCGACTATAACAAACTTTTTATATGAGTACTGCACACATGCAAACAGAGATAAACATACAATAAAAAGGTCTAAGCAGACAGATAATGTACTGTGTGTGTGTGTTGTGAACGAATGCAGGAACAGGGCACATCCATAAAAAATTAACAGCTCTCAGACGATTTAGAGTTGCAACATCACCTCACTCAATCCCAGACCTCCAAACACAACAAGTGGCCCTGCACATCAATACTTCCTCTGTGTCTCACGCCATTGTCCAAAACTATTGGGGCTTCAGTACACTAAAGCCTTACATTCTGAAAACACTGCTTGCAGGCTATTTGGACACTGCGCCAATAACAAGTCGCCATTCTAATGTTTGTCAAGGGCCCTTGGCCATGACAGCCAAACCTCATTAAGTCCAAAGCAAAAACATCGGCCACTCACTTGTTCAAGTGCATAACACTGACAGTGACATAACTGTTGGTAGCAACCCCACTATGCGCTCTTAGAGCAGGCTTTCAAGACATTAAACGTGGCCGTAGCCCAGAAGAACATTTAATGGTTGGTCCCTTATAATTAAATCCAAGACCAGGTTTAATCTGTGTCCAGAAATGGCGTGTACGTCACCAAGAGTTCACTTAGTAGCTGCTGAATCCTATATTGCAGGCATATCGATATCACGATAGAAGCGGTTCATATCTATAATCTCCTACCGGCTTTACAGATGATCAAAACACAATTTTGTTACATAATTAGTAGACACTAAAACGAACTTTGAAGCTGACAGTAATAGCTACCTAGCTAATTAACCTACCGGGCTGTATTGTTTAATAGCGGGATAACCTGCTATTACAGTTGCAGAAATTTAAGTGAGTATATATTATAGCTACCCGCTCGAGTCCCTTAAGGTACTGGCGTTATTTATGTGATGTCTTACCTAAAGCGGCCGCCGCAGTGTTGGCATTGGTCCCCTACCCATCCCGGGTCGCACAAGCAGTTGCCGTTAGCTGGGTTGCACTGGCCGTTAACACAGGGTTTGTCGCACTCTTTTGCTTCAGCAGCAGCGGGCAGACAAACAAGTCCACCGACGGCAGATATGATGATAAGTATCCGTAATTCAGGCCCGCGAAGGCCCGTCCGGGCCAGGCCGAGAAGCAGGCTCCAAGTCCGGCCACGGGCCCTCCGAACCTCCCCGGCCATTCGCACGAAAATGGCTGACAGTCGATGGCGAATTCGCGATTACTATTACAAGCTACCGTAATTTAGTTGACGGCGAGAGAACAGGGTTTCTGATCACGCTGATGATTCCAGTGCCCGTCTTGTGTTTTGTGACAGACTTTTATCTTTTCTCCCCATTTACATCTTACCGATGCTTATCGCTGCAGTATTGAAACGCACCCGGAAATGACGAAGACATGGATAGATGCGGAAGTACGAAGTTAAATGCCCATAAGAAAAACTGATTTCAAACTGATTCGAGCAATGTTTGTTCAGGTGTATTAATAAACATGGAATTGACCTGTTTTTTTTTAGTCATTGCCAGAGTAAAAACAATCCCAATTCACCCCGTTTGCACGGGTAATGATACAATAAATTTTCGCATACACTTCCTTACTTTGTAATATTAACGTTTATGGTATCAATTAAATGTAATTTTTTGTTATTTGCGTGTTGATTCCCTTATGCGAGACTATGTTATGCACTGTAACAATTGGCCTTTACAAAATAGAATAATAACTACTCTTCGAATCACTTTTAAGAAGGAATACTGAAGAATTTGGTCAAAAAGCAATTTAAAATCATATGGATGTAAATGCTGGAAACGTGCTGTGTAACTCGGGCATGTCGTTTTACAGACAAATCTCATGGTTAACATGCAGTCTACACATTTACATGTGCTACTCAAATATGTATAACAATGCGAAATAAAATACAGGAAAGTTAAACGAGTCACTTAAAAAAATGCTCCCATATTTTATTATTATATA
>JAOXYF010000009.1:9935697-9955697 GCA_028565775.1 Sternarchorhynchus goeldii
ACACACACACACACACACACACACACACACACACACACACACACACACACACACACACACACACACACACACGACCTTGCAGTGTATACAAAGACACACTCATGTGCCCAGTCACACAAAAATTCATTTTATGCTCTAGCCAAAAGGTGCAACACATCCCATACAAAGCTATCAATATCATCTATTACACGAGGTGTCATAAGCCATCTCTAATACACAGACACTCGCATAGAAAGATTTTAACCCAAACGTTTACAAGTTAGTCCCTTGCAACTTCGCGCATGACTAACAACGCGTCTCTCCAGTCTTCCATACATTCTCCCTCTGCATCTCTCCAGCTTCCCCTTATGCAGTTCGCAAGCGGCGAAATCAAAACTCCGTGGCATGGCGCTCTACTTCTCTCATTGGTCAAGCCCTGGCCTTGATCTGGGTGGCTGATTTGTTGTTGCTAAGCAGTGAGGAACCAAACTACATGGACTGCGCAGCCCTGGGTCCTAGTGCCCCTCAACTCCCCATCTCGTCGCCTCTCCCTCACTTTCTCCAAAGCTGTGCTCAACCACTCTCTCACTCTTCTTCCTTCCTCCCCACCTTTCTCCTGCTCTCCACCCACTGCTGCACTGCAGCAGGGTGGGTCCTCCGCAATGAATGAACTGATAGCCAAGCCGAAATAATCGATAAACAAATTCGGAAACTTTGAACAGACTGACAACACATGGCGACAAACGCCTCTCGCCCAGCACTTAGCAATCCCAGGACGCTGAACCGCAGTGTTCACAGTGAAATTAAAACAAACTCCTCACATAGTAAGTGGTAGGCTGATTAGTGAGATGCCAAATTAGAAAATAAATAACAATAAAAAACAAATCAAAAACAAGTGAACAAAATATGGCCACAAGAAACTCCTCTTCTATACATGACAAGTGTGCTTTCATTTATCCAACATCATAAGAGTGACAATAAAATGACAAAGATAATGAGAAAAGTGAAGGTACAGCGTTTTAAAAGGTGCTTCACTTCTGAAGCATCTAGAACAAAAATGACAAACTAAAGTTACTAAAGAAAGGAAGGAAGATGAAAATCTACGTTATATTATGCAGAGAAAACAAGCACATGAACTATATCCCTGCTTTCTCTCCTCCTCCTCCCCTCTCTCGGTCTCTCCCTCTGCACCCAACTCAAATTCTGAGCACTTTTTCCTTCCATCCTTCTAATTGGCTAACAAGTTTCCCAGCTCAAGGCTTCTGGTTGGCTGTTGCTAAGCAGTAGGCAGTTGGAGCTAGACGTCTGCTCTGGTTTGTGCCAGGCAGGCAGAACAGAGAACCGTAACAGCAAGGCGTGTGAGTGTGTGTGCGCACGTGTGTCAGATAGGGCACCTCAAGAAAAGTGTTACTGCTACAAAAGGTCTCTCTGGATATCTGCCGGTCCAAAAATACATGCAATCAGGCCAAGCTACACTGGATGTAGGACCACTCTGGGCCTTTTAGGAACCCCGCTACAGACACGCGTGTAAACAAAACCGACGTAGGAAACTACTCTTCAGACATGCGTGTACCACAAACGACTTATCACATTACAGGGACGCAAGACTCGTTACAGGCCTTCACAATAGTTCTGCTTCGTCTCGTCAGTTTCTTCTGGGGAGTTCAGAGTTTAGAAAAAGCTGTTAAAGCAGATATTTATTTGCTGCTTACAGACGCTCAGTCTCCTGCGTTCAACTCGCCTCCTCATTGCTACAGTCAGACATCGTCACAAGCCCTAGTATATCTGTATTCATAATAGAGTTTATAAATGAATAAATAAAATTTTAAACTACTGCTAATTCTGAACAAGATCAGTAAATGGGCATCACATAAGAGGCTGAACATATTTACTTGAATAAATGTTCTACATATAGTCCATTATTCTGTCATTAATTAGAACTATTTTTTATTCCTTCACAATGATCTTTTTTGGTATTGGCTGCATTTTATGACAAACGAGACAAATTTATTTTTCTTAGATGTTTATCAAATAAAACCAAAGCCAGAACCTTTAA
The DNA here is from genome assembly GCA_028565775.1 of Sternarchorhynchus goeldii. NCBI lineage: Eukaryota > Metazoa > Chordata > Actinopteri > Gymnotiformes > Apteronotidae > Sternarchorhynchus > Sternarchorhynchus goeldii. Next base: position 9,937,733 of record JAOXYF010000009.1, read on the forward strand.
GGTCTGTAGAAAGTTTATGGATTAAAAGGACGATGTTAAAATGTTATATACATGATGTCTTATAGAACAACCTTGCCAGGGTTGTTGACTTTGTCTTTGACCCAACATGGCTAACCTCACACAAGGGAAATTAGCTAGTGCTTTTCCTTTTTTTCTACACTACTTCCCATATGATTGATCTTTCTGCCACTGGGCCCTGTAAACTGAACAAGGGTACCAATCTTTGAGTGGTTCTTCATCACAAAGCGCGCCCCTACTATTTTTGCTTGTGTAGTATAGTATCTGGAAGTCTCTCGGGTCCCTAGGTTAGGCTCCCGCTTGCCAGTCAGCTAGGCTGTGCATCACAGAAAAGTGTCCCTGGAGAAAACCATCCCCCAGTAAAGCTGTTCCATGTCTCAGGGAGGGCCTGGGGGTGTTGATTAACATCAGAGTTCCTAGGAACAGCGCACAATAGGTTGGTTCCAGTTTCTCCATGCGTTTGTGTTCATAGACACAGTCACGTTAGGTGAAAACAGTTGGGCACCCAATGCATAGGGCAAAGCACTGTATGCACTTGCCAAACTACAGGAATAAACAATCAGATTTCTGGGAAAGGCCAGATGATGTTACTAGAGTACTTGGATCTGCCTGCACAGTGGTGGGAAAGTGTGCGTGAGATTTTGGCAGCACAGGTGTGAAGGCAGCCGAATCCCTCACCCCTGTAGAGATGGTAAGCAAGCAGATCGTTATTAGAAACACTCAACACACTGTGCCCTTGAGGAGCTTGTGAGTGCACAACACGTGCTCGCAATAGACATAACGACTCCACGACCACCAGCTAAGCCCTTTCAGGTGATGTAGACGTACTCCAAAGCATTGCCACTAATAATCAGTACAGCACCGTTTTACTTGCATAGTAGTCACCTGATTACTTGGGGCCGATCAGTCTTCTCTTTTCCAGACTTTAAATCTACTTCTATACGTTTTCATAACTATGTCAGTATGAGAATGTTCGCTAGCTGTAGTTTAAAATGTATAAAGTTCATAGCAACATCATATAAATAATGTATACAGATAATCAGGACACTAGACTGGTGGAGGGGGCATCCATGTGCCATCATTGTCCCTGGACAAAAGGGATCTAGAATTAAACTACCTCCAAGCACACAGAATAACACAGAAATGTGCAGATTTTGTCCATCTTGTTGCTTATCGTAAGGATATGAAGTCCAGAAAACAGCTATAATTATTTGAGTTGATAAAAGTCTGCCTACTCAGGGCCCAGAACTGATGGTCTGAATATGCCCGGAAGATTTGACATGACGGCCATGCCCCGGGTGATTCTAATAACTGAAATGTGCCACATAACGCTTAAAAAAAAAAAAAAGTGTGGGGAATAAAGTCCATCAAACGACACACTTTCTAGGATAAGTGTAGTCATGTATACAATTCGTCATGCCTTCATGATATTCCAATCTCTCACCAAGCATTTATCTTCTCATATGACCATCCCTACACAGATGAATTGGCATCTGTACCTTTTTGACATTCAGTGGCTTTGTGCACAGTGTGCTGAGAGTCTAGATCAGACTGAGAACCTACCCATCATCTACACTTCAGTTTTACAAGCCTTCTGGGACAGGATTTGATAGGTTAATCAAAAAGATCAATAATTAACAATGACTGCAATACTGGTACCAATAAATGAGGACTAAAAAAATTATATTATTGTATGCTGAGCACATTCTGATTAATCTTTGATAAGTGTGCTGTGGACAATCCAATGAAAAGAGCATTCACTAATATATGTAAATTAAAATAAAATAAAACCTTAAATATTGCAGATCACAATTTCAAAAAGTCACATTAAAGGCTCAATCAGTGCGTTTGACATTTAATTCTACATATCAAAACTGAAATGTGAAGCAATATAATTAATTTTCCATGTTGTACAAGCCTAACTTCAGTTTGCTTTTTTGGAACTAGGAAGGCCTCTAGCCCGTCCTCTCAGCACCTGCATGAGCCGTGGGGAGCGTCACGGGCAGAAACAGATGTACATATGACATTCACCATAAGTTGCAAGAGACTGCATCTTTAGCTCACTTGTATAACATAAAATATGAGTACTTGATGTTCATCCACAAAAGGCCTGCAAAAGATCCCACTCTAAAATATACAATACATAAAATTAAGGAAATCGCAGAAACTTCTTTAATAGCTATATAAACTACAGGAAACACGAGACCATGCAGATAAATAAAGAAACATGTTCAAAAAAAGATTCCTAGACATTCTGATTAATATTGCGAATGTATCAGTCTTTATAGCACCAGCACTACCCAAGTATGAACAAATACAAGTATTAGGCGACCTGTCCATGTTTTGGCCTGGACTTGTTAAAATAATGTAATTACATAGAAAGTAATGTGGAAAAGCAGTGAACAGTCTTTAGCTTTGTTACACTTTACAACGTAAGAAAATGGAATGGTCTTTTTCTTCAAAGCAGTCTTAAAATGGTAGTTGTCATTTCCTTGCTGTGCATCATTAATTCTTTATTTGTTTACTAACCACAGTTAATGTAGACAGACCTGGCAAAACACGGTTCCTTGAACAGGAAGAAACCACCTGATTGAAGCATCTATTGGTATCTGCCTTTTGATGAATGTCTGCTTCAGTGAACAGTAGTTGAGCCAAAATTAAACAAATTTCACTACCAAAAATCAAATCTTCTAAATGGAACCTCAGCTAGGAGCAAGATTCTGCAGATAGAAGCCACACAGTGCTGTCCTACTGGGTGAGTGATGGTATCCAGTCTTTTCTGTCCAGGCACAGTATGTACTGAACATCAAACCCACTCTTTTCCGCTGTATGCTGTCTCTGATTCAGAGCTACGCAAAGGAGCCTGTGAATAACTAAACACTGGGGGAAACGTGTAAACGGGAATTTCAGAACAGGTGCCAACCGATGAAAGCTCCTCATAGACATTTCCAAATTCGTTCTTCTTGACAGACTCCGTCTCAGCAGACTACATTCAACAGAACTTTTAAGATTTTAAGAATTCTGGTCACTATGAAGAATAAGTCATGAGTAGAATCCATAACTGGAGGGACAGAGGTCCACTGCAGGATCCACACTATCTAGCGGTCCTTTGGTATTTTTCGGATTTAGGGCGGGGCTCCGACGACTTGGACGCAGGGTTTAATTACAGCACTTGTCATGCAGTAGGAAAGTTCCGAATTTAAAACCAAGTTAACTGCAGGACTGGAATCCCACATTTTTCAACGCCAAAAGGCGCAGTTTGCGATACTACAACACCGCCACTGCTGATCAGACATCCGAAAATAGATTAAATCCGCTGACCGAAGGGAGATCGAACTCCTGTTGCTGGATACATTTTGTGGTTTATAGCCTGCGATTCAGCACTACAGCGTAGTACTTCATTCAAGAGGTGTTTCGCTGTTACTACATAGCAAAGGTATTTTGCCATCATTAGATTTTAAGAGTTATAAGAGTACCTGTGCATTACCTATTGCAAAGAAACTCGTGCACGTTTTGCAACATTAAAATAATAATTTTAAAGCAATCTGACCCCCAGCAAGCATTTACTTAATGCTGTGACATTTCATTTCTAATTAAGCCATAAAAGACAGCTATGTTAATCTTAAAGTCGCCACCTCTCGTGTAATGTCCACAAACTCTCAAAAACTAGTTCGGTAGCGGCAGCTGACATTACCCATGAGGAGACCAAATCTTCTAACTGACTGTCAGCGGGCATGGTGTTGTTCCCTGCCAAACTTGTGAGAATCTCGTTACTTACGATACAAAAGGTGACGAATGTGTAATAAATGTCCAATGATGTCATTCTAAAAATAAACGTAGCTATACAGCTAAATCTGTTCGCAGCCTTTATCATATAATCTAACTAAGGTCCATATATACAGAAAAACATCCTAGAACGTCTACCAGGTGAGTTCGTTATCCTAGCTAGCCAGATGAGCAGAAGAAAATTAGCCAAACATATTTACCACAAGGTTTATCTTAAGCGAAAGATTTAACCAAAACTAACTTAGCTAACTGATATATTGGATGTAAGCTTGCACAGCTAACTATCCAGCTTGCATTACTTGACCGACAACAACATATGCGAGCAAGAAACATGGAGAAATGTGGAAGTAATCTGCCAATGTAACATAGCTAGCTAAGATTTGTCGTTAATGTTTGCTTCATTTCGGATGGTGACCTAAAACATCAATCTACCTACATAGGTCATACATTTTCTTTGCAGTGCTAGCTAAACCAAATTAGTTGGGGGGTAGTGGGAGTCAATATCTGCTAATTATATCCAAGTACTGTAGTTGTGCTTGCTAGCAAACTTCCAGGAAGTTTATCATTGTTTACACCCTGACATCTAGCTTTCTTTTCTCGCTGAAAGAAATTAAATGAGACACAAATGGTTCATTAAAGACTCAGTCTGTTAAACGTTAGAAAAATCGAGCTGAATAGCTAGCTAGCTAGCTGGTTACCTTCTGTTTTGATGGAAGTTTGCGTCGTTGTCTCCAGACGGTTCCTCGCTTTCTCCAGTCGATCCGTTATCGTCGTCCTCCACCGTCACGTCTCCGGTGCTAAATGCCCCGATGCTCTCCAGCCCTCGCTCCATAACGGCAGCATCTTCTGCCGGTTCGGTACTTAGTGTCGGAGCCGTCTCGAGATTTCTCCCGGAGACGGAGTTAGCTTGCAAAGTCCCTGTTACAGCTCTTAAAATCAACAACAGCGCAAGGGATATGCCCACGTTTTCAAACCGAAGCCCCCTTTCCATTGGGACAAGTGGCACATTAGTAGACAGGCAATCCCATACCAAATTGTAAAGATAAATTTAAAACTACCCTAAAAGGCTTTTACACAAAAAAACAAAAAACTCACTAGCTTCTCATCAACTTTCGATTCTCTTTTCTTTGCGTAAACACGAGAAGTCGCTGAAGCACCATGATATTCGCTTTATAGCTGACGTTGGTCGTGCCTTAGTAACGATCAGCCCACCCCGTATCCAAACACGCATTGGTCGCCCAAGATCACGTCGCTAGTAAAGCTAAGTAATGCACCCTTATAGCTGCAAACGCAAATCAATCTGTACAAGTCGTCTACTAAGCAGTATTTGATTGCGTGGCACAAATGTCAGTCTATGGGCGGTTGGCCGACCAAACATAAAATATTATTGGTTGCTTGGCTGTCAGTCACATTGCCCGAAGAAGTGGAGAGCAAAGAGGGCAGTAGTGAAGGGTGGCGTTTCTATGCTTTTGAAGCACGTTAGTGGACAGAGAAGACTGAAACGACCAACGAAATGATAGACTTGCATCAACTCTATTTAATTGGTACGTTTACGTCGGCCGCGAAAGGCATAGGCGCTGCCCATTGCATTTTAAGCCCGTCTGTCACGATCGTTGTTAATGCTATTTAAAAAGGGTGGATCTAATACTGGTGTATCAGCACAAGGATCTAGTAGGACAGAGAAATACTGAGATGGAAACAGCAACGTGGCCATTTGTTCATGGCCTCAACAAGTTTACACTTCCTTTTCCGGCCTATTGAAACGTAATGGAATTCCAACTGTGTAAATACACACAGTTGCTCACTGATAACAAGGTTTAGAAATGCTGACAAAATTTGACTTCAAAATCAGATTTGAAAAAAAAGGTTTGTACGATCCGGTTTGGCTGATAAGAGAACCCAACCCAAGTGCTCTTAAACCTGACCATTTAAATTTACGGGAATTTAGAGCAACGTGTAAATCCGGCACAGAACTGGATGAAAACATTAGCGATAATTGAGAGGACTCGCGAGAAGTCATTCACATAGAGCCACGTTTAAATTCGTTAATTTGTAACCACATAAATCGTATTTACTCTCATTTAGTCTTTATTTACTCTTTAGTTTTATTAAGGCATAGCAAGCATTCGATGAGTGGGTCATGCAAAAAACATCAAGAAGTAACGGTAAATTTTATGCCAACATATTGCATATATCTGACGATTTAAAATTCACTAGTGCCAGTGTTATGTCTATAGGTCCTTTTATTGTTGAGACATGCTGCCCCCTCGTGGTAAGAATCGAGGAGACCTTTAATCTTTAAAAAAATCCTGTGAATATTTAATTGCTGATAAAGGTGGCGAACATTTAATGATACCACGGTGAGCCTTTCGTGGCTGACTGGAAATCTTTTAATACAAGATTAGTTTTCAGTCCAGAGTACATCGTATTATTTTTCATTACTGTTCATTAATCAAAAACATATCACAGTATAACTGGTACAGAACCTTCAAAATTAAGCTGGTGTGTACTACATTAATTAGATTTCACAGAGACTTCAGCAGAAAGTCAAAGAAAAAAATATTTAGTACATAACACATGACCATGCATATCTAACTTAAGGCCTGGTGATCTGAACTGAGGCTGTACTCAGTGCAATTTGAAATCCCTGATGAAAGTCTACTGATACAGGCACATATACTGTACATACATACATACATACATGTTACCCCCACCCAACTGTTCAGATGTGTAATGTTCTACTATCTTTCAGGGGAAAGACCTCACCTAGCAACTCTGTCAGCAAATGCTACAACTATATTTAGTAGTATCTCCATACTATTTGAGGTTTGGAATTATTGGATAGAGGTAGGAATAAAAAAAAAAAAAATCCTTACTCTCTAACTTGAAGTCACCAACAAAATTACCCCCCCCCCAATCAGAGTACAAAATATTAAAAAGTGGTTAACAAAAACATTTGAATCTAATCTGCACTAGATTTATTTCAAATGTTTAAACCAACATTAACAGAAAGGTAATGTACGAAACAAAAATAACTATAACAGAGGTACAACTGAAAAAATGCAAACATGACCAGATACAGAAATGCATCAGATGAGGCCATTAAAAAAGGCACCAGAAAAATGCCGTGTAACTGTGAGCGTTATGCACCTGCAGTGGTGATCCTGTAGTTCATTTTTTTTTTTATTTACCAAAAATAAGTTTTAAAAAGTAAAATGAATTCAGTACAGGGTAATGAAAGATGGCACAGAAAAAAAATCATTAAATATGCTGCTGGTGTTTGTGAGCGTGTGTTGTGTGGTGGTATCAACACAAAATCAAATGTTTAGAAAAATACAAAGGGAAGAAAAAACAAACAAACAAACAAACAAAAAAACAACAACAAAGATCTGTTTTACCAGACAATTAGGTCTAGTCCCAAACCAAAATGCATGAATAATTACAACTGAATAATTTAGTCCAAGAGTAGATGTGAGCCGTCTGCCAAAGCAGGTCATGTTATCAGGGCTGGACTTGAACCTACAGGACGGAGGCCAGGCTGGATTAACAGCTTAAGATTCAAAGAGCGTGTGATACGATAGTGAAAAACAGCAACAACAACAACAAAGGGGGGGGGGGGGTGAAATGCCTTCCGAGTCTCTGTGACGGGTCAGTGGATGATGCTATACGGAAAGCTTTGTGAGATTGCAGGGCGTGTTTAGTAGCATGCCCCTCCCCCAGCTGCAGCACTCTACGCTTGGCTGGCACTTCAGGTGTCATGGTGGTCTCTGTAGGGGCCTTTCCCCTTTAATTGATTGGAGGGTCTCTGGTCTTCACGCTGCCATCTTCCATGCCAAAGTAAACACGCTCAGCCATTTCCACAAACAAGCCTGTCTCCACCACACCTAGATAGACAGACAGACAGACAGACAGACAGACAGAGTCACTGGCTTTGTATGCAAAGAGGAACAGCAACCATGTGTAATACAAAGAGGGGGTCATGTATGTTCACCTGGGATCATTTTGATGGCCATATTGACCTCTTTCCAGTTCTGCACATACTCAAACTTCCAGTCCAGGATAAAGTTGCTGTTATCAGTCACCACAGGGCCCTGAGGCAGAGGAGTGAATGTTGGTGTCAGTCTTTTGCAATAAAATTGCAGGACGTTCACTTTTGGAGAACCTCCTGTCCCTACACTCCCAAGCCTACAGAAGATGGACACCACTGCTCCCTCCAAAAGAAAATAAGATGATGACAGATGAATGCCACAGGAGTTCAGGTCAAATAGATGTTTGGTCAGCTCAGGGTCAGCCTAATGACTATGGGGAAGAACTCCATAAAAACAACAACAACTCCATCCAAAAGAGGTCAGTCTACTGACTGTAGTGTGGAACTCTTGAAAACAACTGGAACAGCAAGGGAGTGGCCTAGCGTCATCTGTGGGGCAGAGAGGCAGTCTGGGTGAACGGGTGGCTAATGAAAATTGGCCGCACCTGCGAGTCGTAAACGGCAGGGTACGTATATACTGCTTTTTCTCCCAGCAGGCTGCAAGTTCTCACTGAGAGCCCACACACAGTCTGCTGCTGGACAACAACAACAACAAAAATAGCCACACACCTCTGCTGAAAAGTATTTTAAAAATGCCGGTTTGAATGCTCTCCTAGCCATTTTATTATTATATTTTGTTTGTTGTGTGTTGAAAATAAAAATTCTCTCACTCTCACTCTCTCATTCTAATCCAAATTCTGTGGAAGTGCTTCAAACTCCAGAGGAAAGAGGTGGTCAGTCTGCTGACCGTAGGGAAGAACCCCTTAAAAACAACTTCATCCAAAAGGAACTAGCCTTTGGCCTTCACTCCATGGTCTTTAGATTTTGAAAGACAAACCTCACCGATGGGAGCCATTTGTTCTAAAACTCCACACTGAAATAAAGTGCAACGGCATTTTGTTTTCAATTTTCAGCAGTGGACTTTCAGCAGTAAATCTCTATAAAGGTTTCAGGGTTTTGGTCTTGAATCGAAAAGTCAAACTACAGCGGCGTATCTGGTACTCGTCTCTCAGCCGTAAAGCCGCAGAGAGACGAGTGAAATCAAACGTTATACACTATATTGCCAAAAGCATTCGCTCACCCATCCAAATGACTGTGCACCAGTGCACAAAGCAAGGTTCATAAAGACATGGATGGCAGAGTCTGGTGTAGATGAACTTGACTGGCCTGCACAGAGTCCTGACCTCAACCCGATTGACTGAGAGCCAGGCCTTCTCGTCCAACATCAGTATGTGACCTCACAAATGCGCTTCTGGAAGAATGGTAAAAAAATCCTCATAAACACAGTCCTAAACCTTCCTAGAAGAGTTGAAGCTGTTCTAGCTGCAAAGGGTGGGCCAACGTCATATTGAACCCTATGGATTAGGAATGGGATGTCACTTAAACTCATATGTGGCTCATATGTGAGTCAAGGAAGGTGAGCGAATACTTTTGGCAAAATAGTGTACATTTCCAATCGATGCACTCTTGAGCCCCTCAACACCTCACCGCTTTACTGACGGCCATCCTCAGCACGACTTCTCCTCCAAAGCGGCGAGCGATGGCCCTGGACACAGGCACGTATGCCATGGGGATCACCTCTATCGGCACGCCCTTCTTCCACTGCTGCCCCAGCACACTCGAGTCCTTCCTGCGCACACAAGCCGTCATCAGCCACCTCCACCCAACACCAAGCAGCTACAGCAGCAGGGCGGCGCAGTAAACGGGCACCCGCTCGTTTACCTGTAGTCAGCGATGGCAATGAAATGTTTGGCACAACCAGCTACAATTTTCTCCTGAGTCAAGCATCCTCTGAAAGAATGGGGAAGAGGAGAGGAATATATGGTTATATATATATATTATATATGGTTATAACCATTATATATTATGGTTAAATAAATAAATAAATAATAAAAATTAAAAATGTAATATGGGTAGTATCCCATCACAGAATGCCAAAACAACAAAGTTGCATTGTGCAACTACAATTAGCAAAAATTGGTTTTTGGTCAATGAACAGGTTATGCTGCTCACCCGCCTCCTTTAATAAGAGTAAGTGAAGCATCAACCTCATCAGCTCCATCAATCGCCACATCCAGCTAAAACACACACACACACCGTTAACTTTCACACGCCAAAAGTTGTGATATGCGATGTTCAATTCATTTAATAGCCATGTTTGAGTTCGGACTGGCGTACAGAAGTTAAGACTGGGATTTGGAGTGCAGTACATAATATTCACTGGTGTCAGCATCCTGTACCACAACAAACCAAACAAAAATCAAGATCCATATTCTGCAACATTTTCAGTCGTTGAAAGGGACATGTGATTGCAGTTACCCAAAGTACCCAAAAAGCACAAATTTGGAGAGAGTGAAAGAACCGTAATGCAGAAACAGTAAATGACCCCCAGGCAGGTTCTGCTACGACTGTGTTCTACTGATGCTGCCTCACCTCTGGATGTCTGTCCAGATCAGACAGGCAAAGACCATGCTGCAGGATGAGCTGACGGGCCTGAGGGACAGAAGCGAGGGGGGGGGGGGGAATCACCTTCATGTCAGAATTAGATCAGCGGCACATGCTTTTGAGCAAAACCGCTGCCTTACACCCTCACCTGGAAAGATGTAGGAACGCACACAATGTTCAGCTTCTCCTGCCTTACTCTCTCAGCTGCAAAGTGTAAAAAATTTTGTTTTTTTTAACTAGAAGAAAGCACCAACCATGGTGTCTCAGGTATTACATGTATGTAATAAACCTTACCCAGCCTATCCACGGCATAGACTATAGTGGACCCACTACCCACTCCTACCACATGGTTGTTCTGTTGAACAGAGAAAAGCAGTAAAAGTAATGTACGAACACATGAACTAGCTAGTCCTGTAAGTGTCTTAGCTTTTTCCTGTGTGGTTTTTTTTTTTAAGTCTTTTCACCCACTAGATATCTGCAAGGTCTCTTATAGCAACGCAGAGGTTAACAAATTCAACTGTGCACAGGGCATACTCGAGTAACTTTTGGAAACAACACTAGATCAATACAGGTAACGTCAGCTAGATAAAGTTACTGGAATGGAAGTCCAATAACTGCGAACCAAATAAATAAATAAAAACTGGAGTCAAATGCATACATCCGCATGTACGGCGAGTCAACAGAGGTTAGCTAGCCAGTTAGGTTCGCTACGAAATATTAAATTAAACAAAAATATACCGCAACGTTAAATGTCCAGCACCAGCGTAGCAGCCAGTTGTTATTGTTAGCTCAACGCCTTCAGTTAGCTAACGCTAGCTGGCTACCTCCCTAACTGTACTGTTACTTTTCCAAATGATACTGATAGCAAGCTAAGTTATATAACTTAGCAACATCACCTGTATGTGGTTGTTAACAGCAGCGTATGCGGCAAGCTTTTTCGCTTCTTCCGCCATCACTGTACTGTAGTTGTAAGAGCGGCACTGAAACACGTGCTTCGCGTTCCGTAAATTTACGAAGAACGGCCACCGATTTCCAGACAGCGAAACAAGGAGCCTGGCTTTCACGCTGCATTCAGCCCACCTCTGCAATGTCATTACCCTGCCCTTCCAGCAGGCCAACATTAATACACACGTAGCTAACAATACTGATTACGAATTTATTCAATATTTTTAAAAGGTAATTTATGCCAATATATAAAAACACGTTGCCTATTTAATTCGAAGCACATAGATGGCTAGAATAAATCTCTTCAGGCAATGTGCAAATTTACAACAAGCCAGTTCCGACTTAGCTGTTGATAGACGTGCTGTTAAGCCAATAGGACAAAATTGAGCAAATCGGAGGACTATACTCATTGGCAATGCTCGCCGTCACCACTAGAGGTCCTTAGTGTGTCAGTCATTTTATTAGAAATGAACAACTGTAGGAAACGTACTGTTTGGCTGAGGTAAAAGACCACATTATGTCATACTGTACACCTTGTACAATTCCGAAAAACCACCATTCTCCAAAACTGAATGACTCTGCCTTTGACTATTAACCATAATTAGAGCATATAACAGAACAGTAAATGGTTAATGCCGAGTTAAATTATTTCTTTCATATTTTATATTAACATCAATAAAGACAACGGCCATAGAAAAGAAATTGAGAAAACAGTAGCTACTATTTCCAATTAATAGAATGAAAAAAAACAACAGACAAGTATCAATATAACTCTTTATTTGGCAACCAGCTTGAAATGACCTAGTTTTCAGTGTATAGCATTACTCTTAAAATCACACAGTCCTTCTGATAAACATTTATCTTTTTTTTTACATATTGCAGTTTACAAATTTAGCTTATCTGCTTGACAAAATTATTTTGACAATGAATTTGTATGTGTTATATAAAAATCTACACATTATACATTCATTATTAGAAGAAGAAAAGTTTTTTAAACAATATTAAACCAGCACAGAACATAACTGTCAACATATTCAATCCAGGTAAGAAGAATAACAAAATAAAGCTGAATACTTCAATATTACAGTCAAATACTGAGAGAGAAGGTCCAATGACATATAGGGAGCTTTTTTTGTTTTGTTTTGTTGTTTTTTTTTACACCAGAGGGCACAGTTCCAGAACTAGTATACTATGATACCGTCACAGTCTCAGAGAAGATAAAGAGAGAGGAAAGAGAGAGTTGGAAATGTTATTCAGAGAGTAGTGTGGGATGATTAAGAACTAACTAACTGACTAAAACAACAACAACAATAAATAACAACAAAAACCCATTTGGATATCTCTCTCTTACACCGTCTTAAAGCTTAGGAAGAGATTTTTCTAATAGCAAACGCCTTTCACACTTTACTCTCCATCACGCCATGAAGCCTGTGAATGAGAGCCAGGCCACAAGCTTTGCTCTCTCTTCAATCATGTGCTCTTTCTGATTCATGTCTATGTCTGTTCATTTGTATGTCCACTGTCCATCAACATTACATTGCACTTACATGCTGTTCAACTTGCCTCTAGAATTGTGGGATTCAAATTGCTTTCCTAGAGGACCACAGCGCTTGAGGCTTTGGTGTTCTCTCTGCCCTGATTAAAAAACTTAGGAAAACCTTTGGCAATTAAATGATGAATTGATTCAGGTGTGTTAAAGCAGACCAGCTCACTTCTGCAGTACTGTGGCCCTCTAGGAATGCGGCTTATCTCTCCCGCCTTCTCTCTTTCTCTCTCTCTCTCTCTCTCTCTCTCTCTCTCCTTCCCTGTCTCTGTCCTTCTCTCTCTCTCTTTCTACTTCCCTCCCTCCTCTCTCTGCCTCTTTCTTTCTCTCCCTCTCACGACCCCCCTCCCACTTTCTCTCTCTCTCTTTCAGTATTAGCAACATGGGATGCTCTGAGAGGTTTACTTGGGGACTTCAGAATGAATATACCGTGTATGACTCAGCAAGACTGGAAAAGTCTTGATAAAAGTCAATGATATGAAATCTTAACCTATGTGCTATTTAGATTTTTCTAGAGTAAAACAGTCAGTGACTAAGATATAATGTACGTTTTTGAGCACTTAAATGGTTATATTGCTATAACAAATCAAGAGAGATCTGATGATCTGGTGTCCTTTCTAGACACTTACAATATGAAAAGGCCAAAGGTCTGGGTAAAACATACAAAACCGGCTTGTCACAGAGAATTCCATTTAACAATCCATCTTAATTTGGACTTTTGAAATACTATCTTTTACTATCTTTAACTGTAAAAGTTTTGGTGTCTTATAAAAGCCATGCTTTATTCATTACGGCCATATACTGTGTCAAGTAGGGCCAGAATTTAGCGTGTGAGCAACATGCTAGTCTGTGTTTATAATTACATGCCTATACATATTTGTGTGTATTGTATGTTTGTGTGTGTGTGTGTGTGTGTGGATTTGAATGCCATCATGTTTGTGTGCATTCTGAAAACAGAGACAGTTGTGACATTCTGTAATGTGCAAAGCTTAAATTGTAACAATTCCTTCTGCAGTAAGTAAGGACTATAAGGTCTATGGAGAACAGCTCCCTCTGTCTTGAATCTAGACATGACATGTCACCCTTTCCCTGAAGCATCAGCGCTATAGCATTACATTCAGAATACATGTAACCATGTATCCAATCAAGAAATATATCAATCTCAAAAGAAATCTCTCCCATAGAAATATCTAAAATATTAATATTCTATAACACTGTATTGCTATGAGACACAGTATCAAGCAGGGTGCATGTATTCTTTTGGTTGGTGCTGACTTCATCAGTTTCAATGATATGCACCACAACGCACTGGAATGTCTATGATACACAGTTTGATTTCACTTGTTGAATGACTGAACAGGAACAGGAGATGCACCACGGGTCAGCTAGATTATATGCGTGAGTGGTCAACATCGAAGAGGTATTGCTACAGATAGATTCGTTTCACTCTCTTGTTCAGTGACCTTTTTGTGTGGTGTCAGAAACACAGTGAGAACACAGTGAGGAGAGCTGATCCATCAATCCCCTCTCTTGCTGTCAGTCAGAGTTGTGATTCGACAACGCGACAATGTAATTGCGTGTAAGTATGTATTTATGTGTGTGATGGTTTAATAAAACCAGTGACTGGTCAATTTGATGATGCACAGGTACATCAGAATTAACCAAAGTTACAAGCTTTGGCATGGGAATACCATGAGAAGCAGTGACTGACCACGATCACGCATCAAGCAGTCAGTCAGAAATACGGCCTGACTTTCATATTCACCTCTTCTTCCTCTCTCTGTCTCTCTCTTCTCTTTATCCTTCTCTCTCTCTCTCTTTTACTTTCTCTCTGTTTCAGTGCTTCATCAGAGTGCCAGCTGTTCAACACTAGAATCAGTCTATTTTTTCCTCCCAGAGTTTTGCATTTCAAAAATACAATTCCCAGAGTCCTTTTCTTAGAGGTGCAATGTGCGTGCGTTTACATGTGTTGTGCATCCATGATGTCCAGGTATTTGGCCTCAATGATCCTGGGCAGCAGACAATTCCTGAGGCAATTAAAGTGCAGTTAGAAACACTGTCCAACAACAGCCGACAGACAGTAATGGATCTAGGTGGTTCACACACACACACACACTCTGTGGGTCGGGTACACACTCTACCAGTTTAAGAGGAGGTGAGAGACACACACACACACCCACACACACACACACACTCGGTGGGTCGGGAACACACTGCAAATTAAGCCCAAATCGGCGAATGGGACGTGCTGCGGAACACAGAACCCTGGCAACAGACGGTGGTTTCAGCTGTACTACAGTTCACATAGGTGGGAACACAGACTGAATTATGGCCTGTAGTAATCCAGGAAAAAAAAACAACTACAAATACTAAACATCTACTATTGCCAGTTTAAACAAGATGACACAGCAGTGCACAAATTCAGTTATTGAGTGTAAAAACCACTATAGAAGCTCAAGCCTCAATGTGTATATGCATGTGTGTGTGGGTGTAGCTCACTTTTAACAAGACAAACCTGATCGGTATGAGGATAAACATTAGAAGAGGGAAGATCATTTTCATGTATGGGAGAGGGTACATCCCAAACGCACAGAGGAACAGCAGCTGCACCATCTGAAGAAAAGTGAAGTAATGAATTTTCCTCTGTGGGACCTTCCGGATGTAGTGAGTGGGAGGGTAGGATGTCTAGAGAGAGAGAGAGAGAGAGAGAAAGAACCGACTATGGGAAAATGTACATTTTACCTTTTTGAAGACAAACATATAATCAAAGTACCTCTCTGTATTTTCAAGGAAAATGGCCAAAGCCTGTTGTGATTGGACAGTAAACCATTATAGAATCTGCCTCTTCTGCCAGATCACTGACTATAATCCATGAGATTCCAACCAATGACAAGTAGAGGGCGCTCATGTGTCTTGCTTTTATGTACAAGATGTACCGTTTTAATCACATTCATAAAATGCCTTCCATGACTTTTATTTGCCCTCATGAAAGAGAGGCAGCTGCTCTGAACACTCCACCAACATGCTCATGTGATCACCGTGCTGCAATCACCGTGTCTCACACACGCAACATGTAGCCCCCCTCACGCACGCTGCAGCGTATCCGTACCTGCTCCTTGAGCAGCAGCGCCATGCGGTCGCACATCTGGTTGCCGTCGATGGACGTGAGAGCAATGTAGAGAAAGAGGCCGTAGAGCACAGGCTTGGGGATCCACTGCAGCGGGACGGGCAGCAGTAGCACACTCACGCCGATCAGGATATTAGCCACCAGCGACGTGACCCGCGTCTCCTTCACGCTCACTATACTACACACACATACACACACACACACACACGCGGACGCGGCAAACGTCATTCAAAACCAGCCAGTTAGCCTTGATGTCTGGCTTGCTATGTGATACTTGTGATCTGGATTTAGGTGTAAGCTAGTGAAACTAGTGTCCCAGGGGGTTGTTGTGTGTTTGTGTGTGTATGTGGGGGGTTGAGGTGGGTGAGGAACGTTAGTGCAGCGCCCCCCGCTGTTAGACAGGTGTGCGTGCACTCACGTCTCATAGAGGTGGCCACCCTCCACCCGCTCCTCCACGATGGCCAGCTGGCGCACGTGAAGCGTGGAGTGGGGGAAGGCGGCGTGCATCCAGGGCAGGCCCAGCACCGACATCAGAATGTTGATCAGTCCCGACAGAGTCAAGTCCCAGTGATACGCGGTGCCCTTCAGTAGCCTACAGCGACAGGACACCCCACAAACGCACACACGTCGAAAACACAGAGGTTTACAAACATGCACACAACACAGATATAAACAGTCAGTTCCCAGTGATACAATGTACCCTTTTACTGACCAACACAACACAAACACGCAAATATACACACAGACAGGCACACAAGAAATACAGTTACACGCAGAAGCAGGAACCATTCAGTAATCTAGAGCTCTACAGTGACATAAACCCCAATGCCATGTTTCTCTCTGAAGCACTGTTCAGTATGTTACACTGTTTGCTGACCTCCAACACACAAATATACATTCACATATGCGCACAAACGCATGTTCATGTACGCACACAAACACTTGCACTTACCACTAAACACTTCAGCCTTTACCAGTAAACAGCTCAACCGTTACCAGCAAATGCACTGAATATAACATTGCTAAAGTCATATACAGTATTGAATTTATTTCCCATTAGGCTGATGAAATTGCTTTTCATTGGTTGCCTGGAGAAGTGAGTTCATGGCCATTGTACCTGTTCTCTGGGGCATTGGTGAGGGAGACTACGATGTTCTGGTCGATGAAGATGAGAAGAGCGAGGAGGAACCCCAAGCCCATGGCACTCAGGACACTGGCTCCTGTCAGCTTCTCTAACGGGGCCACTCTGAACACGGGACCCTCGTGGAAGTCAAATACTGGCACTGTAACGCGCACGCACACACACGCACACACACACACACACACACACACACAAAAGCACACATTACAATATAGACACCTTATACAACACTGAGTGCAATACAGACTGTCATGCTTTGAATGGAATTAACTGACTTGTGCGTGTGTGTGTGTGTGTGTGTGTGTTTCTGTGTGTCACTGAAATCTTCAGAGCAGTCTCACTTACAGCCAATGTCATTGAAGACATAGGAGCCCACGTAGGAAAAGATGAGTACAGAGATGGGCAGAGCGCAGTCTGACAAAATCTCTCTCATCTTCGCATGCAGGAAGGGACTGCACATACAATTAGTGCATCAGAGCTATATCTTACTATACATCTCAACAGGACTGAGTGTGTGTGTGTGTGTGTATAGCTCTCTGTGGAGATCACGATGGAAATGACAATAGGAAAACTTTACATTATGTGTGGACATTTGACAGGTCCCCGTAAAGGAAAATACTATTCACTAAAATGTAGCTTTAATATGAAAAACTATAAGACATAAAACTTTTTTGTCTGATTACTGATGTTAAAGTTAGATTTAGATGTAGGCATTGCAATAAAACATTAATACACAAGTGATGCAACAGTACAAACATTGTATTGCAGGAGTGTGTGTGTGTGTGTGTCTGTGTGTGTGTGTGTGTCTCACCTCCTCTTAAACTGGTAGAGTGTGTACCCGACCCACAGTGTGTGTGTGTGTGTGTGCGCGTGTGCGTGTGTGTCTCTCACCTCCTCTTAAACTGGTAGAGTGTGTACCCGACCCACAGTGTG
>JAOXYF010000009.1:9958197-9960446 GCA_028565775.1 Sternarchorhynchus goeldii
CACACAGTGAATAGATAACCCCCCCTATACTCTGCCCAATGATCGTCTTCTGGACATCTAATGCACAAAGACATGATGTTATTGCAGTCTATTAAATGTCACCTATAATAAAAAAAAACATGATATGCACAGAAATCAATATATTAAAAGTATCTAAACAAATAACAATCAATTAGAAAGAATACTAATACTAAGAATACTAATACTAAGAATACTAATACTAAGAATACTAATCTAAAATGTATTTAATCGTACCGAAAACGTTGCATGAGACCGTTTGATACATTCATTCTCATCTAACATACATTATAAACAATTACTTTTACTATAAACATTTTGTGTGTGTATGTGTGTGTGTGTGTGTGTGTACATGTGTTTGTTTAGGTAAGAAGAACATGTAATTGTGTGTTTGTGTTTACCTATTTCTCCTCTTGTGCTCTCATCATTAAGTGAGCCAAATGCAATAGCAGGAAGTAGAACAGCGATGTAGAGGAAGATGGACGTTGTCATGTACTTTACTAATGCCTTATTGTTACCCATTATGCCTGTAACACACGAACATACACACACATCTATGAGATGATTTATAAGACAATATACTCCATACATGTATATATATTTTCATTCCTTTTACGGCAATATACATGATCAGTGCGTATGTCTGTAGACTTCAGTAGTATGTCTGTACTACGTCCGTTTACCATCAGTAAAGTCAGATGGGTAGAAGGGCAGGCGACGACACAGATCCTCATAAATGCCTCTGCCCACTCTGAAAAAATCTCTACACTACAGAGGAAGAAAGAGAGATACAGCACAATTACACACACACACACCCTAAGAGCAACACATACATATACTGTAGAGGGAGAGAGCACAATTACACACACACACCCTAAGAACTACACACACATATACTGTAGAGGGAGAGGCACAGGATTAAAGCACACAAGCACTGACATAAATGATCGCACACACACACACACACACACGCAAGACTCCTGCTGAATCACAAGCAAAAACACAACAAAAGCTGCACACATGCTTAACAGAAGAATTCACACTGCAAAAGGGAGAAATGCAGAGTTAAAGCCAGCAAATGCATATAAACGCGCATACACACACAAGCAATGAACACACACAAACACTCACGCACACACGCGGTCATAAACACCCAGACACATTATCTCTCACACATACATACTTACACGCGCACACACACACGCACGCACACACACAGACACACAGAAACACTCACGTATCCGCACACTCATACACGCTCACACACGGAAGCGCAGTTGAATCTCACTCACACAGAGCCCTCTGCACAGCAGAGAGAGAGACACAAGGTGAGCAGAGACTGCAGACTGGAGAGAGAGACAGCCCAGTGTTAGAATTACCCTACTACAATGTCACTGCAAGGTTAAAGCAACAGAACAGGGTTAGCAGAAACACTACGGTGCAATATTGGTCAACATCTACTTGACCGCTTACCAGTGCACAGTTATAGATGTTGATCAATGCAGCATCTAAATCAAAAATCACTAGAGCGTCACAATAAGAGCATTGCTGTCAGATTTGCAAGACTCAAAGCTGAGAGATATACATCATATATTCTCTAAATGACAAAATATATAGCCAAACACCCTTCCATAAAGAACTTTAAGTAGTTTTCTTCATGTTTTCAGAAATATAAAAATATAACACGTATTCAGCACAATTTTTAGCATGAAGGCATTGAGCATGTATGACTTTGCTTCCACGGAGAGTCTGTTTATGGGAACCCTTAAATAAAGCCTTAGGGGATTTACACTTCATTATAACCCACAGATAATGAATTAATTTATTATAACGTATATGTGGTGCTTGTGTGTGGGGGATAGTGAGCTTAAAAGGGGAATGAGAAAGGTCTTTCTTGTGGCTGTTTGTGTGTGATGAATCACCCCTGTTGCGCACACACACTCACCGATACACATAAGTGCACACACACACAAAGTAATGATCCTCCACCTGTTTGCCATTCTTCAGATGTGTGATGGAGTGAAAAAAACCAAACAAAACAGAACTATTTGGACCTCCGCTCACTTCTTTATGGACAAGCAGAAAAAGGGTTTTTACGAGCAGGAAACCTCAGTCACGGTGGTCTAATGTGTGTGTGTGTGTGTATGCGTGTATGTGTGTGTGTGTGTGTGTGTGTGTGTGTGTGTGTGTGTGCACGTGAGTGCCTATGTGGGGGTGTCTGTACATATATA
>JAOXYF010000009.1:9960546-9972427 GCA_028565775.1 Sternarchorhynchus goeldii
TTGTGAAACAAAAGCAGCCAACAAGAAAAATTCTCATTACTGTACTGCAGTTGACACTAAGAGAGAGAGAACAGAGAGCAGAAAGGAAAGTCAAATGTAGACAAAATACAGTGCAGATGCATGATTTTGTGACTGACATTTGTCATGAAATGTGTGACTTTAAAGTAAGATATGGTAAAAAAAAAAAAAATGACCAGTTTCTGTGGGATATAGAATTTAAGAGCAAAATTGCTTTTGGAAGCTCGAGTGTATAGATCATACAGTTGTGCTAATGGTAAAAATGGACAGTAATAAAGGTGCATGATTTCTACTTAATCCCTCTCACTCATTTCAGTGCTGTGTTTGTGACGTTATCACTTTACCAGCATCCAAAGCCAGGCAGGGTAACACAGGCAACTGAAGCTAAATAATGATTTCATGCTATGTTATTTTTGGGAATACTTTAAAATACTCATTTATAATCCACATAATAACCCTGAACTATTCTGTGTTATTGTACAAGACCTTTTTGAACCCAAATCATTTATGCAGTTCTATGCCCCGTGGATGTCTCTTTGTTTTCTGTACTTCACAAGCATACACTTCACAGAATCTTTTTAAACCACTGAAGTATTGTTGTTTTGAGAAAAGAAAACTGGAAATTGTCTTTAAAACAGGCCTGAATATACACATAGGCAGACAGCCAGCCACACATCCCCCTATACCAACATACCTTGAGTGGCTTGTGACTGTGTGGGTCAGTCTCCTCCTCTTCCACAGTGGTGGTTTTGCGGTTGGCAGCGGTCAGGTGGTACCTCTGGATGACCAGTGCTTCCTTAAACTCCTCCTGAGTCTTACTCTCCAGCAGCTTCTGTCTGAAGGAGATGTCTGAGAACATACTTGCAAACGTCCGGCCCAGCTCCATCGCTGTTTTAGTGCTTTTCTGGAAGAGGAGAGGAGAGGAGAGGAGAGGAGAGAAGAGGAGAGAGGAGAGGAGAGGAGAGGAGAGGAGAGGAGAGGAGAGGAGAGGAGAGGAGAGGAGAGGAGAGGAGATGAGTCAGAGAACATGAAGTGCTGAACAGCATTGAGGTCTTAACAGAACTCATTGAAATGTTCAGCATGACTGACTAACTGCTGGTATTATTAAAGCTGTATAAAAGCTGGTGGTCATAATTATTGTTAAAACATTTCTTACTCACACTCTTACATTAAAAGTATAATTTACATGTTATATAATTAAACTATGTAAGAACAACTTCAAATAAGCAAAGGCAATTGTTTGACATTGCCTTAATAATTCCAGTAATTAAACATTAGGCTGAGTGAGTGAGTCCTTCAGTTCCTCTGAGAGCTTGAGCTGCAGAAATGTGCAATTTGGCTGCTCTGGATTACATTCAAGCATAAGTATATGCAGTTTATAAGTTGCATAATGCTTGTTTTGCTTTGCTTTAATACACACAATGTAAAGAGAGATGAATCTGTAAAAGCAAGCAATCCTGCTCTTACTGAAATATGCAAGCGAGCGCACAAATGCGCCTGTGTGTCTGTGTGTGAGAGCATGTGGCAATTAGAGGGGAACATATAAAGGAGAGAGAGAGGATGAAGCGATTACAGTAAGATCTAACCACATACACACAAGCACACAGATTTATGGCGTAAACATAATCACATGGAGAGAAAAAAGAAAAAAAAAACCCACTGAGATGATGGAGAAAAACAGAGCTCCTGACAAGCTTAATGGAAAAAACACGTGAGTCTGAGCTAGTTGAGTTAGTTGGGATAAGAGCTGTATGTGTGTGTGTGTGGCGGGGGGCATTATATTACCATCTTATGAGGTGCCAATATGAGGATGACATAGCGGACTTCGGCACAGTTCTCTCCCCAGTTCTGAGGACGGTCCAACCGAGAGATGCACACATGCCGCCTCTGCAGGTTCTTCACGTTACAGCTGTTGAAGGTCAAGCAGGGACAGAGTGAACAGAGCTTCCCACCACTCAGTCGTCACATCATAACATTTGGAAAAATTATGAGGTCAGCATTAAAGCAGGTCTGGGAAAAGGCTTATGTTAATGGAGGTTAGCCGTAATGGCATTTAGGACATATTTATAACATAATTATAATACACACAAACTCATATGGTTCAGTATAGTTGGCTAATGTATAATTGTCTTGGTAGCACCAACATGCATTAATAATACACTTTTTTTTAAAAGTGTGTCCATATGCCATATGCCTGTTTTGTGACATGTTCTCATAGTTAATGCTGAGAGACTTAATGATCTTTCTTATATGCCATTTGGTGTCTTTTAATGGGTTTATTAGATGAACAGAGGGTCAACGCCATTATGTCCATATGGTTATAATAAATGTAAAAGTAATAATAATTATTGATCATACATAATCATGAATGGTAACGGATTAATATACTTTACAAACGTCCTTGTTAAAATGACTGAAGTCTTCGGGACTTACAGGATGCATAGCCAGGACTGCTGGTACTGGATGCCCGTAGCTGTAGCAGTCACGCACTGCAGAGTCTCGGACAACAGGTGCACTGCATGGTGGGAGAGGGGCAGGGTTAAATCAGCAGAGGAGGCTGGCTCAGGTGTGTTACAGATGACTAGGGTAGAGCAGCAGGAACATGCACAGGATCAGGTAAGGAACAAGTTTATAGAACAAAAATGAATCGTGTTTTCATTTATCCAGGTCCTGGAAGCTCTCTCCCACGACCAGGAAAACCGAAGGGATGGACAGAAACATGTCAAAACTAAAAATCATGTGCAATCAAGGAAACACATTAGTCATTTAGCACATGAAGGATGATGGAAAGGTCAGTGCAGAGCATGGTATGGAAGAGGGAAGGGGCTGAGAGCAGCAAGGCATCAGAAGGCCAAAGCACAGCACTGCAGTTCAGTGAGTGACAATGACGACCTTTCTGAGGACAGCGGCAAATGTTTAATTCACATTAATCAATCTGTGTGAGTGTGCAAGTATGTGCCCTGTCTTCTGTCTTACGAAAGTATGAGATGTCTAGCATACTAAACGAGAAGGGTATGAGACCATGTGTGCATGTGTATGTGTGAGTATGTGTGTGTGTGTGTGTGTGTGTGTGTGTCCTCTGGCAGAGGTGACAGGTGTGAGCTGTTCTGTATGGCCAGCAGGAACTGTGTGTGCGTGTGTTTGTGTGTGTATGTGTGCGTGTGTGTGTGTGTGTGTGTGTGTACGTGCATGCGTGTATGTGTGTGTGAGCTGTTTAGCGAGCAGGATGGATTTCTCTGGCACAGTCACACTGTCTCATCAATAAGACATCACACACTCACATCCAGGACTGATGGGTATCACCATGACAACACACTCAGTACCATTGAGGAAGAAGTAGAGAGAGGAAAAGAAAAAGAGGAGAAGAAATGAAGAAGGAGAAGCAGGATGGATAATGCTGTGATAGAAGGACAGATCATGAGAGAGGATGAAAATTCAGTGGCTGTGAATAATGTAGTGATTGTAGTTGCAAAAATAATTAAGTCCAAAAAGAGCATTCTGCTCACGCAGGAGCACATTTACACTGTAGACTAAAGAACACACACAGACACATGGATACACACACACACACGGGTACAGACACACACACACAGACACATGGATACAGACACACACACACAGACACATGGATACAGACACACCCACACACAGACACATGGGTACAGACACCCACACACATACACATGGGTACAGACACACACACACACACACACACACACACACACAGATGCTGTCATTGGCATTCAGGCCATCCACCACACACTACTTAGTATAAACTTGCATGCTTCAGATCACCTCCCCACCACCACCACCACCTTCCCCAAGATAATAACCAAAGCTCTGAACAGCAGGAGGGAATTACATGCTTTATACACAAAAACACACATGCAGGCACACACACACACATACACACACACACACGCACACAAACACATACACACAATACAGTATACAAATGCACACAGTGGGTCTGCGTAAATGTGTGTGAGTCCCAGAAACATCAGAAATGAAAGTGCGCTTTCTCAGTCTCAGTGGGTGAATGCAAACACAGCCAAACTCAAGGCAGCAGAACAGAACACAGATGAGCAGAGCTTGCTAGGGAGGAACTACACTAAAGCAGTCTAACATAGACTTTGCAACAAATGATAAATCACAAAAAAAAAAAAAAACTCATTTGAAGATTTTAGACTTTCAACAAACAAATCTGACCATACTGATCAGCATGTTTGTGTTGAACAGAGTTACACCTGTCAATCAAACCCAATGGCAAAAACCAACACAGGGGGCAGTTGTTGGAGGGTATGGCTTTGGGGGTAGGGGGGGCTGGCAGATGGGAGTGAGGAATGTCTCACAGTAATGTAGTTACATCTGATCACATGTCCTTACCCTTATCATAGAAAAGGAAATTTGGCGACCTGTCTGTGTGAGAGAATCAGAGACATAGACACACTCAGAGTTCAGAGATCACAGAGGAAAGGGATAAAGTTAGCTCTGTCACATAAACACATGTGGTGAGACCCAAACGTGAGGATTTAGTAAGCAGTAAAACATCCAGCTCATACACAAACTGCTTAGCCACCCACTCACACTCACACTCGCAGATACACACACTATCCCTATCTTTCTAATTGGGACTGGGCTCACAGGCAGATGCTGAGGTCTCTGATAATTGTCTCCTACCCCATATGAAATATGATTTTTCTCTATAATCCGTCATTGTGCTTGTGTCTTAGTTGAATGAGTTGAATAATCTGATGGAACTAACGGTTTCAACTTCATTTTTCTCTCCCTATAATTTGATCTGCTTCTGTCTGATATGACTTTTGTGTGTGAATGTGTGTGTGTGTGTGTGTGGGTGTGTATGTGTGTGTGTGTGTGTGTGTGTGTGTGTGTGTGTGTGTGTGCGTGTGTGTGCGTGTGTATCCATGTGCATACATGTGAGTGCAGTCAAAACATTTCTCACACACAAACACATCACATGTAATGTAAGCCACACAATTAGCTTCCATTCATTGCCTCACCATGAAATATCATCAAATATTATCATATTCATGATGTTCACATTCCACAACCCAATCACACTTCAGCTAATTTGCATGCTCCCAGGCCCATGTCATTAATAAGACTCTCTCACATATGAGCTGTGTATCCTAGCAACAGGGGAAATGGATCATCCCTGTGGTTCTGAAACAAGTAAATCAACCAATCATCATATGTGTTTTAACAACTTAATATTTATGATGTTAATGAATTTAAATACATGTGGGCTTGGCCATAACTATTAAGAGGGAAATGCTACATAAAATACTACAATTAAATGTAACATTCTAGCAAAAGATCAGCTGGAATGTGGCATAATACATGCAGCCTGGGAGACTGTAGTAGCTAAATTTACATATTGCAAACTCATGAATACTTAATGAATTTCACTCTGGTTTTAGAAACATTTAGAAGGGATTAGGCAAATTAATGAAGAACAATCCCAATGAGATCTATCAAAGTAGAAAATAATAGACAGTCTGGAAAATACCAGGAGACGCAAGCACACATGCACATGTGCGCATGCACACACACACACAGCTGTCAAAACCATCTGACTTCTGGTTGTACAAATTTCTGAAAGAAGGCTGCGTAGAATGCTGGGGCAAAACCTCTATTTCTAAGAAAAAATACTGTCCTCTAAGTGCTCTCTCTCTCTCTCTCTCTCTCTCTCTCAATTAAAAAAAGGAGCAGCATTAAACCATATCAAAATGAACTAATTGGGTAAAGTCGATTTAAGTGGTCAATTTAAGTTTGTCATGTGAACAGAAGCACTTTTAATTGCTCTTTCCCACATCTGAAAATATCCTACATTTAATCCACAGCAAAAACAACTACAAAAACCCCTATGTAGGGCAAAGTAAGAAAACATAAGATAGTTTGATCTGCAGCTTCATTTAAGAGGGTAGTTCCTAATGGCTTCGGGCATCATCCTTTGTCCTTCAGTGTGTGAAGTGCGTAGTCTTTGCTGCAGATCAGTTAAAAGAGTAAAGAGTGAAAGAGGGAAGGCAGGATGGAGAAACGCTAACTGGAGATTGTGTCCTGGCATGCAGACTGGTGTCCTCTGGGACTGGATGACAGTTACAGTGAGTGGTGATGTGTAATTGTGCAGACACCAGTGAGCTATTATCACCTGAGTCATCGGTCTCAGGTGGCGCAGAAGCAGGCCTGACACCTGACCCCTCCCTGGCACCTTCCCGATTGAGGTTTGCGGGTAGCTGATGGGAGGGGAGGGTGGACTTCGCTGCTGCCAACACACACCCTCCAAATGGATTTCTTCTTAATTTTAAGTCCCCATTTTCAAAAAAAGACATTTCATTGTCTTGCTCTCCAGAATTCCTTCCTGTTTGTCTCTATTTCTGTATTACTGCTCTATTTCCATCTTTGTGGTAGCTTCTTTTAAAAGTCTGGCGTATTTAACCCCTCCCCCCTCCACACACACACACACATATGCACTAACACACACGCACACGCACACACACACTCACCGTTGACCTCCTGTGAGCCAGCATCGGTGAACAGTGAGCTCATAATCTCTTCGAAGTTGCAGGAGGGCTCGGCCGTGTGTGGGTCCTGGGAGATGTGCCGGAGCATGGTCTTCAGCACGTCGTCCAGCGACGCCTCGTCCTCGTGCAGCAGGATGCTCGCCCGCTCCAGGAAGCCATCCAGGTCTCTGTGGGCCCTCACCTCCTCCTCAAAGTTCATCAGCTTTACGTACTGATAAACCACGCATACACACACACACACACACACAGACGCACACAAGCACGCACAAAGAGGAAGGTTATTACGAAACTTTGGGTAACAACTGCAGAGTTGAAATGAAAGTCATTAGCAAGTATGCTACTAAAAATCCCAGCATAAATTCCATTGCAGGATTTTGTAAAACGTTGCTGGTATGTGGAAGTAACAAAAGTGTCTCACTTTTCGTGACGTGTTGAGCAAGACACAGCCATGGACATCAGAGTCTGTGGAAGGAGGCAGCATGTAACAGTGTAGGAAAGGGGGAGAATAACAATAACAACTGGGGGAAACAAACACAGCTTCACATAAAGAAAAAAACAATAGCAAGTGCATGAAATACAAAAACGCCACAATTAGACACAACTGATTCCTCCTCAACATAACACTCAAATGCATCGTATTAATAACAGCAAAGACACACTACAGTCTATCCCACAGCACAGCATGAAGGCATGTATAGCTGGACGTAGAGAGTATGTGTCGGTTCGCATAACCTTGCTTGCCCCTGTTTAGCTTAAAACTCTCACAGAAGTGCTGCATATTTAATGCCTGTCCATGCAGATTATAGAAAGCAGAGAGCCTTTATCACAGAGATATCCTCCACTCCTGCATGCTCAGGAACCCTGGCTACTGAGTGACACTCAGGCCGGATTACACACTGCCCGCTGCTGACTCTTCTGCTGCCTCTGCTCTCAGATTAGGGGACTGATGGAATGGGTTTAGGATTAAAAGGGGAACTTTAAGAATAAAAGCCCTGGTTTAAAAGCAGAACTTTTAATGAGGAGTAAGACTATGTGTTAAATTAATAGGGTTCTGCAACATTTGAGAAGTACTTAATGGCTTATATCCAGCATTTGAAATGGCTCATTTTGGTATCACCGTGTATTCTTTTCTCTAAATACATTTTGTCATTTCCAGTTCATGACTTTAAGAAGACATTCAAAACCACACAAGTCTAGTCAAGATTGAACACCAAGACAAGCTACCAGCATGGACTCAGAACCTGATTAACAGAAGTCTACATCTGGAAATTATGTCTGTCATGACAACAGCAGTCTTCCGGTCACCAGGGGTGATAACACCTAAAGAACTGTCGTTCTGTCATCACATTAAGAGTCCCTTGCGCCCCCCCGCCAACGTCTCTCTCTCTTTCCTCTCTTGCTGTTTCTCTCACTCACACACACACACACTCTTCATGCAGTTCTCCTACAATGTGTCAGAGAGGAATGTGTTTTTAAACCAGACAAATGCTGACGGGTGTGTGCAGGGGCTGTCAGGCCGCTGGCTTGAACGAGGTAACGTGTGAACACACCCCGCTTCCTCTGATACGAGCATATCTTATACTGCGCAGGGCTCACTAGACCAAAAAAGTGAATGTTAAAATTGGACTGAGCATATTTGTGAGCATAGAGCTGGTTACTGCAGTGAGAAAAGAACATGTCGTCTCCACTGATTTTAATGATGTTGATTTGCTTTAGCTG
Organism: Sternarchorhynchus goeldii; assembly: GCA_028565775.1. Lineage (NCBI taxonomy): Eukaryota > Metazoa > Chordata > Actinopteri > Gymnotiformes > Apteronotidae > Sternarchorhynchus > Sternarchorhynchus goeldii. The sequence goes on from JAOXYF010000009.1 coordinate 9,968,829, forward strand.
AATTTAAGCTTGTAAAAAAAATGCCATTTCAAAGGTTGAGAGAGAACAACAAATTCTAAATCACTACTTAATCACAGAACAAATTCTTTTGCAACAAAAAATTTATGTCTAGTATCCTCTGATGTATTGCCATTTATTGTGCTGTTCCACAAATGCCTGCAAGGACAAGAACAAGGATAACTGACAACAGGGTGGGGAGCTGGGGGGAGGCCCACTGTCCATTATCCTAGGTCCTGCACTAAGGGTTCCACAGCGAAGTTACAAAGATAGAGAGGCAACTGTGAACTGGGCTTATTCTCCTCCCTCTTTTTCTGATTTAAATTTCCTTCTTTGTGTTTATAATAAGATGAAATATAAAAAATAGCCATGACAGTTTTATAGCCGTCAACCTACTTATTACTGCTTCAAAGCGGTTATGTGCTGCTAGATCATAAACATCTCGCAGTAACACAGCAACAAGCGAACAGTGTGGGCAAGCATGGTAGCGTCATCTCGCATGAGAGTGCAAAAATACAAAGAGTGTATCCTGCACTGTACCCCAGGACCCAAATCAGTGAATAAACACTAGTTTAGGAAATACTTGCAAATCTCTTTAAATTGTGTTGCAAGAAAACGCTTGCAAGCCCTTTTGAATTTTAGCTTGAATCCCTCCTAAAATGTGATTTATGAAGTCATAAAATGAAATAAGGTTAAACAATACACAATATTTTAAAGTGCAAAATCTTTATTCAAGATATGGTTTAAAAACAATCAAAATGATTGTCCAGGAAAATTACCTCATTAAAAGAGGGTAACTGGAATCAGGTATTCTACTCAATTGCAGTGTGGATTTAATTGCCTGATAAAAAAAAAAACACCCCCCCCCCCTATTTTGACTTTACCGCAGTATACTGCAATATGTGCAATATGGTGCAATAGAGCTCGATCAAAAGAGATTTTAGAGGACCTTAGAGGAAAAAATGTTGAAACTAATAAGACTGGAAGGAGTTACAAAAGGATTTCAGAAGATTTGTGCCTCCATCAGTCCACCGTCAGGCAGACCACTTGCCAGTGGAATAAATTCAACCCCACTGCTGTTCTGCCTAGGAGCGGGTATCTTACAATAATCAGTGCACGTGCAAAGGGAATCCTCAGACTAGTAACAAAGATCCCTCGGGTGACAGCTGGAGATCTGCACTGGATATCATCTGTGCTCAGAGAAGTGTATACAAAGCTTTATATTTAAAGACATTGCATATAAAACCACCAACTCAAATGTATTAACTGAAATACCACCGGACATGTCAACTGTCAAGCCTCAGCACCTGGATGCACTGTAGACATTGAAAAAAGACTGTAAATTCAAATCTGTATGAGAAAATTCTATAGAAGAATGTCCATCTAAAACTAAGAAAAAGTTGAATCACACAGCATGACAATAATCCCATAGGGGAAATGAACAACTCAACTTCAGAACTCTTTCATGTGGTATGATCCGAAGCAGGCCATTCCGTCAAAACAGATAAACTGAATTACAGATAAACCGAAACAGTTTTGTACACAAAACGTATGCCAAAATAACTGCTGTGCAGGACAGATTAGTTGGTCAGAACATATTTAGTTAAAGTTATGGTCAGTAAAGGAGATAGTGCCAGTTATTAGCTATACAAATGAAGATATAGCACTGCAAAAGATTATTATGCTGTATATGATAATCACACTGTAGGTGCCATTCACTCAAAACTTCATGAAATTCCAAAGGGTTTTCTAAATTTTGGCAACTATATGCTAATATAAAAGGCCAAAGTTTTAAATATTCATTTTTTTAAATGTAATCTCCATTCCAAGTATTGATAACAATGGCATGGTTTTCCGTCTAACCTTTTGACTAACCTTTCCGTCTAACCTGTGGAAATCCGATGCCACTAATGCTGGCAAAGAACAGAATTTTATTTTAGGTCCTAGTTGTGGTTTACCAGTTCAGCAATCACACTGTTGTTTTTGTCTTTTTTGTTCAGGTGGGTTTGACTGACAGCAGCTGACCTGTCACCATGTGGGGGTTTTGGGGTGTCACCACCTAATCACAATCCACCTGAAAATGTTGCCTTGGCAACAACTGACCTGCTAACCTGAGCATCTCTAGAGCTAATCAACAGCTCTGTGTCCAGTTCTGTTAGACACACACATACACACACACATACACTGACCTGTCCCTCCTTGGTGTGTCTGGTTGCCGTAGAGATGAATGTCATCTCCTGATGGGATAGGAGAGTCTTGACCCTCCTCACGGTCTTCACTCCCCTCCTCCTGCTCCTCTCGCTCCCTCTGCTCTGAGAACACACACACGCATACACACACACAGCATACACTCAGAAACACTGAGAACACCCACCGCATGTTCAAAAAACAGAGAACTTACACACATACACATATATGGCTACATATGTTTATGTAGTAATTAAGTCTTAATGTATTAAACATTAATATTATACACACACACACCAACAGACCTTAACTCTAAAATTAACTGACAGATCAATGACTATTTCCCCAAAATTGAGACACAATTACTCCTTTGAACTGGGCCAATGTCAACAGTATTTTTCTATAGGTCAACATCAGAGCTATCAAGATAAAGTGCTTTCGCTGCAAAAAACCAAAAAAAAACATTTAAAATGTTATTTATATTTTTCATAAAATTTGCAACATTCTTTCTTGGCAAGAAAGGTTATAAAGGTTATTCTAATTTTGATATTTAGAAACTGATAAGTTTCTTAGAGTCGCAAATTATGTTCACTACAGACAGCATTTTCTATTACCTATCTAGCCTTTATTAAACATGACTGCTTTTATGCATATACAGTATAATTAACTTATGTACTGATAGATGAGTGAACCTTTAAGTCATCATTTACTGATCACTCTGCAGCCTATTTCAACCATACATAAATTATGTAAATTGGAAATCAGACTTCTTATAGTAATCGGACAGTAATGCATCAGTAGAATATCAATCTCATAATAAATCAGTTTAGTCTTTTGTAACAGCTACACATCATGTTCACCACAGCCAACACTATCGATGGAGCCTTTATTCAATATTACTGCTTTTATGTATATACATAATTATGTACTGACTGATGAATAATCTTTTTAGACATTATACACTGCCTACTCTGCAGCCTATTTAAATCATGTATAATTTTTTTTCAATTTAAAATCTGGCTTTATACAGAAATCACACAATCACGCACAGAATACAGATCAACTCACTTTTAACCAGTACTGTTATACATTACTAAAATTCAAAAGCCTCCCTCACTTAACTATGTCTGTGTGGGATGAACATGAGTTTATTTTTTATGCATATGCATAAAACCTTCTTGCTTTTTGACATCTTGCTTTTTGACAGTTTAAAATATTCAATTATGTGATGCATTTCTCATGCATTCACTCACGTAAAACTGTCTCTCCGTGTAATTCTTTGAGTGACAGCTGAGCTGAACACTACGCTAATTCATCTCAAAATTATGAAAACCAAGAATGCCATGTGGTGATGTGACATATGGCCAAATATTGTTTACTATTAAAAAACCTTGTACAAATTAAATATATATATA
>JAOXYF010000009.1:9972714-9998695 GCA_028565775.1 Sternarchorhynchus goeldii
GTCAATTGAAACTAAATGTATTTACTACTAAAAGAACTGTGTTAACTGTTTTAAAAACAGATGAGAGGAAATGTGACAGGTGACCACGGCACTCCACACACTAGATGAATAAAACATGTTGTAGGTGTATTAAATGAAATGTGATGTTGTGGCTTAATATTCCAAAGATGTGACTCTGAACACAGAGCGTCACTAAAAGTGTTCATTTATTCACACCTAGCTGGCATACACTGCCCCTTCCCCTGGCTCTGGCTACGGCTATCGGACGCATATCTGTCCATTCATCTATTTATATATTCACTAATCCATTTTCTATTATCCTCTATGGAAAGCTATAGAGGAGTATGGGCAGGAGGTGTTAATCCTTATACACTCTAACTGAATGTGCTTTCCATTTCCCAACCCCTAGAACCCCAGAGGATGAGAGGGTCTTTCTCTCCACATTGACAATTGCCTTCACTCTTTCTCCAGCTCAGTGTACCAAAATATCTCTGAATGATCACATTCAAGCCTTGTGGATTTACTGTATTCATGAACAAATTAACACAATTTTAGAGATGTCTCTTCAGGATTTATTATGAACAAGCTTCGTCTAAATTAAAAGATCTGAACAAATCAAACAGATGATGCAAATACTTTCGATGACGCGATGTGAATGTGTTTAAATGGACCTCAAGAGCAGACTCGAGAACTTAATTTCTGTGCAGTAGAAAAAGGGACATAGAAGCAGAAATAAAGAATATAGGTAAACATTCATCACTTCCCCCTGAGACATGGGAAAGCAACAAATCCGGTTATGCAGTACTGAACAAGAAGTTTCAGTTGCAGGTTATGTAATAATGACTGTGTTTTTGTTTTAACCTTTTATTCAGTATATTTACCCAAAGACGGTGAGCAATGAAACACAATTATATATTAAAATAATTGGCATCCATTAGGCTAGTTACAGAAAAATGACAATAATAAACATGTTTGAAAGGTAAGGTGATTATAATGGTATTAAAATGTCAGAAGAAGAAAAAAAACAGTTAAACAAAACAAAACAAAAAAAAACCTCAACTGAAGGAATTTTCTAGAAACTCGTCTACCCCTAAAATAGTCAAAAAAAACAAAACAAAAAAAAACAATTAGAGTAAAGAACAACTACAATTAGAGGCTGTTAGTACAACATAATGCAGAAACACTCCAAATGTTTTTTTTAACTAATGCTGAACTATTTTTTTATCAAATGCCTGACAGAATCTTATAATACTGAAGTCACAAGATGGTAGTAATAAAACGCAGCAAGCTACACCTACATTTGTTCACTCCAGACATGAGTGTTTGTAATCCCTATAACAGAAGAAACCCTACAACATAAAATACTAATATTAATTTCTAACCAAGGTTGCACTATGAAACAAACAGCTGGGTCTATCAATTGACACAGCCCACAGAGTCAGCACTGCTCTTATTTATTTAGTCATTGTAGAGCGAAGGCCAGAGGGCAGTGAGTGTGACTAAGAAGACTAGCCTAATTAGCAGCATATCATGAGCCCTGCCCCACCCGACGTCCACATACGCTTCTCATAGGTGAAAAAACACACGCTCTGATTGAGCAATAATAGACTGTGGGTTGTTCAATCAACATAATCTTTCCTATAGTTTGTGTCTCTGTTTTGACATTCCAAAACTGCACAGGCTATATAAACAGCATGATGCTACAAATAAAAAGCCCAGTGTTTCTTAAAAACATGAGAGGATTCCATTACATTAATAAATAAATAAATAACATGCCAGAGTTTGTGCCTCTGACAAGCACCCACTTTGTTCACTCTTCCTCCACCACCTTCCTACACACACAAACACAAAAACATACAAACACCCACAAATACACACTCACCCATCTCCTGATAGAAGTATCCATTCTTGGCCATGACCGAGGAAGGGGCCTCTGTAATTCAAAAATAGGGCAAAAATATAATCACAGACAAACCTCAAAATAGATGTAAAGTGTATGAGTTGTATGATATAATTAATCGGTCATTGTTAGATATTTGCATATTTGCATGTTTTTTATTTAGCTGATATATAGGTATTTACATATTTACAGGAGGCACGCATGGTCTTCAGGTAAATGCTAAATCGTGAATTATGTGTCTATTCCACTGCATAACCCCCCCCCCCCCCAACACACACACACACAGACTAACATACAAACACTGACGCACACTTCTAAACACTCAACAAAAGCACACGGAAATTGATAATGGCAACATTCACATGCACAGAGACATGCAGCCACACAAGGACAAGCACCATGCTCCCTTCCACACCTGTGTGCTACATTCATTTGGTGCTGTTTAGAGAGATATTTATGAGGTGAAGTCACCCGTGACTGAGGCTTCTCTCCCTCCAGTTTTTGACTCCCTAATTGTCAGGCATGTCTTTTTCCAGCTCCTTTAGCCTTTCTGCCTCTAAAGAGAAACGCACTGGATAAAACACGCTCGGAGCCTCGACACACGCCCTCCTATAAAGCTACGAATCAAAAGCACTTACGTGCAAACACAAATTACTTGAAAATGTTTCGGATGCCTTTCTACGGCCTGTTACAAGCGCTCCGACCCTTCTGCAGTAGCTAAGTTCTGCTTCTTCACCTTGGGGTTAAGTACCTCTGTCAAGGGCACAATGGCAGTGTGAAGTGGAAGGGCAAGCAGGGGTTCAACTCTCCTAGCGACCCCATGTCTCGGACTGCCAATGTTAGGATTTTAAAAAGCTCAATCAGGTTTGGGAGCCACTGATGGCGGAACACTTTTTGAACAGTAACTCTACAAGGCCCCAGCCAATAAGCAAAGAAATATGAATGCAAACCTGTCTGTCTATAAATCTGCACTCAGTGCTGCACCGTTTCTGTTTTGACTGGCCAATGTTACGACCCTCTGCTGAAGAGAATATTAGTACAAAATCAGGTTTATCTTAAAAGTTCATCTTTTAAACATACACCCAGTTTGGACAACTCCTGTAACACATTATGCTCATCAGTACACTTACAACACAGTCACACATGATGATGTTGCCAAAACCTTGCCTGTTTCATGTCATTAAAAATATCACCTCACAAACACATATGTAAGTAATGCACACATATACACAAACACACCCACACAAACTAAAATGCCCTCTGCTATGACCATGTAAGACATCTAAGACATTTTTCACACTAAAACAACAGACTGAAAAGCAAACTAATTTGTTGAATATCCAACAATGGAGTAAATGTGTTCCTCACTGACATCATACCCTGCTATAGGAAACATGATTGGTTCATATGTTTGGTACATCATGTGAGTATTAAAACTGTTGGTCCACATAGCTGAAATATAACTGTAGGTTTGTTCAGCTGCTGTCTGCATCAATAACAATAATAGACTTTATTTGTATAGTACCATTCTCAAATAAAAGGTCAATTCAAAGAGCATCAAACATGAGGCATGACAAAAACACAAAACAAACAAAAAAACACAAAATGAACAAAAAAGGACAAGACATACATACTATCAGGTGATCTGTGGTAGTTTTTTTAAAATTCAGAATAAATCTAACTTTACTATGCTTGACAGAATATAATTTTCTTACAGGATTTATGACAAGCATTGCCTAACCAACATGGACAGTGTAAGCATTGCTTCACTTGGCTGACTTTGAGTGGCAGTTATGGTGAGGTACAAAGCAAGAGTAACCTGCTTGCACACTAGACAAGAACGTGACTTTTACTGTATAATGAGAGATCATGTGTAGCCTGTTATTGACTTGTGTGAAAACTGTACATCAGACACACCTGCACAAATAGGCACACAAACACACACATTTACAGTCTATTATCCATGTAAGAGGAGGGTTTAATCATTGAGAATTGCCACCTTTCAACAGCAAAAGGAAGTCTTCCCTTGCTAACTGGTCTATTGAAGACAAAATAGGCAGTCTAACCTCTACGTGGAGGTACACCTGCTTCCTCTCTCCTTCAAAACACCAGTCACAGTGCCGTGTTTGCTCAGTCCAGGCTAAGGCTTCTCTGGCTCCCCAGAACTGCCTTGAGGCCTTTCTTTAGGCCCAAGTCTCTGCTCTGCTCTCTGGCCCTACTATGACCTTTCAGTGAGAACTACGCTGCTGCCTGGGGCCACACATACCCTGTAATGATCTCTCAGACACCACCGGTCCAAAGACTTTAGATAGTGAGTACTGTTCCAATGCAATAGTTTTCTAGGGTTCTAAGCCCTTATAATGTGATAATCTCCTATCATTAAATGCAGTCTCAGATACTGATAGAAATGGAAGGTGCCATACACAAGATGCTCTATGGCAGGAAGTGGACACCACTAATAACTGATGGGAGGAAGTGGAGCTGCTGCTTTTCCAGCATTAAATCGCTGAGTGCCTAGCATGGCTGCAGCCCCCACTCTGGGACTGTTGTACAGCACATGAGCAACAGGGCTCACACCTCAATGTACTACAAAAGCACACAGGCAACAAAGCACGGGAGGCTTTACTGTGATCGTGCGAGACCAAAGCTAAGCTCATGTTCAAATATACACATAAAGACACAAAAACTATATCCATGCACACGTACACACAAACGTGCATGTACAAACAGTGTGTGTTTGGTGCTTGTTAACCTGGATCTGGTGTGTGTAGAGAACAATCAAGGATAGAGATCTCATAACTAATTCACCTTCATCATTTCTTTATTTTAGGGCAAGGATATTTACAGTGTAATCAGAGACAGAGCAACGATCTTTCTCTTTCTCTCATTCCTTTCTGTATTTTTATACCGTTTCTTCATTTGCTAGCTCAGTAAACTGCACACAGAAAAGCTCTCTCTTCCTCCAAAAGACACACTATGATCAAAGCTGGATTAGAAAAGAGTGGGGAGGAACTTCCCAGCTGCATTGTAACCTGGGATTTCTATAAATCGAATATTTATGTTTTGTATGGATTTGTGCATATCAATATTGATGTTTAACAGCAGTGGCATCCATAATGGTGCCATACTCATGTTTGGGCCTAATAGTTTGAAAACGTGTTGGATGCTGAAAACTAACTGTACTCTCCTAAATGTACTCAATAACGTATTCCCTTAAAATAAATAAAACTAGTAACTTCTGAATACATTCAGAATCGGTCTACATTTAGAATACATTTAGAAAAGGATTATGTAAATCTGCTGCATCGTTACTCTTCAGTATTAAATCACACCGTTTTTTCCATATAGTTAGCTTCTTATAGTTAGCTTCTCTTCGTACAGAGATAAACGTGAATTAAATAATAATAAAAGTGAATTAAAGCATCATTTGTTTATTTTTTATATTTTAAAAACGCAATTGCTGTCACAATTGTGCATATATAATCTCATGTTTTGTAGCCTCTTGTCTGGTTAATAATCGTCTAATAAAGTATTATTTGAACACTTGCTTAGCTTGCTAGCTAGCAAACCTAACTAGCGATTAATAAAGATTGACATAAGATCTTTTTTAAAGATTAGGTTAAAAGATATTAAACATTTTAGGTATCCAAACTGACCAGATGTTGGCGAATAATTTTAATTTTCAAGCCCTCTGCAGCTATTTGCCATTTCTGTCATATTAGCCTATTTAGGTAGCTAGCTAAGCTAGTTAACTGAGTAGATGACGAATTTGGCTATTACGTTAGCTGGCTAGTTTTGTAGCTAGATAGATAGCTGCATATCTAAACTTAGCAGTCACTTACCACAAGATATTCTTTCGCTAGCTAGCTTGCTAAGTGTGCAGACTAACGGCCACTTCACGTGCACATCTGGGAAAGTGCGCGTAGGCAATGATGGTATTTCTTTTTTCGTTTAAAATTTACTTGTATTTTTAATTATTTGCGAAGTATTCTAATATGATTATCCTAAAGTTAAATGTATTTCCTTTTCAAACCGTATAGTGGGTTGTATTGACAGGGGCGAGCGCTTTACAGGTGAACATTATGGGTGCTGAGCACCCAATGATTTTAACGTCATTCTGGACTATCATTCATAGTTTAAGCTATATACTTTCTAGCATTTTTCAGTTGATCAGAAACAAAGACAAACAATCATTTTGTCAGAGACAAACAACAATAAACACATTTTTGTACTCCTGTGATTGATATTTTATTTAATTACACCTGCACTTGTATTATCTCACCCTGGCTATACTCTTTCTAAATATGTTGTGCACCTACTGTAGACAAAGATGTTACGGTCACCCTTTGTACTCGTTAGTCATGACTGCAATAACACAAGACTTTCTTTTTTTCACAAACAGGAAGTGAAAACCTGAGGTACAGATCTGTGTGAATGTCCCTATGTTCAGTGTATGTTTAATAACTAAACTTTAATGCTTTGGCTGGCAATTTCACTTGTTTCAGACACGGATGAATTAATAAATGTGTCAGAGTAAGTGGTCCAGTCATAAGACACACAAAAGAGTTTGAAATTATCAACCGAGTCTCTGAGGTTCCGTCTTTAAGAAATTGTGATGTACGTGGTTACCATGCTACCAAACCACAAGATCGTTTGCATATCTTTTGGACTGCTGTTTCCTTTTGTGTGCTAAGCAGAAATGAGAAGCTCCATCTTTGCACCTTACCCTCTCTGTGTGACTCTAACAGGACTGAACATGCTAGAAGAAGACAGAAGGGATGGGCACAAACATGCACACGCATGGGACAGTAATGCAAATTTACAGCTTTAAGATTAACATCCATGAGTGAAAATAAAAAACAGAAAATGACAGAATGCGATAAAGTCAGTATACACAGCTGGAGTTACACAAAAGCACAGTTACCAGCATACGGTTATCATCTCTCTCTCTCTCTCTCTCTCTCTCATTAAAGCTGTTGCGCAGGTTTGATGCAGCTAAACTGTGCTGCTCAGGGATTATAGATGTACTAGACCACACAGTGCTTACTTGCTCTTATCTCTTTCTCCATCATCAGGGTACTAGTTATCAGCAGAAATAAAACTACATTACATACTAGGCTGCATTGATACAACAAAAACATGTGAACAGTAACAGAGGGATTGTATATACACACCATCCATTTTATTAGAATCATTTATTTATTGTGCAGTGTGTTGCCATGCACAGGTTATGTTAGCTATACTCCAACCCTTATATCAATGGACAGTTTCCAATTACAGAGACATGTTTGATGCATATTTTTGGTTGGCAAACCTATACCAACCAAGCAATGACAATGACCCATAAACACTCGAGCAACTTCTTCTGTGCCTGCCACAATCATACCAGCCTTTACAATGTTAGCATCACCAGTGTGGTAAGAAAAGCCTGTCATATAAATAACTTGCATTCAGCACTGTCCTGTGGTGGGAAACTCACCACTGATGGCTGACAGATCAAACATGGCAACAGGTGGACTACATCTTGTAACTGTACATTTATAAAATGCACATATAAGTGTACCCCAAAAATTGCTCAGTGACTACAGATGGGGGGAGATTCTAATGAAATTGGTCACCACTGTATAAAATCTTACTATTACCAATCCAGTGCTATTAAGACAATGAAATGGTGTGCAAGCTACAGTTACTTGAAGTTGAAATACCTAGTCACTGGAAGCTCAATTGAAAACTGGCACTAAAACCACTATCCATTACTTTTTTATTTCTTAGCTTAACTAAATATGATGTATCTGAAGATTGGGAAATCTTTTGTTACAGAAAAATTATAACTGTAATTTATTCTGTCATAATGATCGTTTGTCAAATACTGATTAGGGTTGAATTGTATATATGGCTTATTAATCATTGCCACAATACTGTCCTTTGTAATACTGATATTGCTGAGGTTTACAATATGTTGCAATTTGAAGTATACAGCACAATAATCTTAATATTTTGTCCATATCATGGGTCATAATACTTCTCCTTTCACCTCCAACTATAAGGTTGTGTGTTATTCCAGTATGGTAGATGTGACTTCAGATGAAAACATACCTGTGGCATGAGTGAATGACAGCACTTCATTGACAGATGTGCTCTGTAAATATTCACTTTTTAAAACACAACCTAAAATGCTTTCTTTATTTTAAGACATTGTTCATTAATATATGCCCAAAATCCTATGCAGTGATTTAGTGAGTCCACCCCAGAAGCTGCTGTTCCTCTACATGCTCTGTAGATTTTCACTTTTTAAAACACAACCTAAAATGCTTCCTTTATTTATTAAACTGTTTATTGGTAAAGGGCCAAAATCCTATGCAGCTTAGTGAGTCCACCCCAGAAGCTGCTGTTCCTCTACAAAAAATCTAACACTTACCTTCTCTAAAGTTCTCTCATGGGACACCATCTCTGCACAAACTCCCTGTCACAGCAGGGTTCAGACACACAACTCTTGTAACCATGCCCTCAGCCTGCTCCAAACCACTGTTCAGAATTACTCCAGAATTCAGGGCATCTGGCTTGTTTACAGGGGCAAAATCTTGCTGTGCACAAGCCTGAACTGCCTCCATCTCCACTGTGTGCTTAACAACTTCTTCGGGCTGTTCTTTAGTCAATCTTTATCTGTGAATCATTCACAGCAATGCAATAGTCCTACATGTGCATGCATTGTTGTTATTTATCATAATTGTTGGTCTTATTTTACCATTGTCTCCTTGTGCTAATCCAGCTAGGATAAGACTCTTTGTCTTTTAGGTCATGCATCCATTAGATTCTGTGCACGCTTCTAACCACTTAAGCTTCCACTGGTTTAACATGGTTTAATATTTTTGGTTAGTCACCGTGAATACGAGTATTTACAAAATGAGTGAATGTAAATATCAGATCCTTTGTGTGTAAACTAGGTGGGTTTCTGTCAGGAAGACTGGAAGCTGTGGACCTTGAGGGCAGGCTTGAGGCAATGAAGAACAGTTCAGTATGTTCTTGGCCTAATTTCTGTATAGAAATTACTTGGAAGTTGTCAAACTGCAGCATAGCACAACTTAAGCAGATTGCATAACATCTTAAAACAAATCAGAACGGTGGTATCCGTGGAGCTGTTTTATGTGGCCATAAGACATTAAGCTCTCTCTAAACAAAAAAAGATTAATCCACTTTCTGACAAATGGACATTGTTCACTAGAAGCAACATTCTACATATGGTGTTGGGTACTAAATGTGCATGCATCAAGCATGTGCATGGCTTTGATTAGAAATACCTTTTATATAAGCTGTTTATAGCTGTGATGTCACAGGTCCATATGGACAGTGAAACATATGGGTGTGATGACTGAGAGTTGCTGCTTCGCTCTGTGCATGGCAACAGTGCTGCTGTTCTGTTACAGCTTTTCAGAGTGGTTGGTCTAGTCTTACTTGCAGAAGCCTTGCAGTGGAAGTGCCTCAGCTCCTATGATTGTGGGCGTGACGTTTCAGTTCTTGTCTAACAGCCTATGGATATCGTTTTTTAGTGTAGACACACACACACACAAGCTCACCAGTACTGCACAACAGCACAGTGAGCAGGAGAGAGATAGATGAAAGGTGCTCCCTACTGCGTTCTAATGTCACTTACAGCCAAGAGAGAGAGTGAGGGATAGAGAGAGAAAGAGAGTGAGTGAGTGAATGTGAGAGAGAGAGAGAAAGAGGGAGAGAGAGAGAGAGAGAACGAGAGACAGAAAGAGGGAGACAGTTAGAAAATGAGAGAGAGAGAGAGAGAGAGAGAAAGAGAGAGGATTTGTTGACTAAATCTGCCTGGAGGTTTTTTGGCACTCATTCTCCTGGAGTCTGTGAATGCTTTAAGAGAGGGAATTCCTTCTGATGACCAGTAATGACACACTTACACACACATGCAGAGATCAGGTTGTTATGGGAATAAAGTGGGAAGCTTTGATGAGGAATAGAGAGTGTGTTACATTAGGTCTTAGTCTATAAATGGCTTGCCCCTGTAGTCCAATAGCTCTTCAAGTCAAATGTGAACAACACAGTGCCAATTGGCAAGTAATTTAAATCAAATTAGACAAACAGCACCCTCTGCATTGCAGTCAAGCACAGAAATGAAACAAATAAATACATAAATGTTCTATAGAAACGTTACATAGTGTTTATCATGCATCAAATGTAACAGATACAATGCTTGAACACACTTTATACCTTCGAAACACAGCATGTAAAAACACTTGAGGCATTGCACATACACAGTATGCATAGCTAAAAGTATTTGTATACGTGTGACTCAAGTCATCAAGACCCGTTACACAAGTAAACGTCTTGCAGCCACATTGTAGCGGCTCGAGCAGGAAGCCCTTCCCTCGCTGCTGTTGGACAGTTTCTGGCGCAGCCTGCACTGGCCTGCTCGAAAGGCTGCAAATGTGGTTTCCATAGTCTACTTCTACAAGTTTCACAAATCACTGGGCTCAATTCAAAACAGGCCATATTTCTCGCTGTACTGTGTAGAAGAGTGTGCAGCCATCCAGCCATGGGATGGTAAAGCGGCTTTTGTCCACATGAAAAGATTCTAATTATAAGTGGAATCCAGCCAGGGTCTAGACCTAATAATAAAGTGTAATGTGATTTTGTGAGGGAAAAAAAAAAAATTAGCAAATTACACCACTGGCTTTATGCTAATCAACCGACTCATTGTGAAGCCGTTCTGATCGCTCAGTCGTTTTTCCCAGCTCACGATCTTCAGACACGCAACACGGCCACTGGACGACCTTGAGCATGATCCAAGCATACCTGAGCCCCTCGGTGGCACTACACAGACGTACGCGAGCCCGTCTCCTTTCTGACATCGTCTCCAGCCCTTTCTTGTCGTCTGTCTCTCCGAAAATGTGAAAAAGCTAATTAGAAAAAGAGGGGGTGAAAAAAAGTGCAGCGGCAGGAAAAGCCGCAGCTAGAAGACGATCTGATAATTGTGCTTGATAACTCATCTCCTTAGTAAAGGGAAGAATGTATTTAGCCATCGTCTGCTGTACAATGTCCTTTCAAGCATAACCACAGTGTAAGAGAGAGAGAGAGAGAGAGAGAGAGAAAGAGCGGGAGACAGAGAGAGTGTGTATGCGTGTGTGTGTTGGAGTGTCAGAGGACTCCAGTCCAGTCACTGCAGTCCTGACGTGTTTCAACACGACAGCCGTCTTTAATCAAATAACACCAGAAAAACCACAAGAGCATGGAGTGCTTCGGCGTGCCTGTGTGGACGCCACTGTCTTGCATATCAAGGGAATACAGATTTTTATTTCCCTCTCACACTCCGTCTTTTAATCTTTCAATCGCTCGCTCTCTCGCTCTCTGGGCTCGTCGTGGCTGCTCTGGTTTCGTGAGGCTCTCTGCTGGGGGATTCCTGCTAATTGCTTGCACATTCCTGTCTTCCTCTATTAAAGCCAGGCCACCATTCCCCTTACCATCTACAGTACTGCCATGAGAGACTGAGAGAAAGTCAGAGGAACACAGACAGAGAGATGGTGCGACAGAAGCACAGAAAGAGAGAGAGAGAGAGAGAGAAAGAGAGAGAGAGAGAGAGAGAGAGAGAGTCAGATGGAGTGACAGAAAGAGAGAAATATAGAGAGAGTGACATGTAAATCTAGTCACAATATACTAAATCAAAGTAGTTGAATACTGCTGTGCGTAAGCACTCTGTGTGACATAAACGTGCACATGCAGTACACTGTACGATATACTCAGGAAGCGAACAAACATGTTAATGGACTACTCTCAGAACTTGTCAAACACTGCTGAACATTTTAAGTTTGATAATGTGATTTCACTTATATGTATGCATGTGCTTGTGTATAATTGTGTGAGAAAGGTGCGTGTGTGTGTGTGTGTGTGTGTGTGTGTGTGTGTGTGTGTCTGTGTGTCTGTGTGTGCCCAGTGTGAGGTTCTTCCTCAGGCGCACGGGCAGTCTCGCAATTGAAGGTCGGAATTCAACAACACTGGCATCCTCCGACATCTTGAAGCAATCTCAGCTTCGCTGGGGGGTAGTTGTATGCCTGAGTGTGCATTTTTGCATGTATGTTTGTGTGTGCATGTGTGAAGTGATGTCCTGACATGTCGCATTAGAGATTGAGCACGCTTGTAGCTCAGAGAGACAGTCTATTTGGTCTGATTTCCTCATGCTATATTTATTCCATTACAACGAGGCAGTGGCATGTTTATCTGCTTTATCTACTATGACGGGTTAGATGCTGCTACATTCCACTGTGTGGTTCTCCACCAGAAACACAGCTCCCCTTCAACACATATTACACACTGTCCTTCTCTTTATAACATAGAAATACTTTATCTAACACATCAGAGAAACTCCACTGCTCTCTCACGGCCTGTGGAGGATTTCCATAATACCTAAGACAGAGAAGCTTCGCATGATCCAATGCTGTCCCAGCCTGCTCCAGGGATCACAGGTACTTGTATGAATGGATCTCTATACATATGATTCGTAGCACACCATAGAAACAAAGAGGACACACAGAGGAGTGTATGATTATATTTTCACACTCAGTGTGCTATCTTCACTTTTGGACATTGTGTGATTAGCTCCGTCACAGGGTCACAGGTTTTTGTAATTCAGTTAACTACTCAATCAACAATACATTTAATCGCACACACACACACACACACACAAACAAATAAATACAACATAGCCCCCCAGAAAGGTAACAGTTATTTTGTACCAAATATATACTTATATATATAGTTTACAGAGAAACAGTAAATATAGGAATCAAGAGACAGAATGTTGACAGTGGGTCATATGTGTGTAATGAGAGACAGACATTGCTCATTATGAGAGGCTTCATACACACTAAAACATTCATCTCATTAATGCCCTACTCCTCAGCCTGTGTCCTCCTCTTAAACTCTCTTCCATCATGCCTCCCCCGTCCATTCCTCTCCAGGAAGCCAAGGACAAAACGAAATTTGATTTCCTATAGCTGTGCCTACAGTGAACCTACAGTATGAGGGTCCATCACGCAACATGTGTGTACTGTGTTGTACACAGCGGATGTAGAGCCAGTGAAAATTACTTCACGCTCACCATCAAACCTATTGTTTGAATTGTCAAGGAAAATACACAGGAATTTGTCTTATTTTGGCTGTATGACACTCCAGTGAAATGCGGCGTCTCTCACACAACTTGCGCCTTTTATAATAAGCATGAAAAAAAAAAATAGCAAGAGAGAGAGATCAAATGTTCTTGCTGTTTAACCTGAGGGAAAATAAATGCAAAGTATTCACAGACCAATCTGCAGTCTGCGTGTGCAAATGTGACTGACAGGCAAGGAGAGAAAGACAGTGCGCATGAGTGTTTACACTGTATGCTTAATTCAATTTTTTTTTTTAAGTGTGTATGTGTGTTTGTGCCTGTATTGCCAGCTGCATGAGAGGAACTCCTCACAATAAAATGAAAGTGAACAGTAGCATCATACCTACAAATAAGATGTAATGTCCCAGAGCACCCCCTCCTCTACAGGTATTTATGGTGTGCAGCATATCTCTCTGCTCACACTCTTCCTACCCCTTGCTCTTGTGTTTGTGTTCCTGTGTGTGTGTGTGTGTGTGTGTGTGTGTGTGTGTGTGCTTGCCTCTTTGTGTGTATGCATGTGCTTTTATGTGAAAGAGTATCGTACTGTTTTCCATTTTTCTTCTGTTTACTCGACTAAGATGAATGATGTAAGAAAGGTTTACGACTCATTCCAGAAGACCAGCCCAAAAACCCCGACTGCATTCCAGCGTAACGCACCTCAAAAAAAAAAAAAAAACACCAGCTCCAGAGAAAAACACTCCGCAGACCTGCAGGATTCAGCCAGGAGAAAACTTAAAGCAACACCAGCTCGCGCTCACCGACGTACACACTGATACGTCTCGGCAGCAGCACACGTTTGACACATGCAATCTCAGGTGTCAGGGACACCCCTTGGATGCATTGTCGTGACAGCTCAGAAGCATGCATGTGTTTGTGCGTGCGTGCGTGCGTGTGTGTGTGTGTGAGTGCGTGCATGTGCATGTGTGTGTGTGTGCATGTGTGTGTCTGTGTGAGTGTGTGTGTGTGAGAGAGAGAGAGAGAGAGAGAGTGTGTGAGGCTTCCTTACCGGATGGCACAAAATGAAGAACTTTGTTTTGTTCCATGATTCCTTCCTCAACCCATCATTTTCCTGTAGTCCAGAGACTAATAGGGGCAATATCACCTCTGCTCTGCTCTCCTCCTCTCTCTCCTCCTTTCTCCCCTTCTACCTCTCTCTCTCTCTCTTCCCCCCCTCTCTTTCTCTCTCGCTCCCTCACAGACAGATTCAGTGAGTCAGCCTTGCTCTGCCTCCTCAAAGCTGTTACTCTGGGTCCTAAAGCCTGCCCCTCTTATTGTCAATCTCTTTCGACCTACCAGGTGTCTGCAGTCATAACTCTTAACTGGCTGCACGAACAATACTGCATGTCAGCGTGAGTGTGGGACAGGGCCCAGCTACGATGGCATGGGTTGTTTGAGCCTCGCTGGTTCTGATAACATGCCCATTATGTATGGTAGTATAATGTGTCTGAGTTAGGTCTCTTACTCTGTAAGAATGCAACATGTGATGTACTGTTTTAAAAATCAGCATAAACACTGATTAATGAGTGTTTGGCTTTGGAGAAAATATTTTGTGGTTGTATACTGCAAGCTATTAGCATATTCGATTTATATGGTTTCAATCACATGGCACCAGGTTTAGCTACAGGACAGGATTTGTACCTGAAGTGTTACTGCATATTACTGGTCTGTAGATTTTTTCTGCAGTTTGTCTGCAATTCCGGCGTTGCTCATTCACCTTGATAATGGTTGAAGGGGTAGTAATATATTGAATTTTCATCCTGAATATCAGACAGATCAACAGACATTGGGTTATTAACTGGTTATTTGTGGTTAATTGGCTAACATCAGTGCCTCTACAATTTCTTCAAAGGCAGAATCATTAATAATTTCAAGGTTGTTTGTGTTTTTTTTCTCCCTTGATAGCAGAAAAAGTGTGCATATGGAGGTCTGTTTTTTATTTTTGCTAACATTATTAAGAGCAGAACCATTATTAAAAGAGTAGAAACTTTCTCTGCTTTTTCTTGTTCTACTTAGTTGGCATTAAAAGACCTTTCCATAGCACGCACCTGTTGGCAGCATGTAAAAGAAACATTTTAGGAGCATACACATGGATGTGAGCAATCACGACGAGTGTGTTCATTACGTGTCGAACAAAGTTGATTGTTGTACCAACGGCTGAGTGTTTATATGTAAAAAGAAGTTTTTGATTAGCATTTCTTTATGGTGAAGTGGTTCCCATCAGCTATAGTCAATATGTTGTGTTAGAAAATTGCAGAACCATAAAGCTACATTAACATAAGTGCACGAGCTGTGGTTCTTGAAACGGGGAGCACATTAGCTCCCACAGTCAGACAATAAAAAAAATGAATTCTCAGTTCATCAACATATTTACTATTCATTGCTTCACCCTCTCAATTCTGCATCAGCAAACACGTAATATTACATATCTGTCCACCTGTGCACTCACAGCATGTACCTATTAGTCTTCATTTCAGTGAACACAGGTTAACTACAATGTCAGGAAACATCACAGCCGCCTTAGAATGTAAAAGAGTGAGAGCCAATTGCTCAAGTAAGCTCTGGTGGGCCTCCGTTAGACTGAATTCATGCTCACACATGGAAGCTCTGACTGGAAATCACCCCAGTACTCCTGTCTCCTACCAAGCAAACTGTTACATACATAATAATGTATAACAATACTCTTCATCATAACCAAACTGGTAAGGAGGATATTTACTGTACCGTGGACGAGTTGGATACATTATTATCCGTTTGAACCTAAAGTGCAGGCTTTTGAAATGCGTTAATTGAGGTTTACGGCATATAAATGGTTAACTCCTGGTAAGGGCACAGGATGCCATGGGCACACAGACTGAAGGCTCACCCTGACCTCTGACTTCTCCATTGTCCTTGAGTTGAACACAGTTGTCCAGAGATTTCACACATTCACACACCCACAACCACAGAGAGAGAGAGAGAGAGAGAGACACAGAGAGAGAGCGAGAAAGAGAGAGAAAAATGTTTGGGCTAGATGAGGAGCACCGTGACAAAAAAAATTCTATTATCAGGGAGGTTTAGGATGATACACTGCCCCCTAGTGCTGTTGTCAGTACTTTACTAGCCTGTGAGCTCAGAAAAAGGATACTGTTCAGGTTTTTGATAGATGTGTTTATTACTGTTTATTACCTCTCACATAAAAATACAATGCCACACACGCATACACCAGTGTCCCTTAATGAGGAATTTGTAGAGTGACTTGTTTGTCCTTTGACCTCAGTTTCTGCCTGTGGTGGAGAGATATATTCCAATCACAAGATTAAAAAGGAAATGTTTGCTGCCCTTCTGTTCACCCAGTGGATTTATGGGTAATGGATGCTGACAGTGGCACTTTGGGCTATAAGCTCAGAAGTAACCATGACCCAGAATCTTGCTCTTTTTCCTACTCAACAGCTATACATTCACATAAAAGGTTCACTTCATCTCTTACTTTTGTTCACGCTCTTCACAAAGACACACACAGACACAGACAGACAGACAGACAGACAGACACATGCACAAACACGCACAAACACAATGTTGCATCACAGCTGCAGGAAGAGCCAAAAGTCAGTGTTACTGAACAACAGTGGGTGGACCTTCCTTCCCCTGGACGCTCACCTCGAAGTGTCTTTCTGACTGTACATGTGTGTGTTTGCGTGTGAGAGACAGACAGAGAGAGAGAGAGAGAGAGAGAGAGAGAGAGAGAGAGAGAGAGAGAGAGAGAGAGAGAGAGAGAGAGAGAGAGAGAGCAGGAGGGAGGAAAGGAGAGTGTGTGCATTTGTTATCTAATAAGTAAATAAAAGCTTGACATATCTTAAATCACACTAACATTCAGTAAAGCTAATGAGAGAACTGCAGTAAATGGTAATGCTCTATTTGCAGTTTGGGCAGTTTGTCAAATATCAAAGTAAAATAATCCACTGATTACATGCATTTTACATAAATCATGTTACATCATACAGAGATCTTCTAAAATTCTTCATTTCAAAGTGCACGCCACAACAAATCTTTAAACCTCCAAACTCCAAGGCCAGGACAGTGTGTGACAGCCAAGAGCAACATTCCATTTAAACACATAAACATGTTGTGTCTGTGCATCTTTAGGGAATTTTCCATTTCTAATTAGATGGATGCACCAACTATAGTTTTCAATAATAACATTCAGAAATGTCTAATTACCACACTGTTGGTGTTATAAAGAATTCATAATTGAACAAGCATAGGGTGGTGTGGCTTTAATCTCTGAGATTTGGCTCAAACTTGGGGATTAGGCCCCACATGCTTCAGCACAGTGACAGCTGAGAGACAGATCAATCGCACGATAGGGTATTCATCCTCAGCTCTCGCTTTCATCTTCCTTAAAACACTGGCTTAGCCTGCGCGAGCTCATATTATATTTGTAGTGAGGTGAGGAAGATGCTCAGTCTTGTCCTCTTCATTCCCGGTGTGTAATCAAATAAAAATTCCCATACTGGGAAATAGGCATATTGATGCTGCAAAGTGTAGCGCATTTCCGTACAATCTAACTTTCGATCAGTTCATCATTAAAATATAGTAATGCATGTAAAGTACACTGTTGTTTTCAGATGGCTATAATTTCGTTTTTTTAGCTTTGGCCTGTTAGTACATTACATGAAAGGTAAACGAAGTCAGTAGCCTATAGCATATGGTGATGCTATCCGCGCATGAACTCCGTTTAACCAGCATAACATGGTACTCACGTCAACTCAGTCAAACGAGAAGACGAACAGCTACGTTTGCAGTTACTGACAATTAATTACTTTCCGTACTTTACATCGTCAAACGACGTTCTTACCTTCTGCAAAGTTGTTAACAGTCACTCCTCCCATGTCTCCACCGTCCCTGTCGGTCTTCATCTTTTCATACAATTTGGAAGGTTTTTAAAATTACATCCAGGGAAACGTTCTTAAAAGCTCTTCTCAAAACATCCTACTGGCAAACATGTTTAATTGGTGTCCGTATAAAAATTAACAAGTGAAGTCATCCACTTTCTTTCGGCGCGTGAAACACAGGAAAGCATGTTGTCAGGGCTCGCGGGTGTTCCGCAGGTGTGCATGACAGCATGCGCCCCGAGAGTACCAAGCAAACAAAGGCTTGTTCCTTAAACCACTCACACTCAGATCGACTCTACAGGAAGAGAGGAGACAAGGTGACGGGACAAACTCGCTGAGCGCTTTCTCCATTTATAGACTATTCAATCACTCCTGAATGCGTTCTGGAGAAAATGTGACACGTTTTAGAGATCTTTCACATCAGGAAGGTATTTGCCAAAATTAAAAAGAAATAGAAAATAAAACTAATTAATTCTAAGAATACAGTAAAAAAGTAGACATTTAATGAATTCATAGCTTAAAATAATAAAATTAAAGACTGTTCAAATAATTAATTTATGGCTAAAGTTAGACCGCTTAAAACAGCATTTCTAACCATCAACAAAGTTAAAGCGCAGCTGCATTGAAAACAAAGCGCAAAGTTACAATGAACACGGTAAAAATGCAGTCCATGCACAACAGCTTAAAGGCCCTGTTAAATAGAAAAGTCTTCACTTTCTTAATTTTCTAAGTTGTCAAGGGCCCCCTCGTCATCTGGGAGAGTATTCAAGAGTTTAGAGCCATGGCAGCGAACGGCAGCCTGTAAACTCGTTAGTCAGGTGGCAGTGGGCATCAGTATGTTTTTTTGGCTAATCTGAGGGCTCTTGAGCATGCAGGGCCTCATGATCACCCTGTTTAGACACACAGAGGGGCAAGAACACACAGAAACCTGAAGGTAAGATGTAGTATTTTAAAGTAAATTCTGGATGACACAGGTGCAACTCTTTAAAAACTGGTATAAGAAGGGTGCATACAAGCATTCTGAACTCTCTGTAGGCCTGAAATAGTATATTCATAGTGAGACACTGAAGCAGCACATTAGAGGAGTCCAGATGTGAAGATGCAAGCAGAGGTTTTTCACTATCAATTACTGTGAGGATACTTCTGATCTTGGCTGTTACAAAGATTATAGAATGCTGTTCTGGAGACACTGCTAACATGGCGTTTAAAGCTTAAGTTGTAGTCAAACGTGACATCTATGTTTCTGGTGTTGGCCTTAACTGATAGAGACTCCAGATAAGTTACTGCATCAGTGAGCTCATGAACATTCCTACTGATGATAAATTCTGTTTTATCACCATTGAGTTGCAGGAAATTATGACCCATCCAGGACTTGATGTCTTTTAGACAGTTAAAAAGCAAGTCACTGGAACCCTGGGAGTCAGTCACTAGGGACATATATAATGTGATGTTTGCATACTGGTGGAACAAGATCCACCAGTCTGACAACTGTGGCTAACAGAAGCATATTAAAGAGTACTGAACATGGGGGACTCAATCTCCATCAGGGATGTTAAACTGATCTCCACCAAGGATCTTCAACAGGATCTCCACAAGGATTCTCCAAGGGTTCTCCAATTAAACTGATGTGGTTAATCACTGAGGTTGTTACCTAGGCTTAGTACTAAAAGCACATTGTATGAAAGAAATAAACTACATGTGGAATTTATAGTTATTAAGAGATGATAAAATATTGTTTGCAAACATTAAATGGTCACTACATGGACACATTACCCCCCCATCATTTTACCCAGATGGTTTGAATACTCAAGATGGTTCAAACATTCAGTCATTAAAATTAGCGTTTTATTAGCGACTGGAAATAAAAGTCCTGTTGTACAGTCCTTTATGAAGCACTTTAATGGCCAATTTTTTTACAGTGCACCCTTAAAAACAGGCCAGTGGTTCATTAACTTCCAAGCAGACACATTTATGAACATGCTGACCATTACAGAGAGGTCCAACTTCCAAAAAGAGTACCACGAAACACTTGAGAGCTCAAGGTGAATTATATAAAATGGCACTAGAGCATAGCTTGCCTGTGTGATACAGGCCAGAGGGAGGTGAACCCTATGCTGAAAACGGGAGGGGACAACTAAATAAATAAAGACCTCACTGTGTCCGGCCTTATGTTGGCAGGCAGCCGGTGGGTAATTGGTCAGCGGTAATTTGGGCTTTTAGAGCTGTGAGAAGACCCTTGAGAACCCCAGGCAGGCTGTCTGACACAATGCCCGGGCCAATGAGGATGAAGGGGCTCTATGTATGGAAATAAAAGCCACCATGTTTCTCTGCACATAGTAACAGTATTCACCAAGGTCAGGTCTCCATATTTGCGTTTTTCTATACAAAAGGACTCTAATCTGTGGAGTGGGACTATGTTTAAGACAAGCTGGAGCGAGAAACAATAGCTCCCCAGCTGGGTGCACTTCTGTATTTTTCACATTGTTACCTGCTTGTGTCTGTCTTAGCTGACAACATTTATTACATTTTTACTTATACACTTACAGTACAAAACACTACAATGCATTTGTTCATATATTAGACAGATACATAGACTGTATTCATATATTTGTGTGTGTGTGTGTGTGTGTGTGTGTGTGTTTTAACACTTCTATCTGTAACCTGCCACCTCCCTTGTCACCCTCCTTTCCAGCATCTACCCCCACCCCCTTTTGCTCATTGGTTGTCCTGCTGAGTCCAAATATATTTTTAGGCTGTTATCCCCTCTGAGGGGCGGATACGGCAAGTCAGAAGAGATATATACAGATTCCCACAACGGAGAACAAAAGTCTCTTTCACACACTCTATTCATATATGCTATATACCCTTTCTCTAATATTTGGCAATTGAGGATTAATATACCTGCTGACTATCTCTGGGAAGAACCACTATTTCAAAGTAAGATTTTTAGTCTAGCTGCAAATCCTCTGTGTGTTTGTGATTATATGTGTGTTTGTGGGGAGCACTGCACCACTGTGCATATTAAATTAATGAGCTGATATACTAAGCTGAGGGTATCACTCTGTTTATAAATCTTTGTATATGTAACCAGGAAGATGACGGACATCATGGTTCAGAAGTTGTCCTTCCCTTTCACCTGCCCGCCATGCCACACCCAGCCTGACTGTCAACCAACCACAGAGCAGCAGTGTCACCAAGGCAACCAAGTACAGGAGCCAGGAGACCCAAACCTTCATAATCCAAACCAAGAGAATTTAGAGCTTGAATACAAAGACACAAAATCACATCCCAAAGACAGAGAGTCACAAGCTCACAAGGCACAGTCAGACTTAAAGAGCACAGTGGTGGTCTCTACAAATGGCAACCCTAACCCGGAGTCCGCGGGGGAAAACAAAAATAAAATTACAGCCTATACGACTACTGAGAAAAAGGGAGTGGATGAGTGTTCAGAGAGGAGGGGTCAGCCTAAGCCCCTCCCCACTCTTTCAGCATTAGAGGGGGTGATCTCACACAAGGCTGTTTTTGAAAAATGGGCAAACCTACAGCGCGAGGAGCAGCGTCCAAGCACAAAGCGGCAGCTCTCCGCAGAGAGCGCTGCAAAGTGTGTGAGTGTGAGGAAGAGGAGCACGGTGAAGAGCGGCAAAGAGGAGGCAGCGAAGGCTCTCCCTCGCGCCGCTCCTGGCGCACAGCCAAGGAAAGCCTGCCTGCCCACAAGCTCCTCCTCCCAGAGGAAGCCAAGAAGACAGCTGTTCAGCAGCACTGGGGTCTTCCACAAACTGGACACACATGCAATTAACACAGGGAGAGAGGTAGCACACACACGTACGCGCACGCGCAAACACACACACACACACACACACATTTACATACAGATATACCCAAAGAACTCTAAGATTCATTCAATATGTTTTGGCAAGTCTGCACAGAAACGTGTTACCAGAACTGCTGCAGTGCTTATACAATTATGGCTGTGACAGTGTAAAAATGTTTATGAAACAATAATCATGCTGGATTTATAATCGGATGCTGGATTTGTCATCATTAGTAATATAATAACTAATTAACAGAATCTGGCATCTAACTTCTTGATTTATATTGCACTTTTTTTTCCCCAGTGTCTAGTCCATTTATGTGTTTATTAAATGTAGATACAGTTTCCATATAATAGCATTTCCTCATCACACGTGTTTATAGTGATAGACAGGGTGCTGTGTATGTTTCAGCTGAAGGAACAGGGGGTGTTTTCAGCTGTGAGCATTGCTCGTGCAATCACACAGCCAGCCAGAAATGAGCTGGAGAAGCTCAGAGCCATATGGGTCTGGCTCTGCCACAATATTGGTGAGTACACACACACACACACACACACACACACACACTCACACAAACGCACACACAAAACACTTACATATGTGAGTCGGAGCTGACAATGCAACAAGGTAACACATGCAGATTTTAGTATTATTACTAATTATGATGTGATAAAACTGCAGTTTCACACATGCTCAAAAGAAATACTGAGAAATATAAATGCATAATTTCTTTGCTGTTTTCTGTGTCATGGATGTATGAGCACACATAAGTATGGACCTGGGTAAGCACTGCTGTGCCGGTGTGTATGTAGAGCATGTGGTGTAAGCGGTGTTGTGAGCGCTGTTGTGTTGGTGTGGATGTAGAGTATGATTTGGAGGGGTACCTGGGGGTTTCTCCAAAACTCTGCACACCTGATGAAGTCATCAAGCAGGGACGGGGAGTGTGCAGTGGATTTTCCAGCATCTGTTTGGAGATGTGCAGGTGACATAGCATAAATTAATGAAAACAACAAACAATGCATTATACACAAGTACATGGCGGTTCAAAAATGACAAAAACATGATGGAATTCCTGAGAGTGGATGCCATTCTTAGTTGCATTGTTCCTCAAAGCATTCCATCATTCTGCGTATTGGGATAATGGTGGAAGTTTAAGTGTCTCAGAGGCTCAGAGGCTTTTCCTCATCCCCACATGAGTCTCTCAGGTTCAGAGATCACATGGATAATGCTCAGTAAATCACTTAGTGGTCACAGGCACCATGTGGCTGGAAGGCATTCTCCCCTAGCCTTAAATCAGCTGCCTTCACATTCACATCTCCCATTCAGTTATAGGTTCACATTGGTTTATGGGTTGCCTGCAATACGCTGTGGTGAGATCTCACTTTCTCCCTGTGCTCTGTAGAGAGGCTGGCATTCAGTGTGAGGAGGTGAGTGGATACAGCAAGGGCATTGGGCACAGGCCTGGGTGCAGGCTGGCAGAGAATCCCTCGGACCACATGTGGAATGCTGTGTGGGTGAAGGGGCAGTGGGGGCTCCTGGATGCCTGCTGGGGAGCTGGCACTGTCGACATGGAAACCAAAGCATTCATCAAGAGGTTAGACTCTTAGCACGGTTAGCGATAATCGCACTCGCGCATGCGAGCTCGCCAAGGCCAATATGTACAAAGAGAGGCGTTCAAACACTCCTGTCACTGCTGTGTGGTTTGTATATTAAGAGAACAGATACCAGCAGAACCATGTAAGGTGATGGAAAGTAACTACATTTTGTTCGTATGTCACAGGTTTGATGATTTTTACTTCCTGACTGAGCCGGGGGAATTTATAAACTCTCACTTCCCTGATGACCAGCACTGGCAGCTACTGGACACTCCAATCTCTCTGGAGCAGTTTGAGCAAAGACCACTGAGGACCTCAGCATTCTACACTCTGGGACTAACACTTCTACAACCCACACTATACAAAATAACCACAGGTAAAACACTCTCAAAGGCAGGAATATTTTAATATGAAATATTTTAAGACTCTCACATAAATACAGTACAAACAAAAAGACAGTCTGAGATGCACACACACAAATACATGGTAGGGTGCGGTAATATTTGGCTGCTGCCATTAGCTTATAGCTCTGGGACAACAGATCAGAGAGCCCCAAAATAACTTATTCTTATTCAGTGTTTATGAAGTTATTGTGTGCTTCAGAGATTAGAGCGTCTCTGGGGAACAACGGCTAGTGTGTTATTGTTACCAAGATTTCCTGAAACAAAGTGAGGGAATGCCTGACTGCAGACAGCCCCACAGCAAACGGACGCAAACATATAAACATGGAAATAAAAACATTAAAAGTGAAAATAACAACTTCCTTAACAGTGCTGCAGGTAAATGAAGTTTGGGGGCACCAAACCTGAATTCTTCTGCAAAGCCTGCATTCCTCCAATGTTTTGTAATATATTAATGTATCTTGCAGACAATGGAGAAGCAACTGTGTCGATGAGCTCATCAAGCCCGTTGACCTTTGCCTATGAGCTGAGGCAGCGGGACTCTCAGACAGGACTTCTAGGGCAGCGGGAGGTCGACAGCTCTTGTGGCCTGCTGTCAGCGAGCCATCAGGGGATGAGTCTGCGCTTGCTGCCCCCGGAAGCAGCGTATTACCAGCTGAAGCTGTTCGCCCGGCCGGAGGGTAACACAGAGGCGCTGCACTGGGTCTGCTCCCTGGAGCTGGAGTGCCCCGCTGTCCGACAGAGCCAGCCAATGCCGGCTAACCCGTACGTGAGCTGGGGTCTGGTGGGGGGGGCAGGGACGCTTGGGGTGAAGAGCTGCAGCGTGCCTGGGGAGGAGGCACTGGAGGTGGAAGACGGAGGGGAAGGTGAGGTGGTGTTCCACACCTCTCGGCCCTTGATGATGGTCTGTGAGCTTATCCACCCCGATCTCGACCCCGTTCTGGCTAAGCGCTGCCTGGCACTGCAAATAGCAGAGGAGAGGTTGGTGTGTCATGTGCTGTGCCTCTACAAAGGCTTTTATCGACTCTCTGTGTTCGTACGGGATTACCATAATGGCAGTGGATCCTTTCAGAATGCCGGCAACTTCCTGCTGCACTGTAAGGGTCAGGGAGCTCATGTGAACTCGCTGTATCCCCCCGATCTTGGCCCGTGGTGCGGCCCGGGAATGCGCACCCAAGCAGCCGGACTATCCCACTTCAGCCACACGGGGGCGTTAGTAAACGCACCTCAGGGACGCTGTAACATCACCTTCCACTGCGCCTCACCTGAGCTGCAGATACATGCGGTCCTCAGCACAGAGTTGGCCCCGAAGAACAAGGTGAACTTCAAGCAGGATCCGAGCAGTGAGCTGCCTGAGGAGACGCACTTCCCGCTGTCTCGCCATCTCCTGCTCACGTCCACGGACGTCAAGGTGACAGTGAGCGTGTGCGTGCCGCGGCCCGGAGCCTATCGGCTTGGCCTATACGGGCGTGAGCCCCCTCAGCGGGACTACGCGCCGCTGTGTGACTACGTGGTGCGGAACACGTGCGAAAAGCACGGCATCCCCTTTCCACAGGCGTACGCGGCATGGGGGAGGGGCTGCGTGCTGCTGGAGCCTCGTGGGGGGGTCCTGGCTCCGCAGAGCTGGGTGCGTTTCCGTGTGCGTGTCCCGACCGCGCGTAGGGTCGGCGTTCTGGCGCAGGAGAGGGCGGAGCTGTCGATGAACAAGAGCAGAGTGTGGGAGGGAGAGGCCTTCACGGGAGACGCCAGGCTAATCAAACTGACCGCGGCCACTTCGGAGGCCAGCGACATGGCCGTCCTGATGACCTTCGATGTGCTCAACCTGGACAGCGAACCATGATAAAGGCATTGTGCATGTGTGTGGATGGCAGCTAGACAGGGTGCTTAAGGAGAGCTTAATGGAACACGCCGAAATCTGCTTATTGTTTATTGTTTTCAAGTGTTTGTTGTAAAATGTTTTCACTTGGACTAGATGTATATTGTGAAATTAGACTTCAGATATGGCAAATCTTAAATTTGGGAATTTCTTAAATTCTTGTAACCTTTAAGACAAGCATTGTGGACTTCTCTCTGTTTTGACTGTGCATCTCTGTCAGTTGTATATATATTCACAGTATAAGATATACACACTATGTTGCCAAAAGTATTTGCTCACCTTCCTTGACTTACATATGACCTTAAGTGACATCCCATTCCTAATCCATAGGGTTCAATATGACGTTGGTCCACCCTTTGCAGCTAGAA
>JAOXYF010000009.1:9998795-10019060 GCA_028565775.1 Sternarchorhynchus goeldii
GTTGAGGTCAGGACTCTGTGCAGGCCAGTCAAGTTCATCCACACCAGACTCTGCCATCCATGTCTTTACGGACCTTGTTTTGTGCACTGGTGCACAGTCATTTGGATGGGTGAGTGAATACTTTTGGCAATATAGTGTATCTTGCGCACCTTTAGAGTTTCAAAAAGGGCCCAATCCATTCACTTCATACTAGCAACCACAACACTGCAAGCTCTTCACAGGGATCATCAGGTAGGCACACCGCCACTGGTCTGAGTTTTCCTGCATTAAGAACGTTCCTACAGAACGCTGTACGAAGAGGACTAGTGCCCCAGATACACACCCCTCCCAGCTTTCTTTTAAACCAGCCGCATACAAAACCTCTTTGGACGTAAACCCACATTGGCTTCCCTGGTGACTAAGGGCTGTGCTCAGCCCCACAGGCACTGTTATGCGTGCTCAGTACCACCAGTTCCATATGGGCTTTACTCACTATGCCAACAGTGAACACTGAGTTAATCTCCCTCCCCATGCAGCCAGCTACATCCTAACCCATAAAATCCATGCTGTCCTGCCCAGTAACTAAAACTGAGCACCACTGGGACTGTTAATGTGTACTCAGAGATGACAATTGCCATCAAGAATTCCCCAACCCAGCAGATCCATACCAGTCTCCCTGGTGACTGAGGCCAACCGAAGCCTTACTGACATGCTCAGTTTAATAGGTCCATTCTAGACATAATAAAGACCCACCAATCCACACACCTGCCCAGTCCTCCACATACTGTACCTCGAGACACCGAACTGCTCAGCCTGTCCATCTTTATAATGCATTTCCCCAACTAGCCTGTGCTCTCTACCACCACTGACTAGCTCCTTCAGCTATTTCAGATAATTCCTAATTGCTACCTTTAGGTTACAGTCTCTAAACCTAAAATTATATAAGGATGTGGGAGACCTAGGTACAAATCCCCTAGCACCAACGTCTACTGGTTTTATGTACACCTACCACCAAGAATTTCAACTTCTTCCTTCATCAACGGCACCCTCAAATGGAAATGTTAAGTCTATAAAATAAACTACTCATTTACTTTCAGAGTACAACATTGTAGCTGGTGTCATGGGACCTGTAGTTTTTTTTTTTAAACCAGTCTCTTACTTCAAACCTATTTACTGACTTATAGTCTGCACTTGCTCTACAACACACTGTCCCTTATGCACAAATCTCTCTAATAATAATTTATATGATTATGAGTCAAAGAGTCAACCTCTATGTTATCATATAAACGTGCTAATGATTGTTAGCTGATGTTGGGTGGATTTGATGCTCAAGTCTGTAGTCCCTTAAGATTGTGTGTGTACAGAGAAGAGCAAGCGTGGATTCAAGCCCAGAATACTGAAGGAGAAACAGGGTTTGCATGGCATATCAGTGGTTAAAACTATTAAAAACAAAACATGGTTACTAAAGTGCCAAATATGTGCTGAATTTCCAAATAACACAAGCCACTGATTTAAACACCCACAATCCCCAATGTTACTTGGTTCTTCTCAGAGTTTAGACCGCATCTTCATCCAGTGTCTGCCCAGCCCAACTCCAGTCTATGTTGAATATAAAGAATTGATGCTAAACATATTTGAAACTAAATATAAGAAATGTATCTTTGAAGAAGACAAACGAGCAGTACGTAGAGGGCACTTTTGCCAGCTGATGTAGCTGGAGTGAAGAGAGTCTTATTCTATCTGACATCTGGCTGGCACCGAGTTCCACTGTACAGAGCCAGGCGGGAGACACAGAACAGGGTGTATTTACATGCTGCAGTCATAACAACTGGGGCCTCGGAATGAGCCTGGACCACAGCTCTCTGCCCAGGGAGAAGTGGAACAATGCCTGCTGTGTGAGTGTGTGCGTGTGTGTACTGCCTCTGGGGAGAGGTGAAGTGCTGCTGATGTAAGGTGACAGTAGCGTAGGGTATTGTATCTGTGACTGGTGGGAGAGTTTTGGATCTGAGTACAGTGTTGGTGCTGTGTAATAGTGGCTAGGGAGTTGCTGGCATGTGTGTATAGATGTATACAATGGGTTGTCAAGTTTCATTGCCTTTACGTTTCCTTTACATAAAAATGATCACTGTTTTGTGTGGGTGTGCACACACATTTGGATGAAAACCAAAAGTGAGAGCCAGGAAAGGGATGTGTAGAGCAGGACAGAGTGAGTATCAGATAAACACACAGCTCAATTACTGCCTCCACACACACACACACAGGCAGAGAGTAATAAATAGGCTCAGTAATGGCAAGCTCTTGAGGCTTTTGTTGATGCAGGGTTTGGCATTTTCAAAGATGGTATCACCAGGTGACAACTGCACTGCTGAGCATACAAACACAAACACCCACACACACCAACAAACACGACTCAGAGAGCTCCTAATTCTGAGACTTTTCAAAGAATAGTGAGAAACATCCAGCAATGTACATTTATAAATAGTTTAATGGATTATTCAATCTCATAAATACAACATACAGATTAGAAAAAGCATCAGTCACAGGAGAAAACAGGAGTTACAGTAGCTTTGTGCAAATACAACTCAATTATATCAATTTCCATATACTTTAGTTAACCCCTTACAAAAAAAACAAAACATTTTGGCACTTTTGAAGTAGAATTGAAATAGTTTTAAAAAATACTACAAACTCCAAACGTTGAGTATTCTGACAATGAGGTAAAGTCTTGGAAATTCATTACTTCTTGTGCCACCATGTCCAGAGTCAGGACGACATGGGTGTTCAGCTCTGTGCAAATAATACCATATTGGCCATTTCTATTTTTGCGCTTGGAATTCATTACCTCAGCCTTGTTCCCTACCAAACATCTTCAGCAGCAATTAAAATCTTTTAGCCCTTTAGTTTCTGTTTTCCCAATGGGGCCCTACTCAGCACCTTCAGTAAACTGATCAGCTCAAAAAGAGTGAGCCATATTTATGACATCTGTGATGGTTGATTTCGCCAAAAGCAGCTCTGTGCTGGTACAGTGGAATCTGCTCTGTACCTGAGAACGTGGGCCTGTCAGACTTCAGTGACGATTATAGACTTTAAGGAGCCCCTTAAACAGACGGGGATTAAATGCTTTGGTTAGGAACAAGCCTTCAGTATCACCAAGTTTCACATATTGCTGCATGTTATTATTGGTCCACTAGAGGCCAAGGTAAGGTCATTTTGACCAGTCACCCCATTTAAAAAATAAATTTACAAAAGTGCTTCGGTTTGTAAGTATGGACATTTTGGAATACTAATGTCAATCTTAAGCTTACAAATAAAATAATATCCCCTTTTATCCAAACAATACAACCTCAAATCTAAGATTATTTTCCACATAATAGGAAAATTCTTTCCCTTGGATACCAAACTCTGTTTTAGTCCTCTAACCTCAGCTGCACATGGACAATGGCCAGGGGAGCATCAAGTAGGCAGTGGTGGGTGCAGCCTGGAGGGCCTCACTGGGGTCCTCCCTTTGAAAAAAGGCAGTAAGGAAGACCCTGTTGCCAAATCTGTACTTATCCATCCAACCATTAGGTAAGAACTTTAATAAGGGTCTTTAACAGAAAAACAGCATGGATATTAATCCAAGCTCAAGCTCTGCTTGACACTTTGTCTAGTTTTGATAAGCTGCCCTCCAGTGCCCTCCTGCCAACCAGCATGCTCCCTGATCCTTCACATAGAAGACAAAGACTCTGCTTATCCTTTCACCAACACTGGCGCTTGGCTCTGCCTGGCAACGCACCTGTTCCTTGCGGTCAAGACACTGCAAAGGCAGCGGCCCTGGAGCCTATTACACAATTTTCTGCTCTTCATATAGGAGTGCAACACGACCCCTTAGTTAATCTGTTTTTTTCTTTCTTTTTTTCTCTTTCATCTTAAAATTCTCCGTCTTACAAAAATACGATTTTCTTCTCTAGGTAATTCGGTTTTCTTCAAATACGTAAAATAGAGAGGTTTTTTTTTTCTTTGTAGTACCAGCTTGGTGAAAGGCATTTCTGTTGGTATAAATAGACCTTAGTAAGACATCTTAACACATGCAGACTGTATGTGCTAAAAATTACCGCTACTTTGAACTACAGATTATATAAGTGCTAGCTAGCCTGACACCCTTTAAGGACAGCTGCCGTGTTGAGCCTGGCTCCGGTAATGGTACCGCTCTGATAATGTGTGTTCGTGGTATGACAGAGATTGTGTAACTCCATTGGGAGCAACTGCTCAGCATTACAGCTCTGTCAATCAACGGCGTGAGCTTGGCTGCCTTTGCTTTTTAGTTCAGAGTGGACACAGATACTCACAGTTCATTGTCCTTTCAGAGTTCGCCATAAAAGGACCTGTGCTATCTTGGGACAAACTGCATTTGCTTACTAACAAGATACAAAGTGATGGGTCTCCATGACGATGGCTGCTGGTTTACCATACCGTGCATCTCCATAGCAACTGTGACAAGTGTTGACAGTGAGAGTAACGCTTCTCTCTAGCATATCAATGACTGCAGCAACTGTGACATACTCTTATACTGCATATGGCTTGGTGAGAGATGCTGTCTCATACAGTGTGCTAAACACGTGTATAGAATTCTACTACTGCACTTTTTATACTTTACAACACAGAGAAGGGCAGCCGTGTCTTGCTTTCTTTGGAAGCGCATCTCTTCCCCTTTTCGCTTCGAAAGCCCTTCAGCAGCATCACACTTTTAGTTTCCTAATGTTCATCTTACAGATGCAAGGTCAAATACGAGACTGTGTGAGACACTGCTGCCCCCCTGCTGTGCGTATTTAGTTAGAGACACATGCATAGAGAACAGAGATTCCAAGTAAAGAGCTAAATCTGCCTGCAAACAGCATGACACATTAACTGCACCCCTGCAGGCTCTGATAAACACATATTAGCCCCACTTCAGCTAGAGGTTATTACATGACCGTCCCCAACACACCAAATCCTCAGCTAACACAGATCAGCCTCAGATAACACTCGCTTTGATGAAAAGGCGTTTAACATGAGTTTCTGCAAGCTGGAGGACAACAAGACCCTACTGCTACACATAACCCCTACAACCACACAAACGTAGCGTGAGCAGTAACAGCCAACTGAAATCCCAGATTTGTGACCATTGCCCAATACCCTAAGCCCTCCATTTCCCCATACGTGGAATGACTTCTGTGCTTGTGTTTGCAACCCTTGCTTTAATGACCACTTCAGAGTGGCTGAAAGCCACTCGACACATCAGTACTGTACTAGATGAGAGATGATCACCTTAGCCTCACAGCTGGAGTGCACAGACTGATGAACCATCACATCTGTTTCCCCATCTGCACTTCCCTGGATGTGGGCTTCAGAGCCTTCCCCTGTTAGATCAGGTTTGGCCCTGCTGACTCTATTATAACTCTATTAGCATTTGACTATGATCCTAGCACAAATAGTGTACGTAGTACTGGAGTCGTAACTGAATAAAGACAAACCATTTTCATCTCACTAGAAGGCTTAAAGGCAATATACGTTTTTGTAATATATACATATATCTATGTATATATTATAAATGCACTTTACCTAGATGTCCTGAACATATAACAAGATTACATTTTGTGTTTCAGGTTCCTTTTTTTTGTTTCCCCCCAGCTAAACTACAAAAAATATCAGAGGAGGAGAAATGTGAAGTCCATATGGTTATGGATCATGACTTGATTTCCAAAAGGCACCACATCACAAAGACCATCACAAGCTGTTTAAGATAATGTTAGCAGCATGCTGCCTTTGGGAAACTGGGCCAAGGTTAATCAATGCAGCATATTGCCTTTATTAACGCTTCTATAAACACAGAAACACATGTATGGTTTAGAATGCTTGGACCATTACAAGCCTACAAAGCCAATGGCTCTGAAGAGACGTGTGCTAATGCAGAGAGTGGTAGTGACCTAGGTGAAGTTCTCTCATCTGTCATGATCGAGGATGAAGTGTCGAAGTGGTCATCTCTCGTTTAGTGTCTTACTCTATGGGTAAATCTTACCCTTTGATATCATGTAAATAGTAAAGTGAACAACTGATTGAGCAGTTGAGCACACCCCCCCCCCACCCCACCCCCGGCAGCCTGACCCCTGCGACCTGGTCAGAGGGTGTGCTCTAATCAAAGAGATCAGCGTTGATGTGCCGGTCCACCTCTCTGTTAAAGCGCTCAATCTCTTCATTGCTTTCCTGAAGATACTCCTCTATGAACTGGTCCATCACTGGACACACATATGTAAGGAAACCATTAACACACTAGCTTCCCAATTCTGATGACCCAGCAGATAAAAACAGATAACATTTCTACTGGGAGAAATTCTTGAACTGAAGGATACGAGGATGGAAATACTGCTTTTCTCCAAAGAAACTCACAAACTGATGACCATTATAGAAGTAACCAGCAGGAAGCGGTTCCAGGTGCCTCTTTACCTGTAAAGACATTAATGTATAGTTCTGTCCTTTGACCATAGTTGTCTGATTCTGTGTGTGTATATATATATCAATTTGTATACTTACATGAATATTTTTTATTTCTTGTGGTGAAAGTGTCCTCCTGGTCTTCCTAACTTTCTTCGTCAGTTTCTGTTGAAAATATAAGAGTCATGTGAATCTAAATGTTGATACGTATTTCTTAGTATTTGCTTATAATTTCTCTAAGAAACTAAGTGGTGACAGTTTTTTCCTGTTTTTGCTTTGTACCCCAACACGCTAGATCTGAAATGAAAAGCTATGAAGCAACCGGACAAATTAACAATTTGAAATTTGCTACATAGTGCTCCACACAACAGTTCTACTTAAGCTGACTTGCAGGGACTGACAGCCTGAAGTATGCTACCCACAGACATCACCAGATGCTGAGTATGTTCCCTGGTGAGACACTGCCAGAGCTGTAATGCAGCCATTTTCAGTTCCTGACAGCAAGTTTGTTAACTGCTGCAGCTTTAGTAGCTCATCCTTAAAAAAAAAAAAAGCTCCAAAGCAAAAAAGCTGAACTCAAACAGGTTTTCTCTTCTCTGTGAAACTCAAAAAGTACTACTTCCTCACTGATCACAATTCGCACAACCAAGCCAGGGCTTTCATCTCGCCTTCTCTCAGTCTGGAGTCATTTCAAACCGTGACCCCACTGAAGGCAGAGTGGACTGTTTGTCACGTTGTCTAGTGCAACCACACTGCTGCTGTCGGTCAGGCATGTAGAGCTGTATTTACTGTTCTCAGAGTCCTGTCACAGCTGCTGCTCTGGCTGAGACACAGGGTTGGCCCTGCTAGCAGGCTAGCTTCACTGACGAGTTTGATGATAAAACTTCAATATGAGGAGGAGTAAGGAAATGAACATTTACCAAATTTTATTAAAAGGTTACGTAAACAAAATTCACCTCAGAAGAACAGCTAAAATACATTGTATGTATGTCTCGTTTTCATTTAGGTGAGCATTCTTTGCTACTGTGAACAATAACTGGGATGCACTCCTACAAAGCTGCAACATGGTTGGTTTGTATCATTTTAACATGATGCAGAAGCAGTAAACATGGTTCAGGCCTCAAGAAAAATTCTGAAGAAGATAAGCAGTTCAAGGATGCTCCATTATTTATTTATTTTAACCTCCAAGCATACAGAATGCTCTTACATGAGTCTGGTTTATTTGAGCCTTTTAACCTCTGGTTAAGATGCTTTTGTACAGTTCAGAAATCACCCTGCTACACAGATTTTCCCCCAATCTCTTCACAAATATCTTCTTTACTTAAAACATTCTTCTGCGATTAGGTAGTGTAGTATTGCTAACTATGTTCATGCTTTTTTTTTTTAAAGAAATATTCTAGCACTTAACCTCAAACTTGCTTCAAGATGCTGGTTTTAGAATGACAGATGATGTAAGAACTACCTCCCATAGACTTACAGGGAGCATAATTTCAAGATCATAAAATTTCAAGATCAGTTTCAGATACTCTAACTTATGTAGCCACATAAAACAGAATTAAGAGCCTACCTTATGTAAAGAGCTCACAAATAACAGCATACTTAAATAACAGCATACTTAAATAACAGCATACTTAAATAGTTTACAATTTACATGGGACTGCTTTGCAGTCTTTGCCCATGTGTTGGAAGCATTTGTCTTCCATCTCCACTTGCACTATATTAGTATTTCCATTTAAATAACTACAGATTCACTTAATCGAGAAATATTTCCCCCTTGTCGTCAAAAATGTTTACGTGAGCTTAAATGTCACACTTGCAGAAGCTGATCATGTAAACAAACTGCTGTTGTCACAAAACGGTAGAACAACCATTATGTTAGGTATCACTATGTCCATTATGTCAGGGAACTGGAGCTGGGCTACCAGCCGTCAACATATCGGTAAGAAATTATTTATTGTTACATTTTTGGGCAAGTATATTAAAATACCCATTAATAATTCTGAAACCCAAGACCCAAGAACACGATGTTGGAAAACTGTTTTCATGCTTACAGTTGGAATTAACATTTTCTTAAACAAATACTGCCCTGCAGAAGCATATGGGGTTATTTTTTACATAGCCAATAACTCCAAAACCAATCATTTAACAAAGAAACGATTTAAACCCCTTTTAAATTGCCTTAGATGCTATAAAAAATAGGTTTAGCACAAAAATATTCAGTTAACTTCAAACATGTGATGCTGGCCATGTCTCTGATTTTCCTACATGGTTATAAATCCTTAACTGGAACTGTGTAATTACTTAAAAACTACATGGCTTTCCATTTACAGGTACACACGTATACACATAAAAGTACCTCTTTAGCACACTGCCTGAGCCAGTCCTTCAGCCCTTCCTGGGTGAGCCCCACCCCATAGATGAGCAGGTAACAGGGGTGTGTAGTTGCAGGACTAGGGGGGAACCCCTGATCAGGGACTACAGTCACACTCCCACTGACAGAATTACAGCTTACATCCATCAACCTGTCACTGTCTGCTCACACACACATACACACACACACAAACACACACACACACACACACACACACATACACACACACACACACACACGAACAATACAGTCAGAAAACGTGCACACAAGATATTTATGTCTAACAGTAACATGCTTTACAAAACCACATTTAAGGCATCATCAGCCAGGGGACGTGCTGAACACAGCTATGTCTAACACAGCGTGCTTGCAATCACACAGCCCAATCTCACCACTCCTCTTGCCACAATATGAACTACAACAGGTAGGAATTCAAACTAGGATAAAAACAAACAAATAAATAAACAAGTAGTGCATTATAATACAAATTAAATGATCACAGGGGTCGGACAGACAATTGTATTATATACCAAAAATCATAAGTGCTTAATACACAACACTGATGATTTACAGTGATAACTGAGAATCACAGATGGCACCAGGACCTGATGAGCTCTTGTCAGGTGACTCTAACCAGGGTGTTTTTTTTATGGTGCTGGAGCTCAGAGAGGCACTACTCTAAATGTATCCTACTCTGAACAGCCGTTCAATCAGCTGGGTTCTACTCTGTCCATGCAACTACACCACAGAGAAGACACAAGAACAAATAAAGAACAGGCTGGAGGACCCCCTTCAAAGAACAACTGAGAAAAATGAGTGAACACAGAAGAGAACAGAAATGAGTGGGTGAGTGGAGCAGGCCACACCACTTGGAGGATTGAGAGGGAAGGTCCTACCGTTCAGAGGCAGCCCAGAGGGCCCCTGCCTACCACTTTCCAAAGGAAAGTCACATATTTATCACAGAGACATATTTACAACAGACAAAGCCATGCCGAGAAACATTCTGGGGTTGAGTAATACATGTTAAGAAATGTGTTACACGTTGGCGTTAAATATATTATTTATATCTTAAGTGAGGAAAGTGAAAAACATTGCAGGACTAAAGGGGTAGAGAGGTGCACAGTGTGAGCACTATACCTGAGAAGCGTACTTTGCCCCTGATGTGATAGATGTTTCCTGTGAAGGGGCTGCCTCTGAGAGAAGACCTCAGTGCTACGAAGCAGAGCGAGAGAGGGAGAGTTACACCACAGTGCAGTGTCACCTTTCATCACTATGTTTGCTATCTTCAGTGGATCTTTACAGTACACCAACACATTGCTAACACCTTCAGATCAGATTACAGATTTTATTTTGTTACTACAAACTGGAGAAAAGAATCTTTTTGTATCTATCTCTCTCTCGCTCTCACACACACAAACTCACACATTTGCAGCACACATAGTACAGCACACACTCACACAAACATTTGCACATGCTCACACTTGTGTTCACTCATTCCCACATCCCATGCAAACTTACTCACTTCACACCCACCCACACTCCATCACTCACACCCACCCTCACTCAGTCACACCCACCCTCACTCGATCACACCCTCCCTCACTCACTCCATCACACCCTCCCTCACTCACTCCATCACTCCCACCCTCACTCACTCACCTTTGCAGCGTTGCAGAAATAAGATTCTCTCGAGTGGACGATTAAGCTGCACACAGTGTTGAGACACTGAAACAGATCCACAGCCTGACACAAACCTGCCCTCCCACCTACAGCATAACCAATAATACATTGCATTGATATGGCATGTATAATCACACAAAGACAACACACACTCTCCCACATCCGGAATGGGAAGAGGAAGGGGGGAGGAGCTCACCAGCCAGGATACAGCAGGTATCGAGCTCGGATCATCTGAGGCTGGGAGAAACTGCTGTTACTCAAAATCAGCCGCATATCTTCAGCTCTGAAATTCAACCATAACAGATAAACAGACCTCAGCAGGAAACACCACCACACACCTTACATGCTGATGCTCTTCTGAGACCCAGGAGTGGGTAAAATGGAACAGCAACTCTTGCTGACCTGGTCACGGCGCCTCTCTCGGCTAGGATGAAGGCTGCGCTGGGATTGGCTGAGCGGATCAGCTGCTGCATGTGTTTGAGCAGAGGGTGTTTCTGCTCTGCCGTCAGCCCCGTGAATAACACATTGTTCACTGCACCTGCACCCAATAAACAGGTCAACACAAACTCTGCACAGACAAGCACACAAATATGCAGTATTCACTTAGGCCTTACCCTGACTGCACTGCTCCAGGAGTTTGGGAAAAAGAAGCCTGGAAAACAAAGCAGACTGATATGAGAGAAGCTCTGCCCGCACAAGGCTTTGGGAAGTTTTGTAGGAAAGTTGGTGCTTTTTGGGAGGAGAAGATAAGGAGATGGTCTTACCTGTGTTCCATGATGGAGGTTAGGGGGTTCACACAGGCAGTAACAGCACCTACACTCATTTTGTTCTGCACCCGTGGTTCTGGATGAGACACAACAGCTTGGACCACATCCAAAACATCTGTGTACCTACATCAGACAGATTTACAAAAACAAAACCACAAACATCTCATGACCATCAATCTAAAGGAGCTAGACTGTGTTTATGTGCGCACACACACACACACACACACACACACACACACACACATCAGTACATCTTACCCTGGTGTGGGTATTACCACTCTTGTTGTGGTTAGATTGTTGGCTAGATTGTCCTCTCTGGCCACAACGCTGCTCAAGAACTGCTGGAGATGCAGCACACACAAATCTTCTGACTCCTGGGCAGGGTGATATACCTCCCATCTGTCAATCAATCAACACTCAGTATAAAAAAAAGAGAACCAGCAAATCAGGAAAGCCTGTGGCATTCCACAGAATCCCACAGAAAGCATCTACTGCATGTGTTAGTATGATCAGGAATTTCATTTCACTCACTTGCCACACTCTTGATTCACCTCCACCAAAAAATCACATAAACTCTCTTTATAGCTGCCTGGTAATCCTGCAATGATGTAAAGGATCACCTATGCACACACACACACACACACACACACACACACACACACACACACACACAAACATAACCTTATCGCAACCTATTATATGCAAATATATATAATATAAAGTATACTGTAAAGCATGCAGGCTGACCTGCTGCCGTGGTTCAGGAGGAGCTGGTTTGGAGAGTGTGTTTGGGATAAGAGCAGCTAGGTGGTCGGTGCAGACGGACTCCTCACAAACGCTACTGCTGACAGCAAAGTGCTTCAGGAACCTAAAGATGAGAATGCATGTCCTCATCCATACAGCTGAGATAAAACCACCTCAGCACGGAGGTGCCGCAGCCTGGATTTGGCCTGCGAGCAACACTGCACTACCTGTCCAGGTCTGGCAGCTCTGGATAAGCGGTGCTCGGAGGTGCTCTGGGATTTGCTCTGGTTGAATCACGGATCTCATGAAGCTTCAGCGATCGTGAGTGCCTGCCAGGATTAAAAGAGTCACACACAAAAACCTCTCAAAGCCGAGGATCAAAGGACGGAGACGGAGACGGCGAGGCGCTGCAGCCTGGTGCTAGGGCTGCTGTCGGCGGACGGCAGGCTCACTCACATGCTCCTCTGCTCCAGGCTCAGCTGGATGTGGCTCACATGCTGCACGTGAAGCCCAGATTCAGGCTTACTCCAAACCTGCAGGACCTGACACCCCACCACCACTCTTTTACATACAAAACACAAACCTGCGGGACCGAGACCCCACCACCACTCATTTACATACGAAACGCATACCCACCCAAAGCCTCTTCAGGAAAAGACTGAACAGTGGGACCACCACGATTATGTATGTATGAGTGTGTGTGCGCGCGTGTGTGTGTGTGTGTGTGTGTGTGTGTGTGTGTGTGCGTGTGTACCTGGGAGTAGAAGCCTTTGTAACCTTTGCTTTTGGCCAGGAGAGTGATAGCCAAGCAGCGATCAGTGCTGTGTAGAGGAAAGGGAAGGTGTGGCAGAAGAGAGCTTTCATACTCTATAAACAGCAGTGCCGCAGCAGACAGAGAGTCCTGCAAAACATCGCCATTCACACAGCACGCACCTCGGTCAAAGCACATTCTTTATGCAACAGTAAGTGTCAGCGGAGACGGTGCAGCTCTGGTGCTTGCGATGCACTTTAGAATACTGAAGATCTGTAAGATCGCTTAGCTGGTGAGTAAATAAACCCTAACCCTAGCTGACGTGAATGTACCACACTGAGCGTAACACTGACCCCATCATAAAGTTTGATAGTGCTGATGTGGTTCTTGGAGAGAGTGATGGAGCCATAATGGGGATGAATAAATAGTAAACCCTCAGAGAAAAACACCAGCTTCCCTAGAAAAAAGGCAAAAGACAACACAGGCATGTAAGGGAGTCCCTTCAAAAGCACTGTACATATTCATGAAAGGCAGTGATGAATACCTTCTTCAGGGGTGGACAGAAGACTGCTGGAGAACACCTGGGCTGGATCTTTCGTTGTTAGCGGAACGCCCAATAAAGTGCCGTTCTCCTCCTACTCTCTCGCACAAGCAGGAGGAAATAAAAGCCAGACAGCAGATAATGAACCTCTGAAGGATGTGGCCCAACCCTGCGAAGACGTCGTGTTGTGTTAAGAACTGCAGGATGTGTCACCTTCAGCAGATGCAGAGCTCGCTCAGACAGTCTCACATCAGATTCGTCCACCTGCAGCCACACAAAAGACACAATCACTTAATCAGACAGACTCACGTCAAACTCGTCTACCAGCCGCCACACAAAGGAAACAATCACTTAATCAGACAGTCTTGTCAGACTCGTTCACCTGCACCCACACAAAAGTCACAATCACTTAAACAGACATTCGGACGTCAGACTCGTCCACCTGCAGCCTCACAAAAGACAATCACTTAATCAGACAGTCTTACGTCAGACTCGTCCACCTGCAGCCACACAAAAGT
This sequence comes from Sternarchorhynchus goeldii, assembly GCA_028565775.1. Classification (NCBI taxonomy): domain Eukaryota; kingdom Metazoa; phylum Chordata; class Actinopteri; order Gymnotiformes; family Apteronotidae; genus Sternarchorhynchus; species Sternarchorhynchus goeldii. Next base: position 10,012,597 of record JAOXYF010000009.1, read on the forward strand.
CACAATCACTTAAACAGACATTCGCACGTCAGACGTGTCCACCTGCAGCCACACAAAAGACACAATCTCTTAATCAGACAGTCTCACGTCAGACTTGTCGACCTGCGGCCTTACAAAAGTCACAATCACTTAATCAGACAATCTTACGTCAGACTCGTCCACCTGCAGTCACACAAAAGACACAATCACTTAATCAGACATTCTCACGTCAGACTCGTACACCTGCAGCCACACAAAAGACACAATCTCTTAATCAGACATTCTCACGTCAGACTCGTCTACCTGCATCCACACAAAGGACACAATCTCTTAATCAGACATTCTCACGTCAGACTCGTCCACCTGCATCCACACAAAAGACAATCTCTTAATCAGGTCTAATAACCCAAATTCATCAGATCAAGCAGCGTACGCAGAAACTACCACACCTAATAGCAGGCTTCGAATAGACAAGGCCCAAGTACAGTGGTATGTGCAGCTTTCCATTCCAGTATAAGGTCTGGCTTTACTTTGTTAATGTGTATTACCAAGAAACAAGTGTTTGTCAGCACCCATAACCATAAATAAGAGAACGCACCAGCCAGCAGATATGGCGTGGAACTGAAGATGTAAGCACAGTGAAAGAGTTGTCAGTGGAGAGAGCTCCCTCTGCAGGACAAAACATATATTTTAGAATTTCATACTGAATAAACAGAGCTCCATCTGCAGGACAAGACATGTACACCACAGGCTTTGCTATATTATTAGATTTACCATTTGATGTGGAAGGCAATTATATGGTATTTGATTTTTCACATTACATTTGATGTCTTTTTAATAAATAAGCAAATAAATAAATAATATAATATAATAATTCAAAAACAAATCATTATAACTGACTAACAAATATTACATTTCTAATTTACAATAAACTCAGCAGTAAACATTAATCTGTTCATGAAAATGATACTTTTATGGTAAGAACCACATACTCCGTGCTAAACAACAAATCATTAACACCAAGGTCATTTTATGACAATATAAAAATGTTCACCTTGCCCACTTTGCTTTCAGGTTTCAGATACAATTCCTATACTAGTAGAGTACTACTGACTTGGTTATTTCTACTTCTTCAACAAGTGAAAGTTTCAGGAACAGACAAAATATTTCAAGAGCAGAGCTCTTTGGTCATGAGGCAATAACAAAATGAAAAAATAAATAAATGACATCGCACCCCTTTCTTGAATGTAGATGCTGGACTCAAGAAAGGACTCTGAGAAAACTACAGATCCCAGGTCCCCTCCTCCCCACTGAAGATCTGGAATATCATACACCACCATAGAGGCCTGAGGAGAGTTAGAAAACAGTCCATTACACATTAACAGTGTCAAAACTCTTAAACTACACAGCCTTGACGACACAAACAAGCAACGTCAGGGAAGTTCAGTTACTGCAGAATATTTGAAAGCTGTTCTGGACGTAAACACATGCACTACTTACAGTTTTCACCAGAAAGCGACTCTGTTCATCGCTGAGAGGAATAACTCTGAGAACAAAAAAAGGAGATTTTTTTAAAGGCACTAAAAATGAGAATAGCGTGGTGGAGTGTGCATGAGGGAGAGGAGACCCACCTGCCCTCGTCGTTCACAGCTTGGATGCTGAACGCTGCTTTGGACCTGAATTACAGTACAAAGCAACAGGCAGACCAGCCTCCTTAAAACAGGCAGTATTGGAAGGGACTAGATGGTTAAGTATTAAATATCAAATGAAACCTACTACTTCAAATAATGTAGCAATTTAAGTGTTTATCAGCTTTGTTTATCAGAGAGTGTCTGAGGGAGAGTCAGACCTGAGAGCACTCCTGTACTGAAGCAAACCAAACCTGTCCAAGGTCACCTGAAAGGTTTGCTCTGCTACATCTCTCGCCTAGAAAATAAACAGCCATCTCCTATATTTCATGAACAATTTAAACGGATTACATACACACAAACTCAAACATATTACAGGGTTTCTATTTGATCTGTTTTTGGTTTACAGCAGATCTTTAATCTAAAAACTAACGGATTACAGCCATACTGCCATAATAAACGTATTATTACTGTCCTATAGACTGCACCAATAACTGAACTTGTATTCAGATCACCTATGGCTATTAGGATGCCATTCAATCAACGAGTGATGATACAGAGAATTAACTTACCTTGCTAATGCTGGAGTTGACGGAGAAGCATTTTATTCCTGCCAGCACAGACTGAACTGCAGCTGAGTAGATCTGAGAAAGCAGCCTGCAAAAGAGTAAATTCAGTTTCAACTCCAGTGGAGTCAATCCGAACTATAACCAACCCACACACTGCCTGAGCACTTACAGGAGTTCAGTCTTCGTCTGCTGGGTGTTATCATGCTCTGAACAAGGCAGGTGGGAGAGAGAGAGAGAGAGAGAGAGAGAGAGAGAGAGAGAGACAGAGACAGAGACATACAGTTAGTATAAAACATATCTGTCAGAACCATGAGTCTAAAGCTGCTTTTCCACTAGCACACAAACTGAGCCTGTGGTTTACTCACTGGCACAGTGCTACACAGCTAAACTGTATCTCTCTAGGACAGGAGTGGAAGAGGGAAAGGAGCTGCTTAACTTTATGTCATGATGCCACTAAGTCTTCACTTACCAACTGACGTTTTTTTTATTACTTGCATTTTTTTTTTGTCTCGTCTAACAAAGCAAAACAGCAAGGAGGAGCCCATCACCACAGCATGCTGAGTGTCAGCTGAGGCATCTCGGGCTCCGAGCGTGTAAAGGAACTTACCCAAGTATGGGACATGAGTGCTGCCAAAGAAATACGTCCTTGCACATGCCAGTGGGCCTTTGGGAGCCACACACTGAAGCAGCTGAGAGCAGAGAGGGAAGCAGGGAAAGGATGAGCGCGTTCCACCCTGTGATTGGTTGAGGCTTGTCTATGCAGTGTGTGTACAGAACAGCTTGCGCTCTTACCATGTGTTTGGCTGCGCCACCCCGAGCCCCTGTGTTGCGGACCTGATGGGCCTCAGAGGGGAAGGTGAAGCAGTAGTTGTTCAGATCCTCTTTAGAGGAGTGGCTCCCAAACAACACAAACGGCTGCCGACTTTTACTGACACACACACACACACACACACACACACACACACACACACACAAACAAAGGTTTGACATCTCTCTTCATACTCCGCACAAAGACTGACAACTAAAGCTAAATGATAAAATAAGTATACAAGCAAGTACCTGCTATCGGTAATATTACTGGATATCAGGCCGTGGGAGTAATATGTTCTGAACGGCTTCATACAAGAGAAATAAAAAGGAAACATTTTAAAACTATAACGCACATGTCTACATGTACATCCTCTCAGCATCCACAGGTCTAATAGATAACTGATGGGACATTGTCCTTTGGAAAGTGCAGGTGTATACCTCAGCCGTCTGGGCCTCTGATAGCTCCTGCATGGACAGTGCACTCTCTATGCCCATACTGGAGAACAGGCAGCTCCACTGCCTCTCAAACAAAGGTAAATCCTGCAACAACAGTACATCTCATCCCTTGTGCCTGCTGGTATTGTGCATTGGGTAATTAAGCAAAGATGTATTCTTTACCTCACTGAGTAAGTTGTCCAAAGACACTGGGTCCAGTCTGGAATAGACCTGCCAAAGCTGCTCACTCACATCAGTTAGCTACAGACACATTACAATTCTGGTCAGTATAAAGTACAGTATGAAAAACTCAGTGTGGTTTCTGTATAATAAAACAAGTCGTAAGCCCTCACTTGTGTCTTCTCTAACACACGTACCTTGTATTTCATGGTGAAAAAGCCTCCAGCTCCAATTCCTTCCAAAGCAAATGCTTGAATAATGGGCCACTTCTCCAGCATGAACACATCAAACTTCTGCACATGGCCTGAGGAGAACAACACTCAAAACTCCATCCGCAGTGGCATGAGAAAAACAACCCATTCCATTCCCTGGATGACTGGCTGCTCTTACTGCGAGAGCTGTAGGGGATTCCAACACAGCTGCAGTCCTCAACCATCGACACGAAGCTGGAGATTTTAAACTCTTCTGCTGCTTCTTCATCCTCATACTAAGATAAAGAGAAAGACATAAGGATGCTTCGACTTAGGGACATTTTAAAATCTGCACATGCTGTCAGCCCAGTATTTTCATAACACAGTTACAAGTAAACTTTTCTTGTTTGTTTGTTTGTTTGTTGTTTACACGGTGACTTTTAAATATTCAAAGCACACAACACTGAACGAATGGTGAACACCACACGCTGTCCCAGTTTCTAAACAACCAAAGTGCCACTGGACAAGGCATGCATTTGTAGGAGACCCTGAAAATGTAACATTTCCTGAAGTCACAAAAAACCTTTAATAACCTGCAACATCTGGGCAGCAGAAATGTTGGTGCATAATGAACAACACTCCCGTGAGAATTAAGACCTCTCTGTCAATGACATCAATGTTGCAAACAGGCAACATTTTAATACACAGTCTCAGTCTGTCCTTAATGTTCGGAGTAAGGGGTGTAGAGGATAATCACCTCTGCTTCAGTCATGCAGTGCAGCTGCAGATTCCTCCAGTGAGAGACATAGGGCAGCAGAAAGCGGTAATTGATTGGGTTGCAGTACAGGTGCACACACTCTGCCTTTATCACGATGATCACATCTGTGGAAAAGCACACAAATGTCCACAGGATAACAGCAGAGTATGCACCCACAACAGGAGCTCAGCTTTATGGAGTCATTATATTGAAATGTACAATAGTTGACTAAATAAATGTATTTGAATTTTATTGAGAGGCCACCTTAAATTCCACAAGTGCACTAAACAGAGCACATTTAAAGGTAAATTCTAGCAAAATGTAGCATGGGTATATTTTTTTTATTTGTATTGTTTTCTTCTCTAACAGATATTCGATTCATCTTTAGAAAGGAAGAACCATTGCTGAAAGCTAGCATGTTTTAACACAGACAAACCCTCAACCCCTGTGTTAGACTGAACAATAGAGCGTGGTTCATGGAGTTGGGCCATACCATCCAGCACCTCTTCAGGGAAGTCCTCAAGGATCTGCTCCTGATTATGTTTATATAACCCAAAGAAGAGGTAGCTGGCCAGCTCACTGCAGCCCTCATTATAGCGGCTGTCAATTCCTAAAAAGTCCACACACAGAAACAAACAAAGCAAGGTCAGAGCCTTACAGTACAAGTAATATGTAATCTGTAATGCTTTATTTCTTTACTTGTATTAGTTTATATATATATATATATATATATATATATATATATATACACAAGACTAAAATTATGAACAACTAACATTTCATCTCAAAGTAAGCCAATACTCAAGATATTAAAAACCAAAAAATGTTTTGACACATGAACAATAACAAATATCACTGTAAACTTTAATTTCTTGTCTACTTGAAAAATAAAAGTTATATAGACCTTTTCTGAATTATGTGATATCATCATTTCATTTCATTATGAAGAAGAATAGCATGTAAAGGATGTGAAGTTTAATCAAACTTTTTCAATCCAAGTCATATGACTATAACAGGATTGATGTAAACATGAAAAAAATTATTTGAGAACAGTAGCATGTTGAGATGGTCAAGTAGGTATTTCTAATTGTATAATATGTCTCTTATTAAATGTAGTGGCAAGAATAAAAAAGAATAAATCAAATATTCAAAGTCAAAATTTCCCCATAATAATGAAATATGTTTTAATAAACTTTATTTTTCTGTTTAAATTATCTTAGCTAGACAGATAAATAGAAAGACAAACAGATAAATAAAACAGGACAAACACAGATATTTATCGATTCGTTAGTAAAATTTATTAGTAAAGTTAAATTAAATGTCCTACGTAAATAATCTTGGCTTGTTTTATCCCTCACCTATAGAAGCAACACACTGAAACATGGGCATGTTTCCTATACGTCTCTCTTTGTGTTGCCCAGTACCATTGTAATACAGTACCAGTCAACATTAGCATACAGCAAATCTCACTATTATAAACTGTGTTGGTGTGTTGTTTTAGGATGATTAGAACAGTGAGCACAAAATCAATACATTCAGAACAGTAGGATCTTATTAATTTTTACAGTCTGCACCCACAGAAGTTTTGTATGTATGAGCAGAGTAACATAGGTTTTTAAGAGATAACGGACTGAACTCACCCAATGAGCAGAGGATGCCATCTGGAACAGTGTCCCCACTATCCCTCAGCAGAGCCTGGACTTGCCGAAGGCGTGAGCAGCTGTAAGAACAGCACAGTAACGCACAAAATTTTCCTTAATATTGCATGGCCAACAAGACACTGTATACATCACTGTACAATAGATAGAGCTTGAAACTCAAGGCCAAAAATATGAATCAAAATGCTCAGCCCTTCTTCCTAAGGTCCAACCTAATGTACCCAGATAAGACAAACCCCAGTGAAGCCCTCAAACAT